>OY856412.1:1166702243-1167189743 GCA_963693085.1 Alisma plantago-aquatica
TTACCAAAGAACTCTACTAAGGAAGATCCCAAAATATTGGCCTATTCTTGAGTAAAGATTATCACATGTGAGGATAGTACATGGTCTCTTATAAAATTCATTGACAATGAATTTTACTCTTCCATAAACATCCCCTTCTGACATGGATCTAGGGGCACTTCATTCCTGAGTTGAGCCATTTATTATTTTAAGACAACCTTTAATAAGGATGTTCTCTTGGGAGAAATTTTTTATGATCAAGATACATAGTCTTGTTGCCACACTTTAGTCATATTGATTAACCATTTCCCTCATATATAGGACATTCTATGGTTCCTTTTATGTTGTATTTAAACAAGTTCTTGTATGTAGGATAGTCATTAATCATGCAAAACAAGATATCATGTAATTAAAGGACTCTCCACGTGAAGCATCATAAGACATAACACCTTCTTCCTATATTTTCCTTAAGTTATCAGTTAGAGGTTCAAGGTAAACATCAATATCATTGCCATGTTATTTGGGTCGTGATATCAATATTGACATCGTTACATAGTTATTATTCATAGACAACCAAGGAGGAAGATTGCATATAATGATCATAACATGCCCAGTTATATGTTTGCTACTTAAAGTACCATATGAATTCATCCCCTCAATACAAAGTCTAGGTGTTAAATTCCTATCTGCATCACCAAAATGAGGGTACATAGATCAATTTTTTTCCATTGTGCGAAACTGGATGCATGTGGTAGGAACCCATCGTATTTATCTTTGCCTATGCATGCCAAGATAAATTATTCACATCTATCAAGCTATAAAATATGCATTGAAAATGTGGTATTATAGGTAGTTACCATGTCACATTGGCAGGAGAGACAATTTTGGTATTATCCAGACTAATCATTCCGCACCTTGATGCCCACATTTTTTACAATCTTTCAAATTGATATATAGTCCTTTTAAAACATCACACAGTCATTTGGGCATGCATGTATCTTCCTATCCTCCATTCTCAGGCAAACATTTTCTTTGTTTCATATGTCAAGCTTGGAAGGTCATTGCCTTCAGGTAGAATTTCTTTTGACAAAAACAACATAGATGTAAAACTTTTATCTCTCCACCTATTGTTAGCCTTTAGGGTATACAATTTCACCACATCGAAAAACCTCATAAACTTAGTACAACCTAAGCATAACAAGTTGTCTTCATCATGTACAATGTTTTTAAATAAGGAAGGTGGACTAGTAAGATTTACCACACAACTATTTAGCATCACATCAACCATGTCATTCAAAATTAGATCAATCACACTAACCTCAATCACCATATCTTCTTCCACATGAGTTACATTATCGATATATTTTGATCTCATAGTAGGAATTCCTCCCTTCTAGTACCATTATGTATAGCCCTATATAATCTATTACACATGACATGATTTTTGATATTGTTATGTCAACAATGTCACCTTTCCAGTTGTTACCTCAATTCCTATAGGGCCAATAAAATATATCTCCAGGTTGTCTCCTATGTTCCTCTACAAATATTATAAAATCATCAAGACCAATTATAAAATCTTTAGTGTAGATATTTTGAATGGAAAGCCAATGAAAATTCATTCTAGCCCTAAATTGAAGCTACACTGAGTAATGAATCGATCTGGTTTTAGCTACATTAATTTTTGGATAAAACATGGTTGAATTAAGACCAAATTACTTATTAGTTTTTCAAGAGTATTTAAAATGTGTGCTGATGAATGTGTTCCACCTATCCCATTCTTGAACTCTTAATCTCACCAGTAAGTGTATGTTGTTTGATTTTCAATAATAATTTGGCAGTAATCTCCCATAGTTCTCTAAATACAATGATGTAGATGGGAAAATACCCACCTACATATGTATCTAGAGAACAAATATAGAAATGACTTTCGAAATATTCTTGAAAACCAAACACACATTATATACTCATATCCTAAGTGAGGTTAAGTGTTCAAAGAATAGTCCCAAACATAGGACTATCCAAGATTTACTCCTAATGAGTAAATCTAGGTCAAGTTTCTTAGACAACATGATAAATGTATTTAGCATTCATATTGATGAATGTGTACCACATGTCCCATTTTGAACATATAATCTCACTAGTAAGTGTATAATGCATGTTAGATCATCAAGAATATTTTTTCAGCATTTTCGCACAATCCTCCAAGTACACAGATGTATATAAACAAATACCCACCTACATGCATACCCAAAGAACAAAAGAGGAAATGTTTGTTAAAATATTCTTGAAAACCAAACATGCATTATACACTCACATCCTAAGTGAGGTTAAACTACTACAGAAAGGGGATACATTATCAGTTATTTTACGGCATTCCGCATCAATTTTAAACCAACAACCAAATGGGTGATGCCAAAATTGAAGCATTCTTCGTCGGTTAAAAAATATGACAAAAACGTTTTCATCATCAGTTCTTTGTTACAACTTAGTTGACGACCTATCTTGCAGTGAGTTTTGCATTGACCTTCCCTCGTTAGTTTGTTAATGACAAATAACTGACACTGAATAACTTTATGTCAGTTTTATTAGTGATTGAATAGTGAAACTATTCGGTTTTATCCGTGATTGAATAGTGAAACTATTCGGTATATCCCGTTGTTTTATTGTAAACAACTGACATAGAACTATTATATTGTTAGTCGTATACAAATAACTGATGAGAAATGTGTATGTTTTTCCTATATAGTAGGTTTGCATACCTACTGTCCAACCTACTATCCTATCTAGAGCATGCTATTCTTTAGAACTAAATTTTTTGAAGAACATCATGCTTTCTACAAGCATCCTTGCTTAACAACATGCTGCCACACCTACAACAAAAAGATAAATTATACAAATAGGCACAAACATGCTACATTCTATCATTTTTTAATTTCAAGTTGCACACAAATCCATGAACTCACATCTTAGTTGTTTCATTTCTTAGCCACACTTCAATTTTGTACATATATGCACGAATCACCATCATTGTCTTCCTCATTCCTTCACATTCAAATTCACACACACATATGCACTTAACACTAAATGCACATTCACAAAATATATATCAACATTAGCTTCCATCTCAAATTTTATTCATGATGTATAATAATACATATCAACATTTAATACACACTCACAAATCAACCGTCAATGTTTTTGTCTAGGTCCATATTTCCGATGAAGTAGTCCGCCCATTGTTCACATAGGTCATTCAGCTGCTCCAATGTATAAGGTTTAGCATTCTAAGAAAATTGCAAAGAGGACGAGACTTCTTATTAGATTGGATTGTTTGTATTATCAAATGAGACTACTTCATTAAAAAATATGAATAAAGACTAATAACTTACATCCTCTATGATTTGATCCATTCTACGTGACTGACAATCATCTACATATACAACAACATATAATATGTGCATGCCTAGCCATTGTCTTGTATAGGGCCCTGTAAATTTACAATTATGTTAGAAAATTTAATTAAGCAAAGTTGGTCATATATTATGCAATTGAAATTCAAAGACTATATACATCAACACTCTTCCAAGTTACTGATTTATTTTTCTTATCTACTTTCCCTCCATTGGTATGAAATGCTTTCACATGCATATAAGATAAATTAATAGATATGTTGCATTATTAAACTGTCGTATGATGCAAATATTAACAAATATATTGGGCACCAAAAAACTAATGCATGAATCAACAACTTCATTCCCCCATTTGGTGGAAGTTTTTCACCCGAAGGATCAAAGAAATGCACAGTCCAAGTCTCAAGAGTAATCGCTAATAACTGCCAATGCCTATTTTTGATTGAATAGAAGGCAAATAAAATAGAAGTTAAATCCCACAATAAATTATATTCATAGGTTAGACATATAAAAAAAACAAGCCAAAAACTTACCTAACATTGAAGAGAGCTAAGATCACAGTCTTGGAAGCGCCAAAAAATTGCATTACAATAGTCATATTTTTTTTACACCACTCAGATCTCTAAGTACATCGCTAATCAATTATGGCATTATAAATCCACATTTGCTATTTCAAATTCACAAGTGTGTGATACAAATGATATATATATATATATATATATATATATATATATATATATATATATATAACAGATACTCATTTTATATGTTGGAAATAATTAAACAATTTTTCACATATGACGGGGTATTCATGCTCACCGTATCCAAAGTTCTATCATTGATGTGTTCATCGAATCATACTTAAATATCTCAAAAGCATCTTTCAACACGATAACATTGTCCCATTGTATATCTATAATCTCGAATCACAATGGTATATGTTTGGTTTATAGTGTCTAATCATCTTGTCAATGTCTTGCATTTAGGGCCAAAGGAGTCAAATAATTCCTTTGGAATAAAATGAGGGGGCTTCTTATCTATTGTAGGATACATGCATATATTCTACTATTTGCTTTTGATTATTTTATATAATTTTCAATATACATTTATCAGACCTGAAGAAATATAATTAGTCATTTGGATCACCTAGTAAATCCACCTTCTACCTCTCTGACTGTGGTGGCATCTGGGTGCTCGTATGGGAGAGCTATGTCGTTCATTCCTGGAAAGACACATATGACTCTTGCATAATAGTGATTAGGGGGAAGGGGAATATCATGAATCACATTGGTGATAGAAGCCTAGGCATCTGCCATGACATTTCCCGCTGTAACATCGATGAAAAGACAACATTTTTTGGCCACCAAAAATTTAATGAAACACAAAATTTAATTTGAAAAATATAAATATTGACTTGAAGAATTATTTTATTACAATGTAAATATGAATTGACTTGAATCGAATCTTACCCTAGTTGTACCCTGCAAGTTTGAAGGACTAGTCCTAATACACTCCATGAGTGATGAACAAGTTCAGTGACTACTGGAGAAGCTTGTGTATCCTGAGAAGCTATATATTTGTCCAAGGCCACATCTACCAATCTCTACACATACTCCTAGTTCACGTCCCCTTTCTTGGCTTGTTTGTGCTTTTGCTAGGATGAGCTAAAAAAGATTTTATCCCATACACAGATCCAACACCTCTAACATGTCCCAAATGCTCTTCTATCCCTAGAGAAACTGTCAATCCATCGTGTGTACCCTGAGGGGTGAACTTTCCCTCTTTTGCTTGTGTAGCCAGCTCCAACTAATTTCACCAAAAAAAAACAACTAATCAATAAAACTAACAATCCAATGAAAAAAGAAAAAGGACATTAGTGTGAGACAAAATAATTTATCATTTGTGAAGCCACCTCCTGTGTTGCTTGGACGAGGATTTCTCTAGATTTATTTTTCCTCACATATATCCACTCAATATAGAGAGACAACCATCTAGAAACACTAGAAGACTTGAAAGTAGAAGGGGTAGAAATACAAGGCCCTTTCTTTTTCCCTTGCTCTTGCCCTTCTTCTTGCCCTTGCTTTTTGTCTTTCCCTTGCTCTTCCTCCTGCTCTTTCTCTCACTGTAGCTCTCTCATCAGGTGACCTTTCCAATAACCACCTGAACCCAACTGATGGTTGTGCACATTCTTATCATGCATGTCTCTTTTAGCACCGTGAAGGGCTTGGTTAATTCATACAAGTGATATTGTTAAGTAATCATAAGAAATCATAAAAATGTAATTAATTCAATACCTTGAACACATCTATTTTTCTCTGCTGAACAAACGCCTTCCAATCATCTTTAT
Source organism: Alisma plantago-aquatica (assembly GCA_963693085.1). Taxonomy (NCBI): domain Eukaryota; kingdom Viridiplantae; phylum Streptophyta; class Magnoliopsida; order Alismatales; family Alismataceae; genus Alisma; species Alisma plantago-aquatica. Next base: position 1,166,707,983 of record OY856412.1, read on the forward strand.
CAATGTAGTTCCATTTAAGGTAGGGATCCCGATCCTTCCTGTATCCAAAGACATAGTCTCTTGTGAGTATTGTCCACCAATATCTATGTCTTCTCTCGACAAGCTACATAACATACTTGCAATGAAATTTTTCATCAAGTTCATATTGGCTCCAAAAGGTTCAAAATTCAATAACCGTTTAGAAATGTTAAAAGAAAGAATAGGAAAAAGATTATAAAAATGTAACTACATTTTTCTCACTTCTAACTCCCCCCAGATGAGGTCTTTGTGGAGCGTACTCACTTGTCTCCAATCCTCAACAAGGAGAGACACTTTTCTTCGATAAAGGACCCCCACAATAGCTGAAAAACACTTTAGTAAGCGAGGTTTCTGCTTCATCGAATTCAATGATGCCCCTCCTCCCTTGCCTTTTTGCAGCATCTTTCATCGCCCTCTAACTCCCTTACATTTTGGTTTATCAGCATCATCAGTGCCCTGGTCAAGATGCTCAACATCCTTGTTCTCATGATCATTGTGCTCCTAGTCAGATGACATCTATAAAAACAAAAGTAAACACACAAAAAAGTCAGATCACATACAAAAAGTCATATCACATATGAAAAGCCAACATTATAAAAACTCAGATCATCACACATAAAAATTTAGATCACATATGAACAAATAAATATGTTATATAATGCAAAAAAATCCAGATCACATATGAGAAGTATACCTTAAACTAATATCCCTTTTGTGTGATATTCATGTGTATAGTCATCAGTGTTAGATTCAACATTTACGCTTGGTAAGCCAACAAAAAATAGACTAAAGTCATCATACTTGTCATAGTACTCTTCTTCATCAATAGGATCTGAAATGAACTATCCTTTCCCATGAAGAACGACAAATTAATTTTCTTTTACAGGGTTGTTGATATAGAATACATATTTTTCCTATGATGCCATGATGAAGGGTTCATCCTTCTCACCTGTCCACTCACAATTCATTATTGTGAAACAAAGTTCGTCAACTAAAACTCCTTTATTGTTATCAACCCATTTACACCTAAATAATAGAACTCTAAATTCTATGTAGTCAATTTCTCATATGTCTACAATGACACCATAATAAGACATCTTTCCATCATGTGGACTCTTATCCTTGACAGTAGAGAAATATAACAAAGATTCTTGAAGGGTGACCCCACTATTTTGGATGAAACTTTTATCATCTTGACGTTTTGTGTAGTACAAAAATCCATTTATGTCAAACCCTTCATAAGATGTGACATTGGTCTTTGGATTATAGACGATCCATTTGATAGTTTTTGTAACATTATTTGGTGTTTGAGATAGTTGATTAAATAATTTCTTTTCTGACCACCTATAAATATCTGATTGTGCTCTCTAGCAAGCCACATTGAACTGGCTCAAGGACAACTTCTCTTGAGCTCATTGGTGTGTTCAATGATATAAATACCCACATCATCTATGTTGTGAAAAATATACAAGTGTGCTTGTTCCTACTTCTTACAACTGATATTTATCTTTCATTATCCCAAAATACCTTTGCCACAATAAACATCAAAGTTCACAACATTAGCAGGAGTTTCATTGCAACTCGAAAAGTTATTGCAAAAGTCCATGACAGCCCTAACAATATAGCCCTCAATGATACTCCCTTCATGAAAACAACAGTTCCAAATATCAACTTTAAAACACTCATGTACCCCTCAAAAGGATACATCCAATGCAAGAAAACTGGACCCAACACTTTCACTTCCCTAGTCAAATGGACAACTAGATGTACCATGATATCAAAGAATGAAGGGGGAAAACATTTCTCAAGCTGACTCAGGGTAACGACCACTTCTCTTTGCAACTTATCTTGAATCTCAGAATCAATTACTTTTCTATATAGAGTGTTGAATAAGAAACAATGCCTAGTGATTACAAACCTTACCTGCTTAGGAAGGATAGATCAAATAGACACAGAAAATATATGTTGCATTAGAGTGTGACAATCATGAGATTTAAGACCTATAAACTTTAGATCCTTCATTGATACCAATCTATGAATATTGGTTGAGTATCCCGGTGGTACCTTAACATTATGCAAGCACTCACAGAAAGTTCTTTTCTCCATTGTAGAAAAGGTGTAACAAGTAGGAGGTAGATATGTAAGGAGACCTTTGGTAACAATTTTTGTTAATTTTTTACTTATACATATTTAACATAGGTCCATTCCAGATTTGATGCCATCTTTAGTCTTACCATGTATATCCAACAGAGTGTCAATAATTCTATCACAAACATTTTTCTCAACATGCATGACATCATTACAATGTCAAAATGTCAAATAAGTCCAATAAGGAAGTTCCCAGAATATCAACCTCTTTTTAAAAAAGACTTTTCACCTGTGGGAGTAGTACACAATCTCTTACAAAAATGATTTACAATGTTTTTTAGTCATGAATTAACATCCTCCCCTAACATAGTTAAGAGGCAATATTTTCCTCAGTTGAGCCACTAAATATTTTGTACAACTTTCAGTAAAGTTGCACCTTTGGTAGAAACCTTCAATGACCACTATATATAATCTTACTACCATGTTTCAGTCTAATAGAATTTGTATTTTCCTCACATATGGGATATGCCTTGGATCCTTTGACATTGTAGCCAAACATGTTCCCATAAGCAAGAAAGTCATTAATAGTGCAAAACAACATAGCACGTAAATTAAATATCTCTCTTCGTAAAGCATCACAAGTCATCACACCTTCTCTCCATAGTTTCCTTAGTCATCACTCAAAGGTTCAAGATAAACATTAATACCATTGCTAGTTTGTTTGGGGTCTGATATCTGCAACGACAACATGGAATACTTATTCATCATACACAACCACATAGGAAGATTATACACAACAAGAATGACAGGAGAAGTACTATGTTGGTTGCTTAATGTTCCATGTAGATTCATCCCATTAGTACAAAGTCCAAGTCTTAAATTCTTGGATTCTTCACCAAATTCAAGATATAATAAATCAATCTTCTTCTATTATGGGGAATCAGATGCACGTCATAACACATGATCATTATTATTTTTTACCTCTGCATGCCAAGATAATTTTTTTACATCTACGACATTAGCAAACACATGTTAAAACTGGGGTATAATAGGTAGGTACAACATCACCTTAGTAGGAGAATTAGTTTCAGTCTTACCCAGTGTCATCCTTTTGTAACTAGACACCCCACATTTCAGGCATTCTTTCAGATTGATATAGTCCTTTTAAAGCATGACACAGTCTTTCAAGCATGAATGTATCTTGTTAGTCTCCTTTCCCATTGGGCACAACATATTTTTGTTTTGTATGTTGAGATTTGAAGTTCGTTGCCTTCAGGGAGAATTTCTTTCAACAAAGACAACAGAGAAGTGAAGCTTTTGTTGATCCATCTAATTATAGTGCTCAACTTTATAAAATTAGTACAACCCAAGTATAACATATTCTCAAAATTGTGCATAATGTTTCTAAATAAGGGAGGTGGGTCTGTAACATTTACCCCATAAATATCTAGCTTCACATCAACCATGTCTATTTGAATTGGTTTGTTCTCATTAACATCACCAACCATTTCTCTAGGACACAACTACAACTACTAACATATGTTGATCTCATACTAGAAATCTCTCCATTCCAGTATCATTATGTATAGCTCTGTACAATCCTATTGCACATGATATGATCTTTGATTGTGTCATTAGTGTCAAATTTCAGGTTATTGCTACCATTCCTACAGGGGAAATAGAACCTATCTCGAGGTTCTTTGCTATGTTCCTCTACAAATCTTACAAACTCATCAAGACCATTATACAAATTCATCGCGACCATTAATAAACTCCAGAGTGCAGTAGTTTGATTTAGATATCCACGGCCAATCTATTTCAATATGATCAGATGGGAGACGAGTAGCTGATTAGGTCCTCGCTAGTAAGTTAATTTTAGGAAAACAATATGTTTGAATGATTAAGTCCTAATGATCTAGTAGAATCCACATCCATGAATGTGTAACACCTATCCCATTCTTGAGCACTTCACCTCACTAGTAAGTGTATAATGCATGTTTGATTTCAATAAATTTTGACAACATTTCCCCATTGTTTTCAAAGTGCACTGATGTATATGGGAAAATACCACCCACATATGTACCCAAAGAACATAAGGGGAAATGCTATCAAAATTTATTGAAATTGTACACACAATATACACTTACATCCTAAGGATATGAAGTGCTCAAGAGCAACCCTAAATTAGGGACGATCCAAGGTTTACTCCTAATGAATAAATCTTAGATGGGTTTCTATGCAACGACATGGTTTAGAAATTAGGGCTTTGAGTATATGGTTTACACATTAGAGTTTTAGAGATTAAGAATTCACAAATTATGGATTTGTTCACAAATTATGGATTTATTCACAAATTAGGGTTTATTCACATATTTAAACCATCAAATAATGGTTTATTCACATATTAGTTTCATTATCTCAGAATAGGATATGCATGTTCATTACCATGTTACATCATACAACATGAATTCATTTAGACTTATTGTGACACATCAATGTTGAATCAATGATCTAATTATTAGGATATGAAATATCATTCAATCAAGATAGTCAACATAAACATTGACATTCTCAATTCAAGTTAATTTAGACTCATTTTCATGCAAGCACAATCATTGGAGAATAGATGAGATCCACTTGAAGGTGATTTATCCATACTAACATAAGCTAAAATTATCCACCATAGTAACACAATTGCAAACAATTAAACATCATTTAATATCCATCTCCATCTCCATTCCCTCTCTCCTCATTTCTCCTCAATCCTCCTTCACCTACCCTTCACAAGGGTAGGGGAGGGAGGAGAGAGGAGGAAGGACGAGAGGGAAAATAGAGATGGAGAACTAAGGTAGGAGAGACGATCAACCTATGTCTAGCATCAGAGCATAGCCAGAGGAGGAGGAAGTAGTGGCCTCAGAGGAGCATGAACAGAGGAGGAGGAAGCAGTAGCATCAGAGGAGAATAGCTGGAGGAGGAGGAAGTAGTGGCATCATCTCCGAAGGAGAATAATAGGCTGGAGCAGTGGTTGGAAGCATGACTAGAGCAATGGTTGTACGCACTGGTGGATGTTCACCGGTAGAGAAGCAATGAACGGTAGACGTGCCAAAGCAGCAAAAATGGAGGTAGAAGAGGAGCGAAATCACCAAAAATCATCACAGGTAGAAATCAGAGAAACGTGGATAGGGGTAAAGAGGAAGAAAGGGTTTCTTGTGATGTTAAGTAAGACATACACCATCGATTATTAGCAAAACCAATGGTCTAAGATTTAGGTCGTCGATTGGACATAAACAACTACTAACCGAAACAATGATAAATTGATGCGTAAACTCACAACCCAATGATACAAACGCCGTCAATTATGGTAAAAAAAAACTGACAAGAAACATCAAGTGGGGTTGGGAAAATTTTCACGGGACACATGGTGCGAATGACTTTCTTGTTAGTTACTTTAGAAACAACCTATGAGAAATACTAATTAATTCTCGTGGGACATATGACGCATGCACCTCTTTATCCCATGAGTTACATAGAAAAGAATTATAGGTGTAGGTTTTTTGAGGTTAATGAAATGCTCGTAAAATTTTTGCACAAAATTCTACTTTTGCGGGTGATATATGACGTCAGTTGATATAAGAAGCGTCCGATGACAAAAATAAAGTATGTCTCATGTTTTCTTGGTTGGTTAAACTGTGATGGTTATATACTTAGAACCAACTTTCAACATAGTATCATCAGTGATTTTCGAAAAAACAACTGACACAATATGTCATATCTATACTAGTGTTAGTGTTCAAGAACACTCTTCAACTAGGGACTATCTAAGATTTACTCCTAATTAGTAATAAAATCTAAGCTAGCATGATATGTGTATTTAGCATTCATATTGATAAATGTGTACCACCTATCCCATCCTAAACACTTAATATCACTAGTAAGTGTATAATGTGTATTTAGTTTTAAAGAATATTTGAAAATATTTCTTTGTAGTCCAAATACGTCGATGTATATGGAAAAAAATCAACTTCAAATGTACCTAGAGAACAAATAGGAAAAAAACCCAAAAACATTCTTAAGAACCAAACACACATTATACAAATGCATCTCAAGTGAAATTAAATGTTCATGAATACTCCCAGATCGGGGACTATCCTTAATTAACTCCTAACATGTAAATCTTGATTGGGTTTCTAAGCCAATAATATATTTTCCTATTTAGGGATTAGGATTTAGCATTTAGGGATTAGAAATTTAGGGTTTAGGGTTTAGATTTAGATACATGGAAATCAATTCATTCTAAATCAAGTTAATTAAGATAAATTTGTATCAATATAACATATTAGTTCATACTTGTGATTATTTATTTGTACAACATTTAAATTGAACAATGCACCATACATAGAAAACAAAGGAACATTTACACATTTATACAATTATACATTATAAAAAAAAGCAATTATACATACATTTTTATTTCTAATTACGTAGATATGACATCATAATAAGATGCACTCAACATGTGATGAAATTCATTCAAAAAGTAATTATATACAAATTATAGTTATCCAAATAAATAAATGCAAGAAACAAACATGCGAGCATAAACAAAGCATACAATAAAGAAAAAAAAGAAAGTATAAGAAAGACCTCAAGGAAAGGGGCAAGGAGGCAATTGGAGAGCGAACAAAAACAAACAATAGTGGCAATGGGAGAGGGGCAAGTAGCACTAGTCATGGCTGGTGACAAAGTGTCTAGAAGGAGAAAAAATAGTAGCATCAAGGACAATAGAAAGAGGTAAGAACAGCGAGCAGTACCAGTGGTAGTAGTGGTAGAGGTAGTAGGAGTAATGACCAGTAGAGGCACAATATAGAGGGTTTCTTGGTATAGGTATATGCATAGAGAATGGGAAAAGAAATCCTTTCATGAGTGGTATAAGAAGGCATACAACATCGGTTTTGGTCAAAATACAATGTTGTAGTTTAAAGGACACCCTACTTTTCACGTCATACATCAATTATGTGTCTGATGTCATTGTTTAGAAGTTTCTCATCTAGGAAACAAAATGGATGTTAAATTCTAGTACATCTTCAGTCATTCAACGTTGATGCATGGGATGAAAGGACATCACAAGATAATTTTGAGGGATAATTTATTTCATGAAAACATTATCATGTCAGTTTTGGTACAATGAAACTGATGTAAAATTTAGTGAGAAACTAAATACTTTTCATGATCTTATGTTGATTTCCATTAAGGAAAATGAACTTTTTTTTGGAGGTAAGATTTAATTCATGGTAATGTATCATGGGATGTTATTATGTCAAAACTTCCTAAAATGATGCTACATTTTCTATCCCAAAATTTGAGGAATTAGATTTTCTAGGCTATTTGTATTGACAGTTTCTATTTCACAAACTGATATTGTAACTGAAAGTGGTACTAAATTTTTTTCCTCAATGGCCACTACCTACCTATTACTACACTTTTCTTTCTGTAACTAACATTGTACATGTGTTATGTCAGTTTCTTCCAAAAACTAGCATTACATTGTGCGAAGACTAAGGGTAAAAATGAAATAATGGTCCTTTGTAGGGTTATTGTCTCCGTTGTACTTGAATGGAAGCTAGTTACCCTATGTTCTTGAAAATAAAAGGGCTTCTTGGTGTAAATTTCATAAGAAATATAAGGTGGGACTCAAGTATTCAAAATCCTAGGGGTTGACCTCTTTAGTACTGGAGTACATATCTATTTAGAGGTTGGAACCACAATAAATACTTGTGTAATTTGGTACTTGTTCAATCTCTCTCATCATTGTTTCTTGTTTTGTTGCACTCAAATTTCCAAATGGTTTGGAGGTCTAACAAATTTTGAGAAAGTATTTTTAGATCGACTCATCCCCTCTAGAGCCAATAGACCCAACAATTGGTATCATAGAAAGGTCTTAGAAATCTATTAATCCTACAAGTAATAGAATATGGGTGAAAACATGATTGGTTCACTCCACATTAAGGGTGGTTTCTCCATGTGTCCTCCAATATTTCATTGGACCAACTTTTTCTCTTGGAAGAGAAGGATGTGGTTCTACATTCAAGGGATGAGCTTTGACAAGTGGAAGGTAGTTGGTCTCCCCTACACACTTGGAAGGTTATATAAACACTTGGAATGAGGCTTGAAGAAGGCCCAGATCAATGCTAGAGCCATAAGCATCCTCTACTGCATGCTTACACTGGTCAAATTCAACCACATCTTTGCTTGGGACAAAGCGCATGAGATATTGGATCACATATGAAGGAATGGAGAAATTCAAGGAGAATAAGGTATACATGCTTACTCAAATATATGATGGTTTCAAAATTGGAAAGATAGGGAATGTGGATGAAATGTATTCAGGACCCAACACTCCTGTAAATGGTATTGCTTCCTTTGGACATACCATGGACAATGTCAAGGTGAAATCCAAGATTCTCTACTCTCTTCATCATGGCTAGGATAAGAATGTGTCAAACACAAAAGAAACTAAATCACTTTCTCTTACCCCATTGACGAACTTATAGGAAATTCTTCAAGCCTATGAAGTTAGATTCAACTCCCAAGAATAAAATGAAAAATGAGTCCTATAAGAAGAAGGATGTTGTATTTAAAGCTCAAGTTGAGCCACTTGTGCAAGCTCAAGTCATGAACCAATCTCCTCCTTCCTCAGGTGAAGATCGGTCCAAGTGACCTTGAAGCCCACTACTCCAAAGGAAAACACTTCAAGGGTAAATCCTCCTCATCTACTCCTAGGTGATATAAATATAGTAAAAAGGGGAATTACAAGAATGAATGTCCAAAATTAAAGAAGAATCATCACAAGAGAATTCATGGGAGGAAAGGGAACCATCACAAGGGGGTAGATATAAAAAGGGAGACAAGAAGGATAGAAAGAACAAGGGATCAACCCATGCCGCTTGAGATTCCTCTTCTCTAGTGAGTAAAGCTCAAATGAAAATGAATAAAACATAGCACTCATGGCAATCACTAATGAAGAATTTGTTGAGGTGAGGTAAGTCTCCGTGAAATCTCTAAAGAAGATCTTATTGTTATTATCCATGCTTTTTGTACATATTATTATAAATACAAGTCAAATAAGAAAATATTAGGTAAAATCATTGATAACTTATATGCTAGAATAGAGTCACTCAAGAAAAATAATAATATTTTGAATGTATCATAGACACACTACAATATCTTAACCTTGATCTTAGACTTCTATATAATTGTATTGAAACTAAAACTGGTGTTTATCTCATGCAAACAAATGTTCTTAGAGATGAAACCCAAATTTATCTTGATGAACTTACCTTACTTGGAACTAAAATGCTACATTACTTGCTAAAGTAATTGGTTTTGAATTTAGACCTATTTTCCTTGAAATGACATTGTAGAGTTACTGTTGTAAATGACTCTAATTTGACTAAAGTCATCTATCTAGATGTCGATCTTTTGCATGCTCAAGATGATATTGATAATTTATATTCTACCATATTAGTGATGATAAATATATGCTTAAAGATTCATTGCAAACATTCCTCAAGAGAAATAAGTTCATAAATGAAATTCTATATCACTCTACTCAATAAACAAGTATAAGTGGTTTGAGATTTGAGGGTTGCAAAATGAACAAGAAAAAGAAAAAAGGTAAGGGACCTCCAATATTCCCTACAAAGTCTTTTAGCTAAAGGGACAACATGGTTTGCTCTCATTGTGAGAGTGATGGTCAATTTTCTTCTTTTTGTTCATATAAGAAGAATGAAACCAACACCAGGACAATTTGGGTCCCCAAGTTAACCCTAGATCCCAAAGTTCAACATGGGAAAGTGCTTTATTCTTTTGTAGGCAAATGAAAATCGATAGTTGTCGGGGTATGGTCCTATTATATGATTATAGAAAAGACCCACTTCAATAATTCTCAAATAAGAAAGGTGGATCAATGCATTTTGGTGATTATAAGAAGGACAAGGTTGTAGGTGAGTGTGATGTATGTGCTCCTTATGCATTAGGAATGTAGTCCTTGTGGATGGCCTACATCACAACTTGATAAGTGTTATTCAATTATTCCACAATGGTTATCTTGTTTTTTTATCTCTCTTTGATGTTTTTTACTTAATTCCCTCACTTATTATATATAAGGGAAATAGAATTGGAAATTTCTATACCATTTTTCTTAATTCTCTTAAGCCTATAATTGGAGAATACCTTATAAACAAAGATGGTATATCTTTATGGCATCGTAGGCTAGGTCATGTAAAAAGTCATCAATTGATGAAGTTGAGAAATATGATTTATTTAATGGGCTTCCTAAGTTGGACAAACAAGATGAGGATTTTCAACCTTGAACACAAGGAAATCAAATCAAATCTTCCTTCTAGACAATGAGTCCTTAATACTAAAAGTGATATACAAATTATCCATATGGATCCTTTTGGACTAATGCTAATGCAACAACTTAGAGGTAGCAAGTATTGCTTTCTTATTGTTGGTGATTTTTCTTACTTTACTTATACTTTATTTTTGGGTGCTAACATGATTAGTGCTTTCTCTTATTTTTTGCAAATGAATTGAAAAGGAAGCTTGTTGCTGAATAGTCTCTATCCATTGAGACCATGGGGGAGAATTTGAAAATGATTTTTTTAAAAGTTTTGTGATAAATCTGATTATATGCAACTTTTCTTCCCCTTGAATACCTCAAAATATTGGGTTGTAGAGAGGAATGATGGATGTCTATAGGATATGGATAGGGAACTTCTCTTAGAGTATGACACCCCTAAGAACTTTTGTGCCAAAATCATTAGCTCCACTTGTTTTGTGTAAAATTGGGGTTTGACTCATCCTTTGCTTAAAAAAACCCCTATGAGTTATGACTTGGTATAAAGATGACTATTCTTTTATCTCATTTTTTGGTTGTCCATGTTTTGTTTTGGATACCTAAGACTCTCTTGATAAGTTTAATGATATACCATATAAGGCTTTCTTCTTTAGAGTATGTAGAACTTATAAAATTGATCTCTCCAAAGTAGAAGAATCCATTACTAAAAATTTGTTGAAAACAACCCTTCTTCATCACAGAGTGTTGTTTAGGATAATGTTCTAGATGAATTTATTCCTAAAAAGAACTGTAAATGAACAAGGTAAAGAGGTTGTTAAATGTGATTGCTCTCAAAGAGAAGAAAAGAAGTATGGCATTCCCCACTTTACTAAAGATCTTCTAATGGAGCTCATTGTAGGCAATCCATCTAAAATAGTAAAACAAGAGTTGCATTCAACAAAGAATAAGAAAACATTGTCTTTATTGGACAAATTTATCAAAGAGCTTAAAATAAGCACTTGAAGATGAGGAGTGGATCCTATCTATGCAAGAAGAGTTGTAACAATTTGAGAAGAACAAACTGTGCACGTCAAGACCAAAGGATAGAAAAATCATTGACACCAAATGGGTATAATAGAACATGTTGGATGAGCATGGAATGGTGGTAAGAAACAAGCTCAGGTTAATAGAATAAGGTTACAACCAACGGGAATATATTGATTTTGTTGAAAGTTATACTCAGATTTCAAGAGTAGAATATATTCATATGCTACTTGCCTTTATGATTCATATAAAATTATTTCTATATAAAATAGATATTAAAGTGAGTTTATAAATGGTAAATTAGAAGAGGAGGTTTTATGGTTCAGCCTCTTGGTTTCAACACGACAAGCATCTAGATCATGTATATATTTTACTAAAGCCTCTTTATGGTCTCCGACAAGCCCCTAGAGCTTGGTATGAATAAATTAAGACCTTTTTTGTTGATAATGTCTATGTCATTGGAAAAGTTGATTCTACACAATTCTTGAAACATACTTCTAACAATTTCTTAGTAATAAAATTAATTTTGATGGTATTATTTTTTGGAGGTACTAATCTTGATTTTTTCCCAAGATTTTAGATCCCTCGTATAGAGTGAATTTTGAGATGACCATGTTGGGGAACTTACCTTATTTCTTAGATTTTGAATCAAGAAAACCAAATATGGAAACTTCATCAACCAAAACAAGTATGGTAATGAACTCTTGAAGCACTTTGGGATGGAGAATAGAAAACCGACTGATACTCCCATTTCTAACACTATAAAGCTTGGTATATAGAAAGAAGGAGAAAAGGTAGATGAGATCTATATAGAGGAAAGATTGGTAGTTTATTATATTGTACTACCTCTAGATGTCTAACACTGTAAAGATTGATAGAGATGAAGAAAAAGAAAAAGGTAGACAAGAAGCTCTATAATGGTATGGTTGGTATTTTATTATATCTTAGTGCCTCTACGCTAGATATTATGTTTGGTGTTGGTTTGTGTGCTAGATTTCAATCTAGCCCTAGGAAATCCTGTCTAGTAGTAGTGAAGGGGATTTTGAGGCAATTAGCAAAAACCCTAAGTTTTTGTCTATGGGACCCTAAGTCAAGAGACTTGACTCTAATTACCTACCACAATGCATATTTTGTTGGGTGATTAATTAATAGAAAGTGCACGTGTGGCACTTGAATCCTCCTTGAAATGTGTCTAGTTTCTTGGTTCTCCCAGGAAAAAAAATCATGCCACTATCTTTGGCAAGGTTGAATACATAGTCACTGATAGTTGTTGTGCGTAAGTTTTATAGTTGCATTAAATGATCTAAGACTTTGATATTCATTATGACGTTTCTCCTATATTTTTTTATAATATTAGTGAAATAAATCTCTCTTAAAATACTATACTACACAATATAGATAAACATATAGATGTCTGCCATCATTTTCTTTGCGATCACATTGCTAAGAAAGACATTTATATTAATAATGTGAACACATAAAATTAATTAGTGGATATATTCACTAAACCTTTTGCTTGGGAACAATTCAATTTTATTTGATTAACAATTCTTATCACTGCCAATGATGATACTATTATGTCCCTGAGTTAGAGTGTTCTTTATATGCCATTATCATGTTCTTGAATGCCTATCATCTTCTTACGTTTTTCTTGAAATTGTCAAGTTGGAAATGCATTAGGACATATTTTTGGAGTAAATCACAAACAAGTTTGTTATTTATATTTTAGCACTCTATAGTATCCTATGATAAGAAAATTGTTCATCATTGTCATTTACGTTCTATATAGGCTCAATTTGTACAATTACATAGGTATGTAGGGCTTAAAATTGTATTTTTGGGTTTTGGGAAGCAACCACTATCAATTAAGTTTGTTCTAGGGTAACATGGCCAATGGGTATAACTAAGTAGTTTCCAATAGTTGTTGTCAACTGAGTTACCCAACACCCATACTAGGCTGAAAACATAGTGTTGTAAGTTGTAAGGGTTCAACTGGTCAAGTTTTCTCCCTCATATTCAGAGAAAATTGAACAAATACCTTCATTTTTGTGTCTCCTCCAACCCTTGACATATCTTTACCTAAACCCTAGAATTATCTATCCCAAATTAATTTCTCCCCTTAGCAATACCTCTCCCTAGGTCATCCCCTTCCTATTATGCCCATATCTCCTCTTCACAATAATGTTTAGTAGGAGAAACAATAGTTCTATAGGAGAATCCTCCCAAACACCATTGTTGCACCTAATTCAAGGGACCTCATCTATGATGAAACTACCTACATTAATACTCAGGCTATTAATAGGTATCAGGAACTCCTTCCACACAACTCCACCCACCCAACCCTCTCCCTCACCTACACCACCTAGACTTGGTATGGATTCCTTCTTTGTTTCCAATGAGCATCACATGGGATAAGGATGTATAAAAATCCCTACAATCTCTAGTTATAGGATCATATCAACCAATATATATCCACATCATGTCAAACATGAACATCTCTTATCCTTCACCATATCCAATCTATCGATCCTATTTCTTTGCCACTGACAATGCTATCTATTCATATGATTAGTTCTACCTCTCAGTTCAATATGTACATTCAAGTTCCCACTCTACTTTTGTTGCTTACCCTACCCATGTCCTCACCCCACATGCATGAACCTACATTAGTATCCTCTCATCCATCTCCTTCCTTGTCTTTTTTTTTTGGCACTTCCTCTTGGACCAACTTCTACCACTCTTGCTTATTATGACTTGAGTGTTCCACCTACCTTTCCTCAATTGCAAGCTCTAGTTGATAGTCTCCAAATGAGTTGGTCCTAGATCAATGCAAGATGGAGAACTAGTTATACCGTTGCCCCTTTGGATGCTGACATGGATTTTAATGAGATACTTGAGGAAGATGAACAAGATAATGATGATGAAAATGATGGTGATGTAAATGTTGAGGGTGATGTTGGTGATGTTGATGCCGCCAATGTTCCTTCTCACTCCAACTAATTTTTTCAGGATGACATCAATTATGTTGACTATGACACATATAATGGTGACTAGTCTTAGGTTTTAGAGTGTCCTTATATTTATATTTTGTGAACTTATCATGTTTCAGATAGGGAACTTATATCTGTGACTATTACTTTACATTTTAAGCCATTCTTATTTGTACATTTGATCCTTAATGATTTCTGATCATGTTGTAGTATATATCTTATGCACTCAAATGATGGTTCCTTATTCTTGTCTGTTAAATGTTGTGAGTACGTGGTTTTATATATTTGATTATGATTAGTGATATGACATCTTTTTGGCTTCGTGATTACATTACATGTGGTTGGATATAACTCAGGTCTTCTACCCCCTTCTTTTTGATATGACAAAGGCGGAGAAAATGATTTGCAACATATTCAATAGATCTCATTTTTAACTTTTTGAATGTTGATACTTTAATGAAAATATCATATATATATATATATATATATATATATATATATATATATATAGAGAGAGAGAGAGAGAGAGAGAGAGAGAGAGTCAGGCTAGTGTACACTCGAGTGTACCAAAGGCACCGTACACCTCAGTCATTTTTAAAGATGTGGTAACTTTTTGAAAAATATAAACCATTGATCTTCTTAAATATCATAAGAACACACTATATAACAAATTTCATCTCATTTGGACACGTATAGGTCGTGCATCTAAAGGAGGAAAAAATCATGCATTTCAAATTAGTTTTTTGTGTCGATTTTGTTGTCCTTGGATGAGTGACTTACACTCATCCAAATGACCTCAATTTTTTATGTGGTTTATTAATATTGTAACCATGAAGATCAATGGATTAGATTTTTGGAAAAACGTGGTCTAGATAGGCAAACACCATTGGAGTGTACAGTGTGATCTGTACACTTGAGTGTATTCTAGCTTGACACTCTCTCTCTCTCTCTCTCTCTCTATATATATATATATATATATACTTGTATGGGAGAACTAACCAATGAAGAATGATAAGAGTGAATTGACGGGGGATAACTATCTCATATTCATGAATCCCTATAAAATTCAAAGGTAAAGTGCTTAAATTTCAATCCTTTCAACATTTTTAGGAATGGTTTTTCATCTACAAAAAGGGGAGCATGTTGACCTTGCAATCATAAATTATTCATATTTTTGTGATGGCCTAACCATTTTGTTCATGTGTTACTAACATATCTACTTGAAATCAATTACATATATATGTACACAAAAAGTATCCAAATAGAAAACCCTAGTTTTTCAAAGTCCTATTCTTCTCAACAGAAACTCAATAATTGAAGATTTGATGGACTCTCTATGGTGATTGTGTTGTAAATCATTCATAATGAAATGTATGACTTGTTCATAATATTAATGGTACATTAGAGTCATTTAGATTGAATTAATATGCACTTTATAGGCTCTTGTCATAGTTAAGACAGAAGTCTTTGTGAGGTTTAGTTTGCCCTAGAGTAAAACATTTGAAAACCATTTGAACTAGCTTGACAAAAGACTCTATTATTTGAGTTTGTCCTAGGGTAAAATGGCCAAACAACCTTTCACTAGCTTGAAAAGAACCTATTTTGGTCGAGTTTTTTATTAGTAAGTAACTCTATCGACAAGTGTATTTGTCTAGACAATATTATCATATTGGTCGAGTTTCCCAAAAGGTGATTTAGTTGACAACACAGTTATGTAAAGTGCTAAAAAGAAATTTAGCTATTTGAAAAGGTTAAAACTTCAAACATAGATCCATTAGAACCCCCCAAAAATGGCTAGTTAAGTTTCTATATTGTCCATTAAGCAACCTTAACTATAAGTAGGGACCCTTGGACTCCATTCCAAATTTTCCTTCTATGTTCCTATGATATCGTTGATTGTTGTGCCTATAAGAGATCATGATCTCCCAAAAGCTTAATTACTCATCTACTTTCACTTAAATGAGTAATGTATTTGGTAAGAGATATATCATTGATGTCAACCTTGTAAAGCTCTCAAATTCCTTTCTCTAATCTCCTTTCTCAAAGATTGTGATTTAAGATTACTTCCTTGGTCAAGGAAGTGAAGGTCAAGGATGAAAATCCATGAAGATCCAAAATAAAGGGTGGGTAATTCCTTGGTGAAGTCCAAGATAATTGGTCTTTGGATAGGTAAGTCCTTGGTAAGGTAATTGGTTCCTCTGGCCTTAAAAGGAATTTAGCTACACTTTGCTGGTGTAACTCTTATAAGTGATATAAGGTGGGATTCAAGTGTTCAATATCCTATGAGTTGACTTCTCTAGGTGGAGTACATATCTACTTATAGGTTGGAACCACCATTAATTCTTATGTTCTTTGATTCTTGTTCAATCTCTCTCATCCTTTCTTTTCTTGTTTAGTTGCACTCAAATTTTCATATATCTTGAGGGTCTAAAAGTTTTTGTATAAGTTTTTTTAGTTCTATTCACTCCCTATAGTGCCCATACATCCAACAACTCTAATGGTTGATTCTGGCATATGAGGTCCTAAAGGTTTGAGCTGAGGATTGGTTGAGCTCCACCTATATCTACACTCTATGGTGTTAGTCAGTAATGTGAAAACTCACTCTTTCCAAAAACATAACATTTTGTCTTGTTCTAAAAGATATAAATGTGACATGTGGTTGCTTACTGTATAATTTTTAATATAAATTTACAATATTATTTCCAATTTTGATAAATAACCATACACTCATCCGTCCATTATGGTAGATTTTAGTATTCAATCACGTGGTGGTGGGAAAGAAGATTGAGTAGGGTATGGGGAAGATTTATAAGACATCATGATAGTGAGAATCCTATTAAAGTATTAATGCCATAAGTACCTAAAACAAGAATTGTCATAGCCTTTCTATTTGGAGGGGGACAACCACAATAATTGGCATTAACTATATTATTTGGATGATACAAGATAAGGCTTCCTATAAAGATGTGTTAATTCTTGAGGGTTGGCATTATTTAAAGCAATCCCATTATTTACAACATCATCAAATATATACATCCCCTACAACTCATGTTTAGCATAGCCACCACAACAAATCTTATCTTACAACTATGTTTTGAAATAATCCAACATTAGATTTAAAGGAGGCAACCCAAAAGTGACTCTTTGTGCATGAACCCATAGTTGTAGTCTAAAAGAAAAGTTACCCACAAATGTACATGGTGCCTCTAGTGAGTTGATGGATCTATACAATTTCGTCTATGATATTGAACTATGCCCCTCTTCTAATATATGGACAAAATTTTCATTCATTATTTACTATAAAACTCAAGTCAAAATAAAAATTGGTACATTACAAGATCCATAAGTAGAAATGAAAAAATATATAAATCTTCAAATGAGTAAAATAATTTAAAGGAACATGGTTATTCCATACTTTATTTACATTTGAGTTGTTTTTTATATAAAGGATCAATTTACTACATTTGTAGATACTATAAGTTGGTGGTATTTTATTTTAGTTATTATGTCTCTAATAACCAATGGGATAACTCTAGTTACACCCACTATCATTGGTTTGGTTTATGCTATTGTTCTCCTATACATATTACCTTGGGACAAAGCTATATATATAATATTCTATAATCCTCTCAACTCATAAGAAAAATTTCTCTTCACATAGTATCAAGATAAATTCCCTAATCCTTGAGGTTTCAAAAGAGAATCAACTTCCATGCCTCTCTCTCCCCTTTGCCACTACCCTTCCCTTCTTCTTCTTATTCTTCTTCTCTTGTTTCTCACTCCCCACCCACCACCCTCCCTCCCACCTCCCACCCTCCGACCGACCTCCCACCCCCTTGCACCCACTGCCTCTAGGGTGTTGTTTCACTAGCAGTCACGAGCTAGCACACCCCATACCATCAATAATCACTTGTAGAGTGCTGGGATAGGAAGCCACTCCTTGGGTTTGGTTGGGCACTAATATACTACAATTCATCTCCTCTTATACTCTCTCTCTAGGTCTCTCTACTCAAGCATGCCAGTTTATTTTGGTAGGGGAGTCACATGTCGGCTTCCACGTAGCAGTTGTACTCATTTACCCTTGACAAGGTTCTTACTAGAATATCAACCTCTACAAGAATCTGATAGGTACTCCTTCCCTATTCCTTCATCCTTGAAATTTATTGGTTGCTTGTTGACTACTGTACGATAGAGATACTTCTCTAAAAAACTTAAAAAACATTCAGATCTATTTCTTTTCCTTTTCCTCCTCATGTATTATCTATATATACATGTGTAAGTATTTTTAATGATTATGGATCATTTATAGATTTCCTATCATAGTGCCTTCATCCTATAATAGTGCTTCAGCCACACTTCTTTCTAGATGCTTTCTCCTCTCATGGTACATCTGACTGGTGGTTGTTTATATCCACCACTTTTCTACCAGTTTGAGTAATTCATATCAACCATATCCACCATTGTTCTTCCAGTATGACTGATTCATCATCATTCCTAAGGCAAAACTAAAGGCAAAGATACACCTCAGATTGTTGTCTATAATGACATGCTTCTATCTCTATCTTCAAATTAAATAGAGAGAACTACATGATCTGGATGTCTTCAATTCAAACAATTCTTGAATCTAGAGACAAGGTGAAGTTTGTAAATAATCTTGCTAAGGATACCCCTAAATAGAAATAGGAAAATATCCAAATCAAAGTCTAAATTTTGAAAACTATGGAGTTATTTATTGCCTCTAGAAAATTTCAAAAGAATTGTGGGATGTTGTTTGCCATCACTACACATTAGATAAGAATGTGATGTGTCTTTATAACAATTGGAATAAACTTTTTTAGTGAAAACCAGGATGAAGGGATCTTTGACGAATTACTAATCTATTGTCAGCTTGTCCCAATATCTTAATTACATTCAATCTATCTATCCTGAGTATCAAGACAATGAGCATTCTTTCTCATCACTTCCAAAATGTTCAATGGCCTTAAGGTGGCCTATGCTCTAGTGCACAACATCATCATGGTAGGAAACAACTTCCCCACTTTGGAAGACATTTTCTATCATCTTCAATAGTTAGAAGTCCGACTCTTGTCTTCCAGTCCACATTATTCTCAACAAGCGATTGCAGTCATTGCTTGTCGATGTGGCCATGGAATCCTCTAAAGCCTAAATTATATTTCTGTAATAAGTTGTGACACCTTGAAGAAAAGTTCTACTAAAAGCATTTTCATCCCTATGGACATAGATGTGGAACTGGATCTACTCATGTTTCCTAAGGAAAAGACACACCATATGTCACTATCACATTAATCAAATATGAGAAACTTCCACAAGACTCTCAATAGAATCCTCAAAACCCCACACGATCCAGATTTTCATGGCCATGCAATCTGCTGCAACATCTTTGGTGAATCTAGCCTCCAACCAAGGTAATGTTGGGGCCTCCATGTTAGCATTTAGTTCTCCCTATACTGTCAATTCTGGGGCCACCCAACATATGATGGGAATAAGATATATTCTCTCATCCATTGGTCCTATATACATACTTCTTCATCACTCTAATATATGGGTCTACTAAAACTATTTGGCATTGTGGAAGTGTTAACATCTCACCTAACATTAAACTTAAATATGGAGTCAGGCTAGAATACACTTGAGTGTACAGATCGCATGCTAGACTCAAGTGGTGTTTGCATATCAAGACTATCTTTTTACAAAATGTAAAACAATTATCTTCATTTTCATACAATAATTAGACTACATACAAATTTTGAGCCCATTTGGATGAGTGTAAGTCACTCATATGAGGGTAACAAAATCGACGCACGAAACTAATTTGAAATGCATAATTTTTGTGGTATTTATAACGTGATCTATAAATGTCCAAATGGGCTCAAATTTTATATATGATCTATTCACAAGATGTTTAAGAATATCAATGGATTGGATTTTAGAAAAAAATGTTGCATCATGAAAAACTACTTGAGTGTATTCTGCTCCGAATACACTCGAGTGTAATCTAGCTTGACTCCTTAAATATGTCTAGTTTATTTTGAATTTTCCATTTACTTTGATGTTCATTGCTAACTAGTTGATGCCTTTACTTGAAGCATCACCTTTGGTAACCACAATTTTGTGATGCAGGATCTTAGAGGTCAATGATGATCAGTACGGGTTCTAGAGATGGTTATTTCTACCACTTTGGTGATAGAGTGCCTTTGTCTGTCCTTCTGATGTGCACATCTCTCCAACTTCATCAACACTACATTCACCTTTGTCTTAAAAATTTGAAGCACTTGAAACCCTCTTTATCCAGTTTAGATAGTCCTCCACATGATTCTTGTTAGTTTGGGAAGCATCATAGGAGTTCTTTTCCTCAACAAATTATTTATGTTTTAAAGTTGTTTTGATGTTGTTCATAGTAACATTTGTGTTTCTTTTCAAACCACTAACTTAAATGCATTTTGTTACTTCATTAATTTTGTTGAGGATTTCTCTCACATGACTTGGTTATACTTATCGAATCTCATTATGAAAGGATTAATGTTTCTTGTCATACCCCATAAAAGGATCTCAATACAATTTAATACATTCACCAAAACCTTTCAGACCAAAAATGCTTTGGAATATATATCAAGTAAGGTGACCTATTTTCTTCTAGCATTGGAACCATCCATCAACGTTCTTATGAGCACAACCCACAATAAAATGGGGTTCCAGAATGTAAAAAATTATCATTTTCTTGAAATCTCTCACCATATTATCTTTCAAACTAATTGCTTGATATTTAAAAAAGTGCATCTATCTAGGATTTTCTATAAAGAAACTACCTTCTCCAGACATTTCCTTGACTTCCTATAACGACCCCGCCTCCCGGTAACCCCTAACTAAGGGAGACCAAGAGGTCAGAGCCATTATCCCAATTAACAGGATCAAAGGTTCGACAAATAATCAATAACAATTATCAAATTCTACCAACTAAACTGAAAGGCTATAATAAAATAAAACTTTTCATACCTTTTTCAAAACTTGGATGTCTACTTCTATCCACATCTGGAGTCTATTCTAACTAATCCTCCTTTGTACTTTAGTTCTTATTTAATTCCACATATGCCACTTTACTATTTGTCCCTTTCAATCTTACACCTAAAACACCAAAAAACAAAACGTCGGTCAGCATATCGAAATATGCAGTATGTGGGGACAACCAAAATGTCACAAATATGGCTAACAATCTAAATATCGCAATCAAGTTAATTAACAAGCCAATTTACATTTTCAATGTGTCATTCTCCACTACTTTTTCCCTAACCCTGGATTACCCCTCTAGGGTTTCTCTTTTGCCATTGACTTAAGGCCACCTTCTCAATCCCGAGCTTGGTGCTTGGGGGTCACCTCTCATGGTTCCCCATAGTCATTCAGCATAGACCACCTTCTCATTCCCGAACTTGGTGTTTGGGGTCACCTCTCATGGTGCCCATTGGTCTACCCTCCTGGGCCTGACCTTTTTGGCATCATCCATCAGGGTGGGATGTAAGTGCGAGAATACACATGTATTTACAATTGTGATAACCACAGTGACTTTATATTTGTAGTATGAACATCCAAATTGTTTAGTTTCATTCAATGCGATTAACCATCCAGGAAACTGAAAACTACTAGGGGGGGTGAATAGAGTTTTATAGATAATTTAACAATTAATTAACTCAAGCAACCACAAAGAAAATATTGGACAAGGAGACACAAGGGTTTAGAGTGGTTCCTAGCCTTAGCAAATACTAAGGTAGTCAGTCCACTACCCGGTTGCTTACCCAACCGGGATTTGAAAAGAAATCTATTTTATTACCTCGCAAGGACTTTACATAAAATACAATTTCTTTTCCCAAACCCTTCAAGCAGCCTTCACCTAGAAGTAATCGCCCAACCTTGAAGCAGCCTTCCCTTGAAGTAGATGCACCAACACCCGTTGCACCAGCCTTCTGAAGTAGCTTCCCGTGCGATAGCCTTCTTGAAGTAGCTTGAAGTCCCCTTCTCCACCTGAGAAGTCAACCCTCTCCAATCCGCAGCCTCCAACCCTAGGAGTAGCAAGGAGAGTACAAAAGATACAAAGGAACAAGAAAGAAAACAGAAATTACAACTTATCCTTTTAAGCACAAGGCTTGATTTGCCTATATCAAGTGTATAAATCTCCTAACCAATGTGTATGACAATGTGATTGTAGTGGATAGGATATACTAGCCTATAGGGCACGAAATGGGAGCAATAGGAATGAATGGCAAGTGTAGGAATTGCTCTATTGCTCTAAAACAGATTGCAAGTGTGTATTCAAGCTCAAGTATAGCACAAGTATATCTTGGATGTCTTTGGTGTCCTAAGGCATGTCCTATTTATAGGAATGGCCTATGTATGCTTAAGGACGTTCTAGACAACTTCTAGGGGGTTCCTAGTGCTTAACTAGCCGTTAGGAATAAGTTAGGCGCATTAGCAACGGCTAGTTAATTAATTCTGCAGTTTTTGTCAGAGACCATCTCGGTCGAGGACTTGTCGACCGAGATGCCCAGTCGGTCGAGGATTTGTCAACCGACAGGCTCTCTGGATTAACGTTTATTTGCAACTGTCAACTGCTGTGTCTAACGGCTACTTTTGGTCAATCTCGGTCGAGAAGTTTGTCGACCGAGAGTGTCTCGGTCGAGGAGTGTGGTCGACCGGGATTGACTCTGTTTTCAAACTTTCAATTAAGATACTAAGTGTGTGCATGAGTGTGCATTATGTGATCCTATTAGAAGGAGATGACCTAACTAAGTGTGGTGTTTAGCTAGGGAGATCTAACGCTTGATTTACATGAAGTCTAAGTACTTGTACATTATATATTTGTACAAGTTTACAAATGATTACATTGCATGACATTTACAAACATTCAAGCGTATGGATTCCCTAGAACTTTGTCATCACCTTGTTCCTGCACACTTAAGTAGCTCGTTTAGATTAATAAGAATGAAATGTTTGTCATCATCGAAACAAAAGGGATTTATCATAATATCCAATTTATCCAACAATCTCCCCCTTTTTGAAGATGACAAACATTTCCTAAAATATGAAATAAGGAAATATAAAGCATGTGAGTTTCATACCTGAAGATTACCTTTTGTAGCCATTCTTGTTTTACAAGTGTGAGTGCTGGCCATCAAGATGAAACTCATTTATATTTATTTTTTTGATTTTATATTCTTTCTCCCCCTTTGTCATTTCAAAAAGATATCCAATTTGAATATTTTATTTTCTTTTCCCCCTTAATTTTATATTTTGCTCCCCCTTAAATAGATATCCTATTAGGAACCTGGATTTTATATTATTTATGTCCAATTTAGCCACAATTTATTTCTCAATCATTTGCAAAGGATGTTAAGCCTTGAAATGATATGAGATCATGTTAGGTTTATGGCATGTATATATTGATTTCTCACCCATTTTACAAGGGATGTTAAGCCCCAGAATGAAATGAGAGTCCTTTAAGCTTAGAGTATATGAAGATGTCTCTAACCAAATACAAAGGATGTTAAGCCCTGATTTGTCTAGAGAATTCCTTTAAGAACAAGATATATCATTTTTATGGAGATTCGTATATTTCTTCATGGATTTGAGAATGCTAAGGTTATGACTAGCTTTAATGAGCTCTTGATCAAATTTGTTTTTAGGAGCTCCCCCTTAATCTTATAAGTTAAAGCAATTTAAAACTATTAAGGTCACAAATAAGTTGTGATTTTGACTTTTATCAAAAAATATACTAAGATTAAGTTTACTAGAATGATGTCCAAATAAGCATATTTGTCAAAGCTTATTTTAGGTCGCCCTTGACTACGACCGTAGAGCCCCTTGGCTAAATTTTGTTTTAACCAAGAGGCGAAATTTACAGATTTTCAATTAAGCATTTTACATCAATTTGTGATGCATGTTTCAATGAAAGCACAATGAATATTTCAAATCTTTTAAAGATATCAATTGAAAAACATTGTATTCTTTGCAAGCATTTCGAAGAGATATATCACCAATAAATTCTTTTACTTGCCTGTGTAATGATAGAATGATAGAACGGAAATTTTTCTTTAAACTAAGAATAATTTTGGTTTTTGATCAAATTCATTTCTCATAATCTTTCAAGGATGATTTCCATAATTGATACTTTATTATACAGTCATTAATCATGAATAGACAACAATTTTGAACAATTTCAAAAGAATTCAGCAATTTTACAGCATTCTGAAAAACAGTGACATGCTCGGTCGACAATTGCTCGACCGACACTTACTCGGTCGACAACTGCTCGACCGACCAAGTTTCTGGAAAATATTCAGAAATCTTAATCAACTTCAAAATAAAAGAGGTTATGCAAATTATAGCTCGATGATGTTGAGATAAGACATTATGATATCAGAAGTCGGTTTAGGTCAAATCTCAACTAATTAATTTGAAGCTTCTAAGTTTTAGGAATCCAAGCTAACTCATCTTTCTTTTTCTTAAAAGGGCATGAAAATGAATAATGTCCAAGACGCATGCAATAATGGCAACTAATAGCATCAACTTCATTTCTATTTCTAGGAATTGTGTTCCTAGGTACAAATATAGTCTTGGATGCTCTTTTGGTTTTATTTCTTCTTGGATCGTATCCTAATCCTTTCCTTCCATTGTAACTAGAGGAAATTTTCAGAATATTGTCAAGTAGGTTATTTCCTCCTAACTCATTTACATTTCTTTGCAACCTAGCAATATCTTTCTTTGCTTGATCTAAATTGGATAATAGGGCATTTCTTTCTTTAACAACCTTATCATAATCTAAATGTGAACATAGAATAGGTTGTTTCTGGAGATCATTCACCTGAGTTTGTAAATTTGATTTTTCTAAGGAAAGAAGATTGCAATTTGCTTCTACTGATTTAATCTTAAGAGCATAATCTTCATTTTCCTTTTTAAGATTTTCATTTTCAGATACAAGAGCAAGAATTCTAGCATTTAAATCTTTATTTGCCTTTTTAAGTTTCTTCTTGCACTCAATATATTTCTCATGAGTATTTTGAAGACTAGCAATTATATCTTCTTTTGGTAGATCATAAAGACTTACCTCTTCTTCATCTTCATTTGTTGTAGCAATGAAACACTCTACGTCTTCTTTTCCACTATCGCTATCGTCACTTGAATCATCCCATGCAGCTCTATACGCTCTTTCTTTCTTTTTGTAGGATGATTTCTTCCCTTTCTTGAGTTTTGGACATTCTCCTTTCATATGTCCTTTCTTGCCACATTCAAAGCACCTGGAAGAAGAAGCACTGGAAGTTTTGTTAGTTTTAAAACTTTTATATTGCTTACCATTCACAATAAGAGTTTCCTCTTCACTATCATCTTCACTTGTGTCTTTGGTTGATGCTTTGAATGCAATATCCTTCTTTTTCCCATGTTGGCGTTCATGTTCTCTCCTTTCTTCCTCTTCTAGATCCGCCTCATGAGCTTCTAAGTTTCCGATGAGCTGCTCCATTTTGAGACAAGTGAGGTCGTTTGCTTCTGCAATAGCTGTCACCTTTGGTTTGTACTTTGGAGGAAGAGATCGAAGTACTTTTGATACCTGATCTTCCTCAAGAACAGGTTTCCCTAAAGCACTCAAACCATTAACAATAGTAGAAAATTTTGAATACATTTCACTAATAGTTTCGTTTGGATCCATGCGAAAATGTTCAAACTTGGTTTTAAGCAAACTAACTTTAGAATTCTTAACTTGAACAGTACCCTCATATGTTATAGATAATCTATGCCAAATATCATATGCGGTATCACAGTTTGATACTCTATTAAATTCACCTACTGAAATGGAACAATATAAAATGCTTACTGCCTTTGCATTCATTTGAGCCATCTTTACCGTATTAGCATCCCATAATGCAAAATCGTCTTGTGGAAGTGTGTATGGTGTAGATACCATTCTCCATAACTCCCAGTTGATTCCTTGGAAGTAGAATTGCATCCTCCTCTTCCAATATTGGTAGTTTGTTCCATCGAACGGTGGAGGCCTAGCAACAAGTGTTCCTTCAATGTTGAGGTTGCTGAGCACTCCATCCCCCATCTTTTCTTCAAGACCTTGTTAGGGCTCCTTGAAGCCTGCTCTGATACCAATTGAAAACTACTAGAGGGGGGGTGAATAGAGTTTTATAGATAATTTAACAATTAATTAACTCAAGCAACCACAAAGAAAATATTGGACAAGGAGACACAAGGGTTTAGAGTGGTTCCTAGCCTTAGCAAATACTAAGGTAGTCAGTCCACTACCCGGTTGCTTACCCAACCGAGATTTGAAAAGAAATCTATTTTATTACCTCGCAAGGACTTTACATAAAATACAATTTCTTTTCCCAAACCCTTCAAGCAGCCTTCACCTAGAAGTAATCGCCCAACCTTGAAGCAGCCTTCCCTTGAAGTAGATGCACCAACACCCGTTGCACCAGCCTTCTGAAGTAGCTTCCCGTGCGATAGCCTTCTTGAAGTAGCTTGAAGTCCCCTTCTCCACCTGAGAAGTCAACCCTCTCCAATCCGCAGCCTCCAACCCTAGGAGTAGCAAGGAGAGTACAAAAGATACAAAGGAACAAGAAAGAAAACAGAAATTACAACTTATCCTTTTAAGCACAAGGCTTGATTTGCCTATATCAAGTGTATAAATCTCCTAACCAATGTGTATGACAATGTGATTGTAGTGGATAGGATATACTAGCCTATAGGGCACGAAATGGGAGCAATAGGAATGAATGGCAAGTGTAGGAATTGCTCTATTGCTCTAAAACAGATTGCAAGTGTGTATTCAAGCTCAAGTATAGCACAAGTATATCTTGGATGTCTTTGGTGTCCTAAGGCATGTCCTATTTATAGGAATGGCCTATGTATGCTTAAGGACGTTCTAGACAACTTCTAGGGGGTTCCTAGTGCTTAACTAGCCGTTAGGAATAAGTTAGGCACATTAGCAACGGCTAGTTAATTAATTCTGCAGTTTCTGTCAGAGACCATCTCGGTCGAGGACTTGTCGACCGAGATGCCCAGTCGGTCGAGGATTTGTCGACCGACAGGCTCTCTGGATTAACGTTTATTTGCAACTGTCAACTGCTGTGTCTAACGGCTACTTTTGGTCAATCTCGGTCGAGAAGTTTGTCGACCGAGAGTGTCTCGGTCGAGGAGTGTGGTCGACCGGGATTGACTCTGTTTTCAAACTTTCAATTAAGATACTAAGTGTGTGCATGAGTGTGCATTATGTGATCCTATTAGAAGGAGATGACCTAACTAAGTGTGGTGTTTAGCTAGGGAGATCTAACGCTTGATTTACATGAAGTCTAAGTACTTGTACATTATATATTTGTACAAGTTTACAAATGATTACATTGCATGACATTTACAAACATTCAAGCGTATGGATTCCCTAGAACTTTGTCATCACCTTGTTCCTGCACACTTAAGTAGCTCGTTTAGATTAATAAGAATGAAATGTTTGTCATCATCGAAACAAAAGGGATTTATCATAATATCCAATTTATCCAACAGAAGGCCACCTTCTCAATCCCGAGCTTGGTGCTTGGGGGTCACCTCTCATGGTTCCCCATAGTCATTCAGCATAGACCACCTTCTCATTCCCAAACTTGGTGTTTGGGGTCACCTCTCATGGTGCCCATTGGTCTACCCTCCTGGGCCTGACCTTTTTGGCATCATCCATCAGGGTGGGATGTAAGTGCGAGAATACACATGTATTTACAATTGTGATAACCACAGTGACTTTATATTTGTAGTATGAACATCCAAATTGTTTAGTTTCATTCAATGCGATTAACCATCCAGGAAACCTTCGGGAAACTAATGCGATTAAGCATAATTAACCACATACCTGTCAGGCTAATTTGAGATAGAGCTAATCCAATAAATGCAAGAAATATAATAGAAAAACAAGCACTCAAAGCGATCCAGAAATATGCATACAATTTCCTATTTTTGATCATGCCATCAAGATCTATTAAACCTAGCTCGCTTCCTAGGGTTTCAAGTCCATTTTTAGGGTTTCTATGAAATTAGGGTTTCCCTTCATCTTTTACTATTTTAAATCCTAATTATCTCATCCACTTCTCAAAAGATATTAAGGTTACCTTTAACAACATTTAACCCTAATTTTTGAAAAAGCACAATTAATCATCAATTAAGTCCATTAAGCCTCTTTTACATTAAAGCTACCATTTTTATCCTTTTAATCCATGATAAGATCATTATGCTCATATATCATCAATTCATAGTTCATTATGGTCTAATTCACATATGAACTCTATTTGTCATTAATTCTACCTTTAACCATTAGAAAACCCTAATTACTACATTAAGGGTATTTATCCACAAGTAGAAACTTTTATACTTGAAATAGCTTGGAATTATCATATCTCACCTTTATTCATGATTTTGAATAATTAAAACCATTATGAGTCACATTTTCTAATATTAGGGTTTCAAGGCCCATTAAAACATATTTATGCACATGAACTTCTAAATTAACCAATTATGTGCAAAATTCATCCTTTTTGTTCTCAATATACCTTTTTACAATTAACAGGTTAATATCAATTTTTTATCATCCATTAAACCCTACTAAGCACATTAATCATCTCAAAATAGGGTTTCTTAATCTTTAATTCATTAGAGTCGATAACTTACACTACTTTTCGAATTGTAAGAGGAAATAGCTTCTAAACATATTTTTAATGGATTCCTCTCATTTTTCTGAGCAACTTTCATATTTTATGCATATCCATCCAAGCTACCAATATATAAATATGATTTTTAAAATATAAACACATATGGACCAATAGAGAGGTGCCACGTAGGAAACTTACTCCACGCACGTACCTTGCGGGTTAGATTTAAGTTATAACGAAATATCCCTTATACCCCCCAGGCCATGGACCGCTCATTCATGCCCATGAGGGGAAGAACCGTCCAAAGCCATCTGTTCTTCTTCAACCTCTGAAGCCCTACGCTGCTCGCCGACTAGGTTGATTTGTGGGGGTTTATCCCCCCTCCCAGGGTCGCGTGCTCGTCCTCAGAGGTCCCTCAACCTCCCCCGTCCACCATCGCCCTCCTCCAAGCCCTGAACCACAACTAGGATGGTCGGGTGTGTGGGTGCTTGGGCCTGCAAAATGCATCCCTGCTGCAGTCTTTCGGCGGTACTACGCATATGTAGGAGCTACGCGATGTTGCTTGATCATCCACAAGCCGTCAAAGGAATGCCATGCCTCCATCATGATGACGCCATGGCCCTCGTGGCTCTAGGGTCAGAGCTATACCCTCAAGATTAGGGTTTTGCCAAAGAAGAAGAAGAAGAGAAAGAGAGAGTTGTGTGGGATCTCTCTGGAACTTGAACCAGAGTACTGCCCTTTATATAAGGGTGGGTAACGAAGCCCTAAGTGGCTACTCATGAATTAAAGAGTTCTTTTCCAAATAGGAACCCAAGTTCCTTCATTAGGAAGCAAGCTTCCCCCTCCTAATCATCTCTTTAATATTCTTTATTATTTGAATATTTAGGAATTTGAAAATCCTCCCCCTTATTCTCTTTATACTTGCCTTTTAATTCATTGGCCACAAAAATATATTTTCCTTAAGTAGAAAATACCACCTCTTTAACAATGCCACCAAATTCATTAATAATGTATTACATTACTCTCTTATTTTTCTTTATTGGTAATTTCTCCTTCTTTTTCTCCATTGGGGTTCCTTAGACCTTAAGAAACTCTAATATTTAGAAATATTTTTTAATGGATACTCATTATCCTTCTAGATGCATCTATGTCCATTATTTCTCAATATTTCTTATTAAAATATCTCTTTTTGAGAATTTCTCTTTATCTTTCTTTTTATTTTCCTCATTGGCATTCCTTTTAACATTAGGAATCCTTGGGGTACGAAAATCCATCAAAGATAACTCAATTATACCTCTTTCCACTTATTTTCCATATTTATCATTGTTTTCAATTTCTTTCTTAATAAAGAAATATTTAGTTGAT
This sequence comes from Alisma plantago-aquatica, assembly GCA_963693085.1. Lineage (NCBI taxonomy): Eukaryota > Viridiplantae > Streptophyta > Magnoliopsida > Alismatales > Alismataceae > Alisma > Alisma plantago-aquatica. The sequence continues at coordinate 1,166,738,525 of OY856412.1, forward strand.
CTTTTCTTTTCTTATTGCATTCTCTTTGCAACTTTGGACTCCTTGGAACCCAAGGAACCCAAGAGGCACAAAATCCACCTTAGGATTAAATTCTTTTTCCTTCTAGAGGTTTCTACATTTTTCTTTTCTCCATTTCTTATTAAAATGGAATTCCTTTTGTCTTTTCCTTGATATTGGGCCCCAATAGACAATAAAGCCCACAAAACAACCAACAAGGCTATTGTAAATGAAATTCATTTATTCAATACAAATTATATCATTACTTGTTTCAATATCTTTAATATGAGAAATTATATTTCTCACCAAATGAACCCAAAAGTTGAGATTGTAACATCCTTCCCCTCTTATAGGTATTTTGACCCCAAAATTCCATCAAGCAAACAAACAAATCAGGATAAGCCTTTCTTATGTCCATCAGGGCTCTCATGTGGCTTCACCCTTTCCATGGTGCTTCCCAAGAACCTTCATCATCTCATATTCTTCCATATGAGTTCTTTCTTACCTTGGTATATTGTACCCTCATAGGTGACTCAAGACATTCCAGCCTCTCAAAAGTTGAATAGGTTCAGGGCTCAACACGTGGCTTGGGTACCTCACATGGTGCTCTAGATCAGACTCATGGAACACATTATACATCATGTTATCCTGAGGAGTAAGACTAAACAAAACCATCTCCACCAATCCATCTCAAATGGACCCATATATCAGGGACTCAACTTTCTCAACTGTAGCTTAGAGGGGTCAGATTTTCACATCACATACTCTCTCACAGTGAACTACATGTCAGTCTATTTTGCATCAGCTTACGACTCATGTTGCCCCTGGCCTCTCTTTTAGCCATTACGCGATCAAAGTGACTTCATTTGCACACACTGTGGTTCTTTCTTGACCTTCGCGAGGTCCCTTCACCAACATCATCTCAATGAAGTGGTGACCGACACAACTTCCCTTACATAGCTTATTTACATCCTGATACTGGCTATGGTGGTTATCATCACATCTTACAGAGGACAAGAACTGTCTCAAGGCATCACCCTGAATGAGCACACATACTCTCATCAGACCCTCTAGTCTGGATTACACTAACCATTAGTTAGGGGTGATAAACTATACTAACATCGAGTTCTTCATGCACCTACTTCCACCACATGGAAGTGAATCTTTAGATTAAACTCAAGAACTCGCATCATGGTGTAGTTGAACCAACTCTCTCTCATATGTAGTTCAACCGGATATGTCCCTTGACAGTTATCTCTCTTTCTCATGTCATCTAGGTAAGGCGATCTACCATAACCCAAATTGCATTTTGACCTTCCTTGCCCTAGGGGACACTTACCACACATCCATAGTGATAAACTCCCATTCCCTCTCAGGGATTCTTTATCCTCTATATCACTACACTAGGTTACTGGTGTTTGTCCTTCACCTCTTAACGTGTATGGCGATGAGCCATGTGCATCTTTGTACACTTAGACATAAAAAATACTACTGTAACTTACTATCTTAGTAGTACTACAGTGTATGATGAGCTTAAATCATGATCTCTTGTATGTTATGATTCCTCAAGATCGATTCTTCAGAAACCCGAAACCACTCTCATCAGGGTTTTATCACCTTCCTATCCAAAGAAGTGCATCTGAGGTTCTACAACCATCCTTTTATTGCATCAAGGCCTATGCTGGCTAACCAAACAACCACTAACTTGTTCAACATATCTCATTACATCTGAGTGTTAGCCAAACATATCTTTTTTCTCCAACTTAAGGATAACCTATCAGCCTCATCTAGCCTCTAGCTATACTATGTAGCTACATCTCAACCAGAGCATCCATTACCACTTCACATCCTTAGGTGTTAGGTAATGTTGAAGACATACACCTCCGTATTTTCCACTTATCATCTCATATCAAACTCTAAGTCTATCTTCATCAAGAAATTCAGAGCTCATTCACTTGGTTTTCGAACTCAACCTTGTATAACTCGCAAATTCCACATAGCTCATGATAAAAAACATCATCATAAGATGGCTACCTTAGTTCTCTTAGTGTTTGTAAACCATCCATGTATCATTTACTCCATAAGGGTATGTTATCATCTCTATCTTCACACCTCATAGCAATGTTCCAACTCACATCATCTTTATCCTTAGTGTATGGCATGCATATTGTCCTATCTCTCACTCCCACTACAAGAGGAAATAAGCATTTGGTTGCAGTCCAAATACAAAGTTCTTCCCATTACAAGAGTAGAGATGGTACATCCCACCTTGCCGGTACACCTTCAAATCTATGTTGAAACATGCAACTTATGTCTCTACATCACAAACATCTCGATATCAAGGCTACTTCCATGGAAAACTAGTCTCGAACCTACTGGGGTTTACACACATCCCTTGGTCATCTCCTCTAGGTCTATAGGGTGTCAGCACTTTTGGGGCCATCCCTCTTCCCTTATGCATCCAGAGAGTGCCTTATTCATCTGCCCTTTGGGTCCCATGAGTTCATGAAGGTAATCAATCTCCTAACCCATGGCCCTTAGACAATGATAGTTGCTACCTCCTGACCCTATGGTCATGTGCAACTAGGGAATTAGGCAACTCCCACTTCCATCGGTCTTAACCCTACCTGACCCTAGGATAGAATTAGGATTCTATTATAGTACATGTCCAACTTAGAACCTTACCCATGCCTTCATCATCTCTCTCTCTCTCTGCATTCATGGGCTGACTTTCATCCTTTCATAGGGGTCATGGCAACCTGCCTACCACAGTCAGGCCCCATACCAGTTACCTCCATGGTAACACATCTACATGAACTTAGAGATGGTTATCTATGGGTTTACAGGTTCATTCTCATACCATGTACTTTTCACTTAGCTTCTCAAGATCATATGAGACCTCTTTAGGTTTCCTACAAAACCCACAAAACTGTTATATTCCCTACCAAAGGGTCCCTCTCCTAGGATGGGAGGAAACTACAACTCTTGGCAACAAGATCACAAACATCCTTAGGGTTTATACTCACATGAGCATGCTCAACCCAGTAGCTACTAAGGCACAAGCAAACCACCTACTAAACCATGCTAGGTCATACTTGTTCTCATCCTCAACATTGGATCAAGATCATACCTTCCCATGTCATCAACTTAGTTGTGAGGGGTTCATCAAACATACCTTAAACTTAAGGGGTTTCCCTTTCTTCTAACCATGAAGAGTACCATTCTTGAATCTATAGAAACTCAAATCTCACCATGAGCATCAGGTACACCACTTCCCCTCTTAGGCCTAGGAATCGTAGGTTCACCTTTGGATGTCAAAGTGCATGCTCAATCTCTTAACCACAAATCAAGCATGTATCAGGCATGACATGCACTTCCTTTCATCCTTCTACTCGAGAAACACTTCATAGTTGAGTCCTCCTCAAGGACAATCAACAAGGTACAAGGCCTCAAAACATGTTACTAAACATCTCCAGGTCTAAGGAACTCTTCTTCTCATCTATACCAAAGGTACAGAGGTACCAGCAGACTCATCCTCTCTCTAAGGTTTGGTTCCTCTCATGGCAACCAAAACATCATCAGCCTCCAGGGATCAAGTGTGAGGCAACCACAAACATCCACTTAGGTCGCATCATCCTCAACTCCCCACTTTTTCTCATATCTCAGAGTCTAGGCTTCTAACCTTCTTGCTTGGGTCCTTCTCTCTCTCTCTAGAGCTAACTCTACAACCAGACCTATACTAAAGGTCCTCTCTCCATGAAGATGGATCAAGCTCAAAACATACCTCTACGTGGGTGAAGCTTATGTCCAAACTTATGTCTACTCAAGGTTATCCATAGCTATCTTGGCCATGGTTTCAACCTACTACTCGTACTACTGGCGTATTCTGGGTGCCTACTATGCCATGCCCATATAAGCTCATGGGGTTTCTATAGGTTCTTCTCTAACCTCATCAAAGAAGGTTCTATCCTTCACTCTAACATGCATGACCCTTCCCAGGGTTGGGTCGCCAAAGGTACTCAGTAATCCAACTTCTCATGGCTCATATGGCATCCAAGGCATGTCTATCCAAACACTGGTCTACCATGACATCTAACTCATTATGTCATCTCTCTCTCTAACCTTCACTTAGGGTTAGGGTTAACATCATCCTCAGAGAATGTGCCAGGTCTCCACTTGTAATGGAGATCTCTACCTCCAAGACTAACTCTCTTTACTTATCCTCCTGACAAGAAGTTCTAGCCTCATGTCTCTCCTGAGGGCATGACAACTTATGTCATACGACCTAAGCATGTATCTATTCTTTTACTCTTAATCTATTAAGATTATGTCCATGACATCTTATTTACATGCTTTTTATTAATTTGGTGGAGGATTCCTAAAACCTTATCAACCTTACCCATATTGTAAGAGGGTGAGGAAAAGAGAGAAATCCCTACTCCTTAAGGTCCTTAACAACATTTGAGTTGAGAAGGTATGAACAAGATGAGAGAGTCCTAAGGGTATCTTATTTAGAGTCAAATCCTGAGACATTCGCCAGGCAGTCACACTAATCTGGGAGTCCTCATATTCCGACTAGCAGAGCGGAGGAAAATCTTGCCAGCCCCCAGACGTGATCCTTTTCTAGACACCTCTGTCTTTCAGAAAATCCTCTAATAACTCCCTTGGGTTCTACAGAGTTTGTAAAATTTAATAATTATTAAAGATTAAATGAGGAACCTATGCTCTGATACCAAATGTAATGAACCCGCCTCCCGATAACCCCCAACTAAGGGAGACCAAGAGGTCAGAGACATTATCCCAATTAATAGGATCAAAGGTTCGACAAATAATCAGTAACAATTATCAAATTCTACCGACTAAACTAAAAGGTTGTAATAAAATAAAACTTTGCATACCTTTTTCAAAACTTGGATGTCTACTTCTATCCACATCTGGAGTATATTCTAACTAATTCTCCTTTGTACTTTAGTTCTTATTTAATTCCACATATGCCACTTTACTGTTTGTCCCTTTCAATGTTGCACCTAAAACACCAACAAACAAAATGTCGGTCAGCATATCGAAATATGTCGGTATGTGGGGACAAACAAAATGTCACAAATATGGCTAACAATCTAAATATCACAATCAAGTTAATTAACAAGCCAATTTACATTTTCAATGTGTCATTATCCACCACTTTTTCCCTAACCCTGGGTTACCCCTCTAAGGTTTCTCTTTTGCCATTGACTTAAGGCCACCTTCTCAATCCCAAGCTTGGTGCCTGGGGGTCACCTCTCATGGTGCCCCATAGTCATGCAACATAGACCACCTTCTCATTCCCAAGCTTGGTGTCTGGGGTCACCTCTCATGGTTCCCATTGGTCTACCCTCCTGGGTCTGACCTTTTTGGCATCATCCATTAGGGTGGCATGTAGGTGCGAGAATACACATGTATTTATAATTGTGATAACCATAGTGACTTTATATTTGCAGTATGAACATCCAAACTGTTTAGTTTCATTCAATGTGATTAAACATCCGGGAAACCTTCGGGAAAACTAATGTGATTAATCATAATTAACCACATACCTGTCAGGCTGATTTGAGACAGAGTTAATCCAATAAATGCAAGAAATCCAATAGAAAAGCAAGCACTCAAAGAGATCCTAAAATATGCATACCATTTCCTATTATTGATCATGCCATCAAGATCTATTAAAACTAGCTCACTTCCTAGGGTTTCTAGTCCACTTTTAGGGTTTCTATTGCAATTAGGGTTTCCCTTCATGTTTTACTATTTTAAACCCTAATTATCTCATCCATTCTTCTCAAAAGATATTACAGTTACCTTTAACAACATTTAACCCTAATTTTATAAAAAGCACAATTAATCATCAATTAAGTTCATTAAGCCTCTTTTACATTAAAGCTACCATTTTTATCCTTTTAATCCATGACAAGATCATTATGCTCATTTATCATCAATTCATAGTTCATTATGGTCTAATTCACATATGAACTCAATCTGTCATTAATTCTACCTTTAACCATTAGAAAACCCTAATTACTACATTAAGGGTATTTATCCACAATTAAGAACTTTTATACTTGAAATAGCTTGGAATTATCATATCTCAACTTTATTCATGATTTTGAACAATTAAAATCATTATGAGTCACATTTACTAATATTAGGGTTTCAAGGCCCATTAAAACATATTTATTCACATGAACTTCTAAATTAACTAATTATGTGCAAAATTCATCCTTTTTGTTCTCAATATACCTTTTTACAATTAACAGGTTAAAATCAACTTTTTATCATCCATTAAACCCTACTAAACACATTAATCATCTCAAAATAGGGTTTCTTAATCTTTAATTCATTAGAGTTGATAACTTACACTAATTTTCGAATTGAATGAGGAAATAGATTCGAAACATATTTTTAATGGATTCCTCTCATCTTTTTGAGCAACTTTCATATTTTATGTGTATCCATCAGAGCTACCAATATATAAATATGATTTTTGCAATATAAACACATATGGACCAATTGCGAAGTGTCGCATAGGCAACTTACTCCACGCACGTACCTTCTGGGTCAGATTTAAGTTATAATGAAATGTCCCTTATACCCTCGGGCTGCGAACTGTTCCTTCACGCCCATGAGGGGCAAAACTATCCAAAGCCATCTATTCTTCATCAACCTTTGAAGCCCTACGCTGCCCGCTGACCAGGTTGATTTGCGGGGGTTTATCCCCCCCTCCCAGGGTCATGCGCTCATCCTCAGAGGTCCCCTGACCTCTGCCATCCACCGTCGCCCCCTCCAAGCCTTGCCCCATGGCCAGGATGGCCGGTTGTGCTGGCGCTTGGGCCTACAACACGCAGCCCATCTCTGCACATATGCAGGAGCTATGCGACGTTGCTCGATCATCCACAAACATCAAAGGAACACCATGACTCCATCATGACAACGCCATGGCCCTCGTGGCTCTAGGGTCAGAGCTATACCCTCAAGGTTAGGGTTTTTCCAAAGAAGATGAAGAAGAGAAAGAGAGAGTTTTGTGGGATCTCTCTAGAACTCGAACTAGAGTTCTACCCTTTATATAAGGGTGGGTTACGAAGCCCTAGGTGGCTACTCATGAATTAAAGAGTTCTTTTCCAAATAGGAACCCAAGTTCCTTCATTAGGAAGCAAGCTTCCCCCTCCTAATCATCTCTTTAATATTCTTTATTATTTGAATATTTAGGAATTCGAAAATCCTCCCCCTTATTCTCTTTATACTTGCCTTTTAATCCATTAGCCACGAGAATATATTTTCCTTAAGTAGAAAATACCACCTCTTTAACAATGCCACCAAATTCATTAATAATGTATTACATTACTCTCTTATTTTGCTTTATTGGTATTTTCTCTTTCTTTTTCTCCATTGGGGTTCCTTGGACCTCAAGAAACTCTAATATTTTGAAATCCTTTTTAATTGATACTCATTATCCTTCTAGATGCATCTATGTCCATTATTTCTCATTATTTCTTATTAAAATATCTCTTTTTGATAATTTCTCTTTATCTTTCTTTTTATTTTCCTCATTGGCATTCTTTTTAACATTAGGAATCCTTGGGGTACGAAAATCCATCAAAGATAACTCAATTATACCTCTTTCCACTTATTTTCCATATTTTATCATTGTTTTCAATTTCTTTCTTAATAAAGAAATATTTAATTGATCTTTTCTTTTCTTATTGCATTCTGTTTGTAACTTTCGACTCCTTGGAACCCAAGAGGCACGAAATCCACCTTAGGATTAAATTCTTTTGCCTTCTAGAGGTTTCTACATTTTTCTTTTCTCAATTTCTTATTAAAAATGGAATTCCTTTTGTCTTTTCCTTGTTATTGGGCCCCAATAGCCAATAAAGCCCGCAAAACAACCAACAAGGCTATTGTAAACGAAACTCATTCATTCAAGACAAATTATAGCATTACTTGTTTCAATATCTTTAATATGATAAATTACATTTCTCACCAAATAAACCCAAAAGCTGGGGTTGTAACACTTCCTTTGTTGATTCTGATTGGGCAAAATATGTGAATGATAGGAGATCCATTTCTCTCTTCTATTTTCCTTTGGGGGGGGCATCCCATTGTTGGTAGAGTAATAAGTAGTATTTATGGCTTGTTCCAGCACTGAGGAAAAATATTGCTTCATGGCACATTCTTATTGTGAGATTCCATGGGTGACTCTTTAAGAACTAGGTATCTCTCTCTCATCCCAACAACTCTCAAATGTGATAATCAAGCATCCCTTCATAATGCTAATAATCCAATTTTTCATGAAAGTACCAAACACACTGAGGTTGAGTTCCACTTTGTGAGAGATCTAATTCATGACAAGAAGATCATTATACCATATGGGAAACCTTGAGAATAGACTGTTGATATCTTCTCTATGACATTTCCACCTTCATTATTCTTCTACACGTGTGGCAGGATGGAAATATATGATGTGTATTCTCCATATTAAAGGGTAGTGTTGGTGGTATTTCATGTTAGTTATTATCTATGTAATATCTAAATGGACTAAATATACATAACCCGTTATCTTTGATTTATTTTATGTTATGTTGTGTCTCTTGTACATTGTACCTTGAGACATGGATATATATATGACTTTCTGTAATCTTCTCAGCTCATAGTGAAAAATTCTCTTCATACTATCAAAAGAGGTAGATGGGTCCTAGATATTTTTATCCACCATCATCTCATTATAATAAATATTGTTTGCTACTTGCAATGTTTTTTTCAACTAGTGAAAATATAAACTAATTAGTTTTAGGATTGTACAATAACATTTTTTTACTTTTATGTAAGTACAATAATCTAGCTTGGCATGTACAAGAAGGGCCTCCAATCCAACAACCTTTCCACATCAATTCATTAAAATGAGTTTTCAAATGCAAGAATGGTAACATGGTGGACTACTGATACAACCTAGATTTTGATTAAAGCATCAAATATCCTAAATATAAAATTATTAGATCTAATAGCTACTTAAATTGAGAATATCAATTTGATAAGTTTGAGAGGAACCATATAAATAAAGTTGAAAGATCCCCAATTTATATATGGATCCCTTTCTATTCCATGGTCAGTATAACAGGGCATGTAGTAATTTGTCTCAAGTTAAGTTATATGTGCATAATCTAGACTTCAATTACCATACAAGAGAAAATTGGAGCATGGGTTTTAAGGCAAACTTGGTACTATGAATTTGGACTTAGTATAGACATTGGGTTAAATTTCATTAACTTTTGACAAGTTTGAATATGACAATTTACTTATATGGTAAAAGAGTCCAGAGAATTTCACTAAAAGGTCAAATTGTTTACACAAGTGACCTAATTTTTGGTATAATAGTAGCTTGCTTTGGGAGCTAGTAATCCCAAATTTGGATAGAAGAGGATGCATTTTTTGAAAATTATGTAAGCTTTAACTATATAGGATAAGAATAGAGTTGTTAGGGAAGTATCTACATTTACCCATATCTAGCCTTTTTTTGTTTAAGCGATGGTGTGAGGGTAGAGAATGAATTAATGCCTCATTTATTATCTTCACTCCTGACATGAGGTTCAAGGAGAGGGAACAATTTATGTGAGAAACACTCATGTCTACTTACCTGTACTCATTTTGTGCATCTGGACCTCACATCACATTCACTTCATATTCAACACATCATATGCTAATATTGTACAAAATATCAACATATATTGTGACATCAACACTAATATGTAAAATGATTGTATATTAATAGTCGATTAATAAATTCTAAATAATTATTCCTTGATTAACTATAAGGTAAGGTTTATACAAGATTTTTAATGATACTAAAATGTTGGGCATTTTAACCTGATTTATGATGTGATTAGTAGAGAAGTACAAATCATTGGATAAATATAGATTGAATTCAAACGAACAAGGAAAAACTAACAAGGTTTTTGTTATCAAAAGTTAATTTGATAAAATATAGACTATATATATACAATGACTTAACACAAGATAAACCATATCCTACATATAGAGAGAGGGCAATATCCTTGACTTAACTAGAATCTATTTCAACCTACTAACTTATTGGATTCAAACTTGGTTGGGATAATAGACACAAACACCCATTGCACTTGACTTCATATCTTATTTTATTTCTAACACTTGCCTCAAGATATAAAGGTTATACTAACATTCTCAAACTTGCACATAAATTAGAAAGATCAAAACATGATAAGAAAAACAAAACCAAACATCAAAATGACCCTTTCTTTCATATATTTCTCTTTATCTTATGACGTCCTCCTCTCATTTCTTCGTCTTATACTCATTATTATCTTCACATTCTCACTATATCTCCCCCATACCAACTACAAAATGACAATGAAGGTAGCTGGGTTGGACAAAGGCAAGGATAAACTCACCCATGATAAGACTTTGATGGAAATGGATGACATGGTTTGGAAGAATATGGTGAGATGAGAGATTCATTCTAAATGACTAGAGAAGTTGTGTGTTTAGTTACTCAATGGGCATGAGAAAACTAGACCTCACATTAGAGATTGTACATGAAGGATCAAACCTTTCACTTTAAAGAGAGAGGGGGGAGAGAGATATCATGCACCATAGAGTTTGAATTTACAATTAATAGAGTATGATTTAATAAGAAAATGCTTGGAAGTTGAATTTAATTCCACTAATCTACATATCCACACTGAATTGATTGGGGGTTGTAGGGGTAACACCCCAGGTGTGGGGTTTGGGGGAGAGAATATCCAAATTTTATTTTAAAAATCAATGATAGCTTGAAACAATGAGTACTATGGGACAAAAAGAGTTTTCTAACCAAGGAAACAACATGTGACTCGAAAATACACCAAATAAAACTACTTTTGGAGTACCTGACTTCAAACACTCCATGTGACTCATATGGCATGATGTGTCATCAAGTGATATGAAGTGTTGGGTGGATGACACTGTGTATGAGGCCATTAGGGTAGACAGAACCCTTATGGTAACATCAATTGTTGGATGTATGACACATCATGTCTTTCACCACTAGGTAAGAATAAACTCTAGTGGAAACATGTCATGTAGATGGAATGAAATTCCTTATACACCAACCTTGGAACTTGATGGTTGTTGCTAGTACCCAACACCTTGTGTTTATATACTCACACACCTACTATTGGAGTGTGACATGTAATATATGATCATGTTCAGAGCCATGACATGACATGTCAATTGATTGAGACACCTTGTCTCCAGTTTATGAAGCACAAAAACTACTGTTAAGAAGGTGCCTTTCCACCGTGAAGAAGTCATTGACATTTCAATATCTTGGGGATGTAGTAGCCAAACTTGCTAATGTAACGAAAACAACTAGACTTTCTAATGACAAAGAAGCTAGGAATAAAGAAGACACTTTTGTCCTTACAAGGAATATGGGAAGAAAGAAGAGAATTTTGTCCTTTATATGAGATGTCATGGTAGAATATGAACATACATGTCGATGTTGAGGATAAAAGGGGGGTGACTTGGACACATTGTACTCATAAAATGAGATGTGCAACAAAGTTGTTAGAAGTCACTGAAGCTTATGAGAAGATAGTTTAAACATGGTGACTATATGAAAATGGCATTCATTGGGTACACTATGAAGGATATGAAGATAAGATTATAGATATGTTTATGTGGGAAGCCAACTAGGATGGGACAATTGCCTATGGGCAGAGACTCTTCTTGTTTTATTTGTAGGGTTAGGGTCCTTGGAAAGATTTCATTGACACTTTGTTACTAAAAATAATGTGAAGGCAACATTCTAAAAATATGTTTGATATAAGAGAAATCATCACCTATATATAGGAGAGGTGGACATTATACTTGACTTGGCTAATCTCTATCAGATCTTCTAACTTATAGTACCTCGACTTGATTGAGATTATAGTCACATGCCCATATTACATATTGACTTGATATCTCCTTTTACATATAGTAGTTATAAAATTCCTAACTTTTAAAAAAGGACTCAAAATTTTTTGTTTACTTCAAAAAGTTTTGGATGGTTGAAAAATACTTATAACTTTAATTACATGACTTATACTAAGTTGTAAAAATGCATCTATAAGTTATTATGACTGGGCACAAATTGAGTTGCTAGCCTTATACAGATACACTACATTAAAAAAACTAAGAATCTTCTTTATATCTTGTCTAAGTTCCTTGATCATCTTAAATATTTGATACACAAGCTAGTATCACAAACGAGAAATATTACATAATCAAAATAAAATGTGGTAACACCCAAAAGGTCAACACGAACCACCCGCTATGCTAGGCCATGCACAAATGGAAATAACATGAGACCACAAACAAAAGTTTGTATGCATATAATGTGTACTGGATTTAAAGAAATTAGAGATTACATATAAGGCTCTATGCTCCACAAGTGTATGAGTTAGGAATTGCAACAAGAGTCAGTTAGGGATCACATTTAGAATAGGTTTGATCAAGAATAATCTATAGATTTGTTTCTCAACCCTCAATGCGGGAGATTTTGTAGATTTAAGATTGCTATTCTTTGGGGTTATTTCCAATGGACTGATAATAATGCAAACTATCATTATCAAGAATAATTTTAAATAAGATAAGTTTTGAATTCTTAGATGCATGATGGTGGAATGATTATTAGTTACATTTATTCATTACAAGGTAATAATGAGTTTATAGTCATCTATCTTATGATGAATGGTTCACCTATTGCTATAGTTAAGACTATATACTAGCATTTATATTGACCCAAATTCACTTTTCACGTGGGTTCTCATTATGCATGTTCTTTTTGATATATACTTCAATTAATGGATCAAAGATCCACAATACATGACATAGTTAGCTTTTCGATATATTATTCGATTAATGGATCAAATATCCACAATCCCTACACACATGAAGCATGACATAGTTATTATTTCATACCTCTTTTACGGCTCATCAATATGTTTTGAAGAAATGACATGTGTTATACACATCAACATGCTTTATGAACTGAGTTAGGCATTAAGTGTGATAATAAATATTCTAAAAAGGGGTAGATTCAAGACATATCATGTGGACGAGTTCCTTCTTCACGATCCAAGAGTCTATCTAAGTTGCTTCTTCATTTATGGTTCAAGTCATCACGTTTGCTAGCAGTTGGTGTTAGGCATGATGTCTTGAGTGTCTACGAACTTGTTGTTTGTTCTTTGTGGTGTTGATGTTGATTCTTTGCTCACGTCCATAACTGTGGCACTTTCAATCAATAATTAATTAACCAATTTAATTTGATTTGGAATAATTGGTTAATTAGATCAACTCTTTTCAATTAATTAGTTTGATGATTAATTTTTTGAGCACCATATATATTTTATGTCTAATTAACATAAATAAATGAATAACTACAATTTTTACAATAAAGCTCTCCATTTATGTATTAATCAAAATTAAATGTACTATATTATGGTATTCATGTGCAATACTACTATGATGTGTCAATTGTTTAAAATTTTATGAGTACTTGTAACCAATATCGTCATAGGAGTGTTGTTTAATTAACCAAATTAACCAAACGAGTTAATCATTAATTAAATAATAGCAAATGAAGGAATCAATTCTTACTTGGTTAGTTTAGTGGTTCAAATTTGAATCCAAAAATTTACCAATTAACCAAATTGAATTAAGCATTAATTGAAAACTTAACTGAATGTTGAGCCCTATGTTTAAACCCATGACATGTACTAAAATAGGTACTAAAAGTAGACAAACTTTTGTTGAGCCTCCAAAGTATCTATTGGGAAAAGAAAAGGGATCTGCTCCATGTCCTAGTTGGATTTGGACTTGAGTAGGAGTTGGCTTGTGCTACCAATCTTGATAGGGGTCAAATATAAAAGGGAAAGAAGATGGTTCCCCATGTGTGACATTAATTACTATTTGGAATTGGACTAGGAATTACACTAGGACTTCTAGTTGCATCCACATGGCATGGAGGCCTATAAATAGAGGCCATGAGGGAAGCCATTGATATCAACCCACCAATTGTTTGTTGTTGGTGCCTTTTGTGGTAGAAGAGCCAGAAACTAGAACAATTGGCAGAGCTCTCTTATGAATAAGATAGGGTCAATGACTTTTCCTTTAAGCAAAGTAGCGGCTGACAATCGACGACACATTGGGTGCATTTACATAGAAGCTCTCTTGGTTGATAAGAGAGGGCCATGAACTTTAACTTGAATCAAAGTAGAGGTTGGCAGTTACATACATTGTGTTGCCATAGTAGGAATAGGTTTGACCTAGTCAACAGTTGCGAAAGCATCAAGCGGTCCTCAATAATGACAACAGTGTTGTGAGGAGATCAAGTAAAGAGGGAGGTTTTGAAACATTAGGCGTGATTCTCTTCTTTCTCATCTTTATTCACATGGTGAGGGGCTACCTAGATTTAGGGATAATTAAATCTAGGAGATATGAGTTGTAATCTTGATTACATAGTATTTTTGGCTGGTATTGGTCCTTGTTTTTCTCTTCTCATCTTCAGGACAGTTTTCCAAGTTAAATATAGTGTTTCTTCTTGGGGTTTACACGCTTGTGGGTAACGCTTCCATAACAAGTTCTTGTAACATTCGGGACCGTATCAGTACAACATATCCAACAAGTAGTATCAGAGCACTAGCTATAGATACTGGTCCATGCAACAATGGTGAAGTTGAGAAGCACAAATTGGTAGATCTGGAAACCCAATATAGAAGATATTCTTTGTTACAATGATTTGCATGATTTGATGGAGGGAAAAAAGCCAAATAGTATGTCTGATGTAGATTGGAAGAAACTAAATATGAAAACCATTAGAATAGTACAAAAGTGTCTTGACATTTCTGCGTTCTATCACGTCTCATAAGAGACCAGTGCCAAAGATCTATGAGAAAAGCTCAATAAATTATACGAGCGGAAGACTGCAACTAGTAAAGCTTTCTTGATCAGAAAGTGGGTGAACCTCAAGTACCCGGATGTTTAAGTATCACCGAGCATATGAATGAACTCAAGACTTGTAAATCAACTGGGATCCACAAAGATTGTTGTTGATGATGGACTCTAGGCTCTACTTCTTTAGAGATCATTACCTGATAGTTGGAAGACGCTAGTAGTGGCAGTCAGCAATTCTGCACAGGAAGGTAGGCTAACACTTGACCATGTGAAGAGTAGTCTACTAAATGAAGAGAATCAAATACAAGCCTTAGGAGACAACAGATCAAAGGTGCACTTTATAGAGAGAAGGGGCACTGATAGAGTGAGAGACTGTGGAAGATCTAAGAGTCATAGTTAGTCCCAAGACCACAAGAAGTCTCGTGGTAGATTCAAGTCGAAGAGTAGAGGGTGCATCCATTATGGCAAGCCATGTCATTTCAAAAGGGGTTGCAAGGTTTGGAAAAAGATACATGGGTCTAAATCCAAAGACAAGATGGATGATGACAAGAATACTACAACAACAATGCTAGAATATAAGGAAGATGATGACGATGTGGTCTTGACAGTCTAGGAGCAGTTTCATGTTGAGGATGATGATTTTAAGTGGGTGGAGGATACTGTAGCTTCTTATCATGCTTCACCAAGTAAGGAGTTCTTTAATTCATACGGGAAAGGGGACTTCGACATGGTGAAAATGGGGAATTATGTCTTCTCTAGGATTATCGAGATTGGAGACATATGTGTTCAAGCAAGTGTTTGTTGCACTCTCACGTTGAAGGATGTTCGTCATGTTCTAGATTTGTGACTGAGTTTGATATATGGTTAATTATTTGATAGAGAAGGTTGTCATCTAGATTTTGGTGGTGGCATATGCAATACCACCAAAGGGGATTTTGTTATTATATGAGGAAAATTGTGTCACATATTGTACAAGACCGAACTTAAAGTGGTCAAAGGCGATGATATACATGCAATTCATGATCACCAGGAAGATCTGTGGACCAAATCGCTAGAACACATGAGTGAGAAAGGATTGTAACTTCTGTCAGAGATGGGATTGATTTCTTTTGGCAAGGACACCAATCTCAGTTCATGTAACACATGTGAGATAGGAAATCATTGGTGAATTTCTTTAAAGACAAGATCAAAGGTGAATGTAGATGTTCTATAGTTAGTTCATTCAGATGTCTGCAGTCTATTTGAGGTGGATTCACTAGGTGGCAATAGGTATTTTCTCATGTTCATTGATGATGCATCTAGGAAGGTGTGAGTCAACTTGTTGAATACTAATGATCATTTCTATCAATGTTTTCAAAAATTTCATGCCATGGTAGAGCGAGAGACAGAGAAAAAGTTGAAGTGTCTCTACATAGACAATGGGGGAAAGTACCCATACAAGGAGTTCCAATATTATTACACGGAGCATGGGATATGGAATGAAAGTATAGAGCCCAACACACAATAGAAAAATAGTACTACTGAGAAGATAAACCATACCATAGTGTAGAAATCATATGAATGTTGAAGGTTTCACAATTGCCAAAGACCTTCTGGGGTGAAGTAGTAAGTACTACCTACTATCTGATTAATCAATCTCCATTAGTTCCTTTGGAGTTTGATATACCTGAGAAGGTATGGATAGGCAAGGATGCATCCTATGCTCATCTACGAGTATTTGGATGCAAGACATATGCACATGTTCCAAAGGAAAAGAGGCAAAAGCTGGATGATAAAGTGGTGCCATATATCTTTCTTGTCTATGGAGATCAATAGTTTGGCTACATGTTATGGGACGTTGTGAAAAGACCATGAGAAGACATAGAGATGTGACTTTTAATGAGAGTTAGACAACAAAAGATCCTGAGAGTGATGATGTAAAGGCTATAGGACCAGGTGTCAATTCTTTTGATAATGAGTATGAGGATGCTTTAGCTTCTACATAGGTGCAATCTTCAGATGATGAACAAGAGAAGCATGAGAATGATAGCACATCGAGTGTTCCAGTTCCAGATGCACAAATGATTGATTCAGACTCATTGACAGAGACATCTGGGTAGGGGGAGCAAGATCATCAATAGGGAGAGTCCTCAGAGAAGCCACTGTAGATGTTTGACATAGTTCAACATCCTTCATCTAGATATCTGACATCTCTGTATATTCTCTTTACTAATCAGCAGGAGACAAAGAGTTATCTTGAGGAACAAACTGATACATATAGAGAACACTGGCATCAAGAAATGCATGAGGATATGTCTTCTTTATAGAAGAATGATACCTATGAGTTTGTGGAACTTCCCAAGGGTCAAAGAACACTAAAGAACAAGTGGTTCTACAAGATGAAGAGAGATGATAGCAACAAGGATCAAGCTTCTAATGAGGAGCTACATGAGACAAGGGGAGCATTTCCAAAGGGTTTTTTAGCCTACCTACAAAAGGTCAAAAACAAGATTTTCATCCAGGATGGTTCGGTTGATCGGTTAGAGGGATCCAGCAAAATTCCAAGTGTTTGCATGGAGAGAGAAGACACACTGCCAGGAGACTTCTTCTTAGTTTCTTGGAAACAAAGTGAAGTTAGGATGGGACTGATGAGTGTAAACTACACGTCAAAGACACTAGTGCATGTATCAATGTAATATAGGACTAAAGAGGCTCGGATATCAATACATGGGGAAAACTTGTACCCAAAAACTACTACTAACAATGACCCAATCAACTAGGCTTGAGAAAAAGAGTGATTTGGTTGATTCAATGACTAAATTGCAAGAATTAAAACTGAGATTACTGGTTGTGATCATAAGTGAAATGAATTCCTTAGGATTGTGGTTTCACCATGGTTCATATTACAATTAACATCATTTCATTAATATTAATCTCTCCTAACTTTAGACAAAGATACCTGTAGCAAGAATTACCCACTCTCACGTCATAATTCACTACCTACTCTAATACCAAACCCACTATCATAGAAATTGTGTTATTAGTTAGGTGCTTTATCGAAATCTCTGAGTTATTCTCTTCACACTCAGAAGCCCCCTCTCGAGGTGCGATGTAAAATGTTTAAATCTATGAGTTTTCCGACCCTTAATCCCTCTCTTGAAGAAATTAACAGTCTAAACAACAGTTTATGGTGATCAAGAATAGATAATTTGTGATGTTCTCATAGAAATATGTCCACAAAATTAATAGAAACATGTATATTAAATCATAATTGTCAATTACAATGCAAAATTGGGCTACTCTCGGGTCCAAACAAACAAAGGGATTAGCCCCACATGATCTCAGTTGCTCTACACATAGAGAAAGAAGAAATTAATGATGAAAACATCAAGAACTAGGAAAAAACTCTGCACAAAGACGGTATGGATGGTTCCTTTTGAGGAACATTGTGATTTACCGTCTTCCAACTTTAAATTGAGCCACCGAAAGTGCACAATGTTTGAAACATGCTTTCTCCTCTCCTTTCTCTCTTATCCACTCTCCTTTATTGTACAACTGAATATGGCATGATAATTATGTCTAGACGGACTCCTCCAAAGTCATATAAGTGACTTAGGGCGTCATTAAGTCCCAACCATTAGATTAATGATGATGTTTAATCTGGCCTAATTCCATCATGTCGATACTACTGACTAGGTTTTGGTAGTATCGACGTCCTCGATTATTTGTGATCTGTTGTAGCTTTGGTACTACTGAGTTGACTGTCGGTAGTATCGAAATTTTCTCTGAATCAACCTGTTGGATTTTTGGCGCGAGTCGGTACCACCAAACTGACCATCTATAGTACATATTCTTCTCTAAAATGCTCTCTATTGATTTATCAGTAGTACTAATTCCTCCGTCGGTACTATTGAGTTTTCTCAAGTCAGTGTATTATTTTCCTTGAGATGTCGGTACCACCGACAGTCAAGTTGGTAGTACTGAGTTTGTCATTTCTTGTGAAATAAACTAAAATGTGACAAAATTGAACATAAGCTTGAAATTATTGATAGCTCATTCAAAATGGTAAAAATAATAATTATTTGATGCAATTAAAAATCACATGTTGATGATCATAAATAATGCATAAATAATATTGAAATGAACAATAAGTGCATAAAAATCCATAAAAAAACAACTTATGCGAATGACAATTATTCAGTGCATCAAACTCCCCTAAGCTTTGATGTTTCTCGTCCTCGAGCAACATGTCGTCATATCTATTTGAGACAAGTCAGTAAAAGGACACATAATATGAATTTCTATTTTCACCTACCCCCACCTGGTAGTCCCAAACCAGCCTTTACTGATCATTGAACAATCAACTACTCTCAAGCGATCGAAAAATATCCATAAAAGATTTCCACCCTTAGATCTGTGAAAGATTATCAATACAATAGTTAATATCATATTCAAATAGGCATTTGGTTGGTGCATCATGTGATTCCCTATCTACATTGCTCTTTTACTAACTACCAACTACTTGGAAGCCACTCTCCTTAATAGAATGAATGAGGAGATCAATCATATATGTAGACTACCAATAAGAGAAATGGATGGAATAAAGTAGGTGGCTATGAAGAGTCACAAGTAACATCCAAACTATACATGCAAAATTAAAACATGATGAGCCTACTTGAATGAAGATGATGATAAATTCATGATCATAATGCCTACTATTATGGGTGGAATGATGCATGTATTCAAAATATCATCAAATGGATTAGAGTGAAATAAAGAAGAAAATGCATCATGTGTATGTTTCCATTTCTTTGTGGAGTAAAATTCCAACCCGAGTTTAGGACATCCTTTGTCCCTCTTTATTTAATAACATATTTTTTCTCTCTTCTTTTTTTCTTTTTTGTTGGCCCACTATTTTAGCATGGTAGAAAGTTATGCTTGGGCTTCACCAACATATCTCATTCTTTTTTTTTCTTCTGAGGGTAAGGATGTGTATCCCTGCACTCTAATTTTAGAAGAAAACAATATGACCACATGATGTAAAATGAATGATGTAAAAGGTATGAAATATACATGCAATTGTTATGCAACTAGATGATATGCATAAAAGTTTTTCTCTTTTTCTTTCCAATTTGTAACTAATTCAATAAATGAAAATAATTATCATGTCACCTATTATGTCGTGCAATGTAAACAAAAGGAAACAATTTGGGTTACTTGATCATCTTAAAGTGGTGGATCAAAATGGATGGAAAATGGATGGAATCACATAATTAAGAGACAATGCCTTTCTTAAGCTATGATATGTCCCTCTACTACTAACCCATATACTAGGTAACCTTAGGATTTCTTTCTAAAATTTCAATCTAAGGTCTCGTTAATTGTTTGATCATTTTAGGCTCAAACCCCATCCTCATCCACATTACATGAATAATTAAGATTTTCATTCATATCAAATGCCCAAAATCTGACTAACCCATACACTTCCTCTAGGTGGTGTCACTCAAGAAAATTGTAACTAAGGCAACTTTTTTTTCATTTTTTAATTTTCATTACACTGACATAGAAGAACGTACTCTATGATGACAAAGATAGAAATTATGCTTTCATTGCTCCACAATTACACTAGATAGATGTGGATCCTAGAACTCTATATAATAAAAACTAAAAAACAAATAAAGGATAGAGTTGTTTCAACACCCCCGTAATCTTGAACTTGACTATGTACTCATTGTCAAAATCCAATCATAGAGGTGGAATAGTGGTACCGATTAAAATGGTGGTGGTGATATCTGTGGCATGGTCGGGTCATGGGGATAGAAAGTCCCCTAGAAAGTCTGGGGCAGCGGTGGCATCTCTAGAGGATGTGGATAGCCTCCAAAATAGCCTTGACTCTAGTAGTTGTCAAATAATGACTATTATATTTATCCTTCCACTGTAGGCGTAGATACATGTTCTCCTGGTTGTCTAAGGGAAGTCGCTCATTCCCAAAGATGGGCTACTCGTTCTGGTATAGCCATCCTTGGACATTTTGGATACCACCAAGGTTGTAGTCTATTATTTTATCCCCTATTGTATCTCCTGTAACATCACATACATACCTACCATTTAGTATGGGTCATCATCATGGGCAGGCTGTGGAGTAGAAGATCTAGAGGCTACATGTCCTCTGGAGTGCTTTTGGATGACCCTCCTTCTCATGAATGGGATGGTGCCCCCTCCTCCTCTTAATCTTCATCTTGCTCATGTCCTTGTTCCTACATAGCATTGTACTCTTCTTCTTCTTCTCCCTCCATGGAATCACCTTCTGGCCACCTCACGTGGTCCACCCCTTGCAAGTTGAAGACAAGGCCAGGGATCTCTCTCTCTCTCTCTCGATACTGATCCCTAAGTGTACAAGTCACATACACTTTCCCATGGCATGCAACGATGAGTCTTGCTCTCTTGAAATGATTCATATCCAACTTGGAGGTTGGTGGAAGAGAGTCAAAGGTGGAGAGGTCAAGGTAAAGATGCATAGCTAGAATGATTAGCCCTCCAAAATGAATGGGTGGCTTCCTCTGCACCTGTCACTTTATCGCCATCATATGCTGTAGGAAGAAGGCACCAAAGTCAAATGTCTCTGTCCCTAAGGACAAGAAGGACAAGAGGGCATAGAGGTCCACCTGCTGCACCCTCCCCTATCCCTGGATGGACCTGGAAAAAATGGTATTAGTGAGATAACGGTGTAGGATGCGAGAAAAGATGTGCTCCATGTCGGTAATGAGGCTCCTATGCCAACTGATTGAGTAGCATCATGGAAAATCCATCAGAAGATTCCATGTGTTAGTATATTTGAACTCACTGTCGGTGAAGCGCAAGTCTCCAAGTAGCCACCCATAGATGGCGTTGAACTCCTTCAGCATCAACTAATAGGTAGTATTGAAGAGACAAACTTCACACTTTGTTCACGCCATCCCTCCCCATGCTCAGGGATGCAACATGCCTCTAGAGATGTAAGGAACAAACATACAATTTTGGGGTAGGTGGGCCAATCACCAAAGAAAGGGTGATCACCCACCAACCCATGGGGGGCGCAAACTTGGCAGAGGTTATCTGTGAATCCCATAGAGGTTGGAAAGCACGATCTCCATACCATTGGGGTGATCTCCCTTCTCATCAGATCCTCTCATAGATCTTCCAATGGTTGGCATTGACATGAGTGATGCTATGTGGCTTAGGTACCAACATGGTACTCCCTACCACTGAGGAAGAAGTTGATCGCCCGGACACCATTGATTCGGTACAAGAAGGGGTGCGGAAGAAAGAGCTTAGTGAAGACTCTAAATGTCTGGTGGCACTTGAACTCTTCAACTAGTAGAAGACGTGGTGTGGGTGTGATTTGAGAACCATCCATACACTTCCTTTATTATATATTGAATTCCCTTTAGGTTATGTGTCAGTAGTACCGACGTGGCTGTCAGAAGTACGAACTGTTTCTCCACAATCCATGTGAATTGGTACCAACTATTGATACTGACATCCCTTGTCCATTGATGTTGATGCGCACAGATTGTCCCACATCAGTAGTATTGATGGGTGTCAGTAGTATCAACTTCTGAGGGTGAATGTCGAATCAGTACTACCAACCATTATTTGGGGATGTTTTTGAACCGTTGATGGCGCACCCCCAGATTCCTATTTTTTTAGTGTCGGTACTACCAATTGGGTGTTGGTAGTACTGATCTAATTTTGTTCTTAACCATACTAGATGATATTGGTACTACCGACTCTAATGTCGGTAGTACTGAGTCTTTAAATATCTCGATACCCTTGAAATGTCTCTCGGTATCCCAAACTGGGAGCATGGCTTAGGTGTCAGTAATACTGAGTTGTTGTCAGTAGTACCTATCCCTATTCAATTAACTCGCTCATCTCTATAGAAAATTGGTACTTCCTACTTTGTTGTCAGTATTTCCAAGCAAAATTCTGGTCGTCCCTGTTGACAACTATCAGTACTACTGATTGGGTGTCGGTACTGTCGAGATTTAGTGAAAACTGACCCTGTTGTCCCTATGATTGCATCAGTACTACCAACTTTTTTGTCAATACTATCAACATTTACTCTATCTGCACACCAAACACAAATGATCAAGGCACCTCTTTTACAATGAAAATAAAACAATGCAACTAGAATGTAAATAACATGAATGTAAAGAACAATATCCTAAAGCAGTATAAGACGATTGGGTTGCCTCCCAACAAGCGCTCTTGTTTTACGTCATAGGCTCGATGATCAAATCAAACAATCAGTGAAGCTCAATGAGCTTCAAATCTTCTTCTTCCAGACCACATCTCCCTCAATGTAGTGCTTTAGCCGCTGGACATTTACAAGGAATGGCTTGGCCCCATTTCTTATCTTGACTGCCCCATGGGGAAAAGACTTAATACCACAAATGGACCACTCCATCTTGACCTCAATTTCCTATGATGCAACTTCATCCTAGAATTGAACAAGAGAACCTTTTGTCTAGGAGTGAATACTCTATGCAAGATGTGGTGATCATGGATCATCATTGTTCTCTCTTTGTAGATCCTTGAGCTTTCATATGCATCCAACCGAAGCTCATCTAACTCATTGAGTTTCAACATTCTCTTTTTCCCTGCATCTTGTAAATCATAATTCATTTTCCTTAGAGCCCATTTGTCTTTATGTTCTAACCCTATGGGTAAGTGACACACTCTCCCATAAACCAACATAAAAGGAGTGATTCCTATAGGTGTTTTATAGGTTGTCCTATATTCCCATAGATCATGATTAAGATGCATGCTTCAATTTGCCCTATTAATTGAAACAGTCTTCTCTAAGATCTTCTTGATCTCCCTATTACACACCTCGACCTATCCTTGGGTTTGTGGGTGATATGGGTACCTACCATGTGTCTTACTCCATATTTGCTCAACAGTGCACCAAACTTCTTATTGGTGAAGTGAGATCCACCATAACTTATTATCACCATTGGGAATCCAAACCTACAAAATATGTGATCTATTACAAACCTGCATACAACCTGAGCATTATTGGTACGGGTTGGAATTGCTTCCACCCACTTAGATACATAATTAACTGCAAGAAATATGTATAGATTGGAGTTATGTGACACAAAAGGGGCCATAAAATTGATTCCTCATAAATCAAAAACTCAATTTCTTGAAAGACATTTAAGGGCATCTCATGTCTTTTTGATATATTACCTTCACGTTGACACACATCACAATGAAGCACAAAATTATATGCATCCTTAAAAATGTTGGCCAATAAAACCTAATTTCTAAGACCTTAGTCATTGTCCTAGAGGTAGCATGGTGTCCCCAAGTAGGTGGGGAGTGACACTGTGTCAAGATACTCTCCATCTCATAGTCTATCATGCACTTCCTCAAAATCCCATCGCTACACTTTTGACTAGAATGGGATCATCCCAAATGTAGAAATTCAAAGAATGGAAGAACTTCTTTTTTTTCATGATAACCGCAATCTTTTGGAAACTCACCACACACCAAGTCATTCACAATGTTTTCAAACCAAAAATCTTTGCTTTTCATAGCAAAGAGATACTCATCCAGAAATTCCTCCACAATTGGTATGTCTATATCCTTTTATCCACTCTTTCAAGCCTATACAAATGATCTGCCACCAAATTCTCTATTTCTGATTTATCCTTGATTACTATATCAAACTCCTATAGTGGCAAATCCACCTAATCAGTCTAGGTTTGACATTCTTCATCTATAGCAAATATTTAATTGTTGCATGATCAGTTCACACAATGACCCTTGCCCCTATCAAATACTAACAGAATTTTTCAAAATCAAAGACTACCACCAACAATACCTTTTTAGTGTTTGTATAATTTAATTGGGCATCATTTAGGATCTTAAACGCAGGATTCTTGTCTCGATGTTGGCCTAAAACAACCCCTCCCACATAATCTGATGCGCCACACATCATCACAAAAGGTTGGATCCAATATGGAGCCTAAACAACAGGTGTGGAGACTAGTTTCTCCTTCAACACCTCAAATTCTTTCAAAAACCACTCATCAAATTTAAATTTAGCATCTTTTTCCAATAATTTAGAAAGCAGTCTTGCAATTTTTAGAAAAACTTTTATGAAAAGTCGATAAAAACTGACATGTTATGTTCTAAAAAAACTACTAACTCCCTTCACTGTAGATGGTGGAGGAAACTTAGAAATGACCTCAATTATAACCGGATCAATCTCCATACCTCTATGGGACACCTTGGGTCCCAAAACTATTCCCTCACTCACCATCATGTGACACTTCTCCCAATTCAAAATCAAGTCAGTGTCCTCGCATCTCCACACCTTATATCATTGCAAGACTTTGTGAAGACTGTCAAGGCAATCCTCAAATGACTCTCCATATATCAAAAAAATTTCCATGAAAAACTCAAGACAACACTCTACGATATTAGGAAAAATGGCAAGCATACATCTCTGAAAAGTCATTGGTGCATTACACAACCCAAAAGGCATCTGACATTAAGCTAATGTTCCATATGGACAAGTGAAAGTAGATTTCTCTAGTTCCTTTGGCTTGATGGAAATCTAATTGTACCAGAATACCCGTCTAGAAAATAAAAATGAGAGCGGCCAACGAGCCACTCAAGAATCTGATCAATGAAAGGAAGTGAGAAATGATCCTTAAGAGTAGCGGCGTTTAAAAAATGATAGTCACTACAAACTCACCACCGGCCACCAACCTAGTACATATCAATTCACTAGTTGAATTGTGGTGATAGTCATTCCCTCTTTCTCTGGAACCACTTCAGTAGGACTTACCCAATTAGAGTCAGAGATAACATAAATTATACATGTTGATAGAAGTTTAACTACCTCTTTATTCACCACCTCAGTCATGATGGGTTTGAGATGCCTTTGAGGTTGAACTATAAGCTTGGCTTCATCTTTTGTGGATCATATGCTAGAAAATGCTAGGGGAGATCCCCTTGATATCTGCAACCAACCACCCAAATGCTGCCCAGTGGTTTTTTAGCACCACAATCAAATGCTCCTTCTCTTGGATGCTCGAGGAGGCTCTGATAATGATTGGAAGCTTCTCATTTGCTTACAAAAAGGTATACTTCAAATGCGGAGGCAACAGCTTCAACTCAAGATCTAGAGGATATTGTAGAGATGGAATCAATGGTGGTGGAGGTGGTCCCAAGACCTCATAGTGCCTGGTGTAGTTACATGAAAATTCCTTGAGAAACAAGACAAACTCCTCCAAGGAAGGACATCGAGTGTATTCATCCACCAAATTCATAATGCACGCCTTCAGAGGTAACTGAGGATATGCTTGAACAAGAATGGAGGAAGTTGCTTCTTCAATTGTTACTAGGCAATCTTCCTCCTCTTCATCATCAGGGTGTTGAATCGCCTTGGCTAATGAAATCTCCTTGGTGTTTTCCAAGATGTCCACTTCCAATGTGCCTTTATGTACATGTGTCATCACATGAGCCATGTCTAAGAATGTCTTCTCTATAATTTAAGGCACCTTTCCTTGGACCCACTGCAGCATGTGACACTGCTCCTTCTCCTCGGTCATTTTTGAAGACTCGGGCATCTTGATTTCAAAGTAGTCTTCTTTGATACCCAGTGTCACTCTTCCTCTGCCCCTTTCTAAGATCATATTTTTTGTGGCTTGAAATGGACTTCATAATAGCAATTTATTTCTGTGATCATCCTGCATTTCCATAACCACAAAATCTGTTGGAAACACAAATCTATCCACCTTGACTAGAACATCTTCACAGATACCATATGGTCTAACCATTGAATTGTCTGCGAGATATAAGGTCATGTTGCTCTTTGTGAATTCCTTGAGACCCAACTTCTTGAAGGTAGTCAAGGGCATAAAATTGATACTTGCCCCTGAGTCACTCAAAGCCTCCCCAAATTTGGTCTTCTCGAGTAATATGATATGTTGAAGAATCTTGGATCTTGTCTTTTTTGTGGAAGTTTTCCCAAAATGAAAGCACTAACTTACTCTTTCATCACAACTACATCTGAAGCGGTTATCCTCCTCTTTTTATTGATTATATCCTTTAGAAATTTTTCATAAGAAGGAATCTTCTGAATTGCATCAATGAGGGGAATGCTGACATGTAATTTTCTAAAAGAATCCAGAAACTTTTGAAATTGTTGGTCAACCTTTTTAGCCTTCCAGCTATTCATAAAGGGCACTGGCATCACGAACTTCCTTTGGTGAGGTGGGGCATATGATGCCTTCCTTTGCTCCCTTGGTTCATCAGTTTCTTCTTCAGCTTCTTTGTCTTGAGTTGTAGTATCCGGTTCAACTAGATCAGTAGCAACTACTGGCCATGTGTCACCTGCATTATCCTTTACCTTTATAACTATCCTCTTTTCATTCAGCACTTTCTTCCCACTGTGAAGCAACACTGCCTTCACCTGATGATTGCTAGAAGGTATGCCAGTAATAGTTGAAAACCCTTGTTGTCCTAGCTTCTTCAAGGATACAACCCTTTGCTGCAATCTGAGAGATCAGATTCTCTATACTAAGCATATGTGCTCCATGATTATATAATTCCCTCTGGGTCTGGCCAATGATCTCCTCATTTTGACTAACCAGCTTGCCTAAGATGTCTTCAATATTGTCTATTTTACTGGGACCCCTATCTTGTTGCTGAGCACCAACCTGTTGTGGCTTGGCTTGTTGTGCTTGGGATGGGTCCTACTAAAAGTTATTGGGATCTTTCCAAGAAAACTTGGGATCCTTCCTCCAAGAGTAGTCATTGCCCTTGTAGTTCTACTATTGTGCAAACATGCATTCTTCTTCCTCTCCTCTAGAGGAATTTCCATCCTTCTGATATAGTTTCTTAGCTATGAGGTCAGGCTTCTCATTCAATGTCATGATGACTTTAAACTCTCCAACACTCTTAATGGTTTTTGGACGCTCTCTTTATTCTCCCCATGAGTGATTCTTAGCCATATTCTTCATAATCTCGTGACACCTAGATGCCTTGTTGTTGAAGAAGAATCTTATTCCTGCACTATTGAGTGTGGTCCTCTCTCCTTGATGCATCCCATAATAGAAGATCTTTGGTTGGCCATACATATCAATCCCATAATGAGGAACCTTCCTTAGCATGTTTTGAAACCTCTCCCATGCTTCAGAATATGACTCTTCTTCCTACTGCTTGAAGTTGTAAATCTTCCTGACCAACTCATTTGTCTTCTGTGGTGGGAAATAATGCTAAAAAAAACTTAAATCATCCCCTCCCATGTTTCTATTGACTCGGGAAGGAGGTTGAGGAGCCAGGATTTTGCGTTGTCTACTAGAGAAGAAGGGAACAATGTCAAGTAGCTGACTGTGGCTGGAACCCTATCAATTTTCACCATATCACAACTCTCAACGAAATTGTTGATGTGCGTCATCAGATCCTATGTGTTGTGGCCGTGGAATGCTTGTGACTCAACTAGTGCCACCAAGCTAGGGTCTATCTTGTAGCTGCCCACATTGATAGTTTGCCTTTTTATTGGCCCCAATTGAGCTATTGCAGATGCCGCCTTGATCTTATCCCAGATAGTCTGTTATTCTATTTCTGTGTCACCCATCTCTAGTGGTTCATGTTGTTCTATTGGATATGGTGGACTTTCATGTAGTGGTGTTTGAATCAACCTTGGTACAGAGCTACTATACTCCTATGCTCTATGTAGAAAACCCTCCTGAAATGCACTCTATGGAGTTGACCCTCAATAATTTGTGCTTCTTGTCTGCATCATACACTAGTACCTGAAAAATAATGAAATATATGTGAGAACACAGTAGTAGCAATTAAATAAATATTTGAAATTCAATTTAAATATGGTAAAATAAAAATACACATTGTGGCCTAGAGTGGCCGGTCACAACACTCGTAGTGCTGGACACACTGTTTTGCCCTACAATGAAACCAAAAACTTGATGAGCTTAAACTACATGTCAAAATGAAGTACATGTATCAATGTAATATAGGACTAAAGAGGCTTGAATATCGAACATGGGGAAAATGTGTACCTAGAAACTACTACTAACAATTACCCAATCAGCTAGGCCTGAGAAAAAGAGTGATTTGGTTGATTTAACAACTAACTTATAAGAATTGAAATTAAGATCTCTGGTTGTGATCACAAGTCGAATGAATTCCTTAGGATTGTGGTTTCACCACAGTTTGCATTGCAATTACTATCATTTTATAAATATTAATCTCTCCTAACCTTAGACAAAGAGACCTACACTTGCTGACTCTGATAGCATAATTCACTACATACTCTAATACCAATCCCACTCTCGTAGCAATTTTTTATTAGTTAGGTTCTTTATCTAAATTTTTGGGTTATTCTCTTCACACTCGTAAGCCCTCTCTCAAGGAGCGATATAAAATATGTAAATCTATGAGTTTTCCCATCCTAAATCCCTCATTTGAAGCAACTAACACACTAAACAACTACCTATGGTGGTCAAGCATAGATAATTCGTGATGCTCTCATAGAAATATGTCCAAAAATCAAGAGAAACATGTATATTAAATCATAATTGTCCATTAAAATACAAAACCGGTCTACTCTCGGGTCCTAAGGAACAAGTGGATTAGCCCTGCATGATCTCAATTGATCTACACTTAGAGAAAGAAGAAAGGAATGATGAAAACATAAAGAATAAGGAAAAACCCTAGAGAAAGACAATATAGATGGTTCTTTCTAACGACGTTGTGATTTGCCATCTTCTGACTGCAAATCGGGCCACCAAAAGTGCACAAATTGCCCAGAACGTTGTTTTCTCATCTCATTTCTCTCTTCTCTGCTCTCCTTTGTCATACAAATGAATATGACGTGATAATTGGGTCTGATCGAACTCCCCCTAAGTTATAGAAGTGACTTAGGACGTCATTAAGTCTCAACTGTCGGATTGACGACGATCTTTAATCTGGCGTGATTCTATCCTGTCGGTACTATCGACTAGGTGTCAGTCGTATCGACACCCTCGATCATTTGTGATCCATTGTATCTGTAGGTACTACCAAGTTGACCGTCGGTCGTATCGAAATTTTCTCTGAATCAACCTATTGGATTTTTGGCATGAGTCGATACCACCAAATTGACCATCGGTAGTATCGATTCTTCTTATAAACACTCTTTGTTGATCTGTCAGTAGTACTAATTCCTAAGTCAGTACTACCAAGTTTCCACGAGTCAGCCTCTTGTTTTTCCTCATATGTCAGTACCACCAACAGTTAAGCGGTAGTAACGAGCTGTTTCGTTTCTTGTGAAATCACCTGAAATGTGACAAAAATGAACACAACCTCCAAAATAATGATAGATAATTCAGAATAGTAAAAATAATAAATAATTGATGTAATTAAGTGTCACAGGCTAATGATGATAAATAATGTACAAATGATGTCAAAACAAATGAGAAGTATATAAAAATCTAGAATAAACAACCTGTGAGAACGAAAATTATTCAGTGCACCAGGGACTTCAATAAGATAGATGAAAATGATAGGATGATGATATGTTTGAGGAGAATGGATCCATCACATGTGATGGTAAGGTCCACAAGCTACTCTAGATGATTGTCGAAGAAAATGTCTTCCTCATGGGCCGAAGGGAGAGATTGTTGGGAACAGAAAAAGGATCCAACCCATATCCTAGTTGGATTTGGACTTGAGTAGGAGTTATCTTGTGCTACCAATCTCAATATGAGTCAAATCTAAAAGATATAGAAGATGGCTCCCATGTGTGGCATTAATTACTGTTTAGAATTGGACTAGAATTGTACTAGGATTTCTAGTTGCATCTAGATGGTATGGAGACCTATAAATAGAGGTGATGGGGGCAGTCATTGAGATCAACCCACCAGTTGTTTGTTGTTGGTGTCTTCTTTGGTAGAAGATGCGGAAAATAAGAACAATTGTTGAGGCTCTCTAGTGAATAAGAGAGGGTCAATGACTTTTCCTTAAATTAAAGTAGTGGATGACAGTCAGTGGCACATTGGATGCATTGATATAGCAACTCTCTTGGTTGATAAGAGAGGTCCAACAACTTTGTCTTGAAGCAAAGTAATGATTGATAGTTACAGAAACAATGTTGCCATAGCGACCACGTGTAATCAGACCCAGCCAATGGTCACAACGACATCATGCGGTCCCAAACAACGACAACAACGTCGTGAAGAGATCAAGTAAAAGATGGAGGTTTTAACACATTGGGTGTGATTCTTTTCTTCCTCATCTTTGTTCTCGTAGAGGGGAGCTATTCAGATTTAGGAGTAATTAAATCCAGGCAATGAGAGTTATAATCTTGATTACATGGCGCTTGTTGGCCGATATTGCCCCGTGATTTTTCTTTTTCATCTTGAGGAGAGTTTTCCAAGTTAAATATGGTGTTTCTTCTTTGGATTTACACGCTTGTCGGTACCGCAATAAGTACTCGTCACATCCAAGACCGTATCGGTACAACATTCTTATAATATCTAATCAATTCAGAGTATCTTCTTCAAAATTTCACTATTATGATGATCTTTGCAAGGGGAGAGGCATGCATTGCCACCTTCATATAAATGTCCAACACAAGTTCAGTAGAACTGCTACTATCAAAAGTAGCCCTATAAGATGCAAACTTTTATGATAAGGAGGAGAAATCCAATTACGGAGTTTCCTCTAAGAAATCCATAAAGAAATGAAAAAGTGTAAACTTTTTTGGAAAAAAAACCAATTTAGCACACTTTTGCAAAAATAGTTACCAACAGAGCACACTTTACAAAATATTTCCCAAAGTAGCACACTTTGATATGAAAAACGCCACTTTGTGTGGAGCTTTTTGTAATCAGAACTGAAAAGCGCCACAATAATTGGCGTGTCTACTCTTAAATAAAAAAATTTGAAAAAAAAAATTTAAAAAATGAAAAATGCCACATGAAGTGGCGCTTTCCATTTAAAAGTATACACGTCAATTATTGTGGCGTTTTCAATCTCGCATATAAAAATGCCACAAAAAGTGGCGGGTTCCACACAAAGTGTGCTATTTTAGAAAATATTTTACAAAGTGTGATATATTGATAAATATTTTTATAAAAGTGTGCTAAATTGATTTTTTTTCTAACTTTTTCTTCCTACATCAGAAGGGGCTTGCGGTATCGAGGGTTGGGGACTGCACACTGACAAGGCCGATAGAGAAAATCAACTTTCTAAATCAATGAACTCTCACTCTTCTGTGAGGGGATAAAACGGAGGTTCTATTTGGGTTAATAGACCAGGCTTTCGACCGACTGTTAAGCGGGCCTTCACGAAAGGTTGCGACTTGCAACCGTCCTGAATCACAAGCGCAGTTTGGCGGGTGTCCGTGTGTGAGTTGCAACTGCTCCGCCTGGTGATGAGGAAGAACACCGGCCACCGTTTCCGTCTACGCCGCCGCCGCCGGCCTCCGCCTTCCCCTACCACATCATCGCAAGTTTCAGCCTCCGGTGATGAAGATGATCCCTGTTCGGCCCAAGACGAAGTCAGCGGCACGGGCTCTGTTCGGGGCTCCAAACCCACCAACGACAAATGCTCCCGAACGGCGCCCACCAACCCCTCCCTCTCCGTCTCCGACGCTGCCGCTTCCTACGGATACTCGACTGCGACTGAAACAGGCTCCACCTCTGCACTTTCCTCTTCGACCACCACAGTCGCGGGCTACATCAGCGTCGCCCCGCTCCCAGTGTTCCACGGCTTGCCCAGCGAGTGCGCCGTCTCCCATCTATCCCGCTTCGCCCGCGTCTGCCACGCCAACAACGCCTTTACTGACGAGGAAGCGGCGCGGATCTTCCCCGTGACCCTGGACGGCGAGGCGGCGCTTTGGTACGAGCTCGTTGTGGAACCGCTCGATTCCGCTC
Source organism: Alisma plantago-aquatica (assembly GCA_963693085.1). Taxonomy (NCBI): domain Eukaryota; kingdom Viridiplantae; phylum Streptophyta; class Magnoliopsida; order Alismatales; family Alismataceae; genus Alisma; species Alisma plantago-aquatica. Next base: position 1,166,771,422 of record OY856412.1, read on the forward strand.
CGTCCTGGCCCGAGGTGCGTGCCCTGTTCCTGGAAGTTTACAGTCGACCCGAGGACGAGTTGCGCGCGGAGCTTGTGGCGCTGCGGCAGGGTGACGGAGAAAGGGTGTACGCCTACTGGCTGCGGATGCAGTGGATCCTGCGACGTTGGCCAGGCCACGGCGTTCCGGAGGAAGTGGTGAGAGGGATCTTTCTGGACGGTATGACGGAGGAGTTGAGGGGTTGGGTCGCGCCGCAGCGGCCTACGTCGACTGTGGAGGCCCGGAAATTGGCCGTCGCGTGGGAACAGGCGTCAGCGAGGCCGGGTAGGGAAGCACGGTGTGGGTTCTGCGGGGGGCGGCATGAGGAAAGCGGTTGTGATGTCAGGAGGAAGATGAGGGAGCTATGGCTTGGGAGTAGGGATGGGCATCGATCGACTGACTTGTGCGGTAATGTCGACGATGACCTGGCCTTGCGGCCGCTGGCTGAAAAGAGCAGTGCCGGCGTGGAGAGAGAGGAGAAGGAGTCGGGGATGGTGAGCTTGTTGCCGAAGTCAGGAAGGCCAATGTCGTCGACACATCAGTGTATGTGCTGGAAGCACCAGTGTTGGAAGAAACGGTTCGACAGGAGTGCCACTGTACCTGTGCAGAGGACTCCGGCTGCCGAGTAGACGGCGCAGATGCTAAACCAAACTTGTATATTTTCGTTTCACTACTTTCGATGACTGCTTAGTTCTTGCCATGGTTGCTTTCTTGTGTCCTGGCGTTTAGCATGTAATATAAAAACTGTAGAAAGACGAAGCTCCTGTCCTCTATCCTTTCTGTTCTGGATACATAGACTGCCATTTTGTTGACTGGATATTTTGAAGCAATTCAGTGATCACTACTTTGGAAGAATACATAAACTGCTATTTTGTTGACTGAATATTTTGAAGCAATTCGGTGCTCACTACTTCACTACTACCACGGGACCCCAGATTTCATCAAATCCCTGCATGGAGCTCGTATTCAGCTCTGATAGGAGAGGGCAAGCCAGCTACCTGACTGTGACTAATTTTATTCAGTCAGCCAGCTTGCCTGCCCTTACATCCGCCTAAACCGGCAAGTTGTTGTTCACCATTTTTTTTCTCGATGAAATATAAGAGAGTGTTTGTATTCCTTAACATTACCATTGTTCACCATTGAACTTCAAGAAAGAAACCATGATACTTTTTACGCAAACGTTGGGAAAAATATTAACCCACTTGTCCTAAATGACGGATGTTGTTAATATTTTGGGTTTATTGATGCAATGCCTATAATAACATTTAAAAATCCTAAAGAACTTTTTCCTTAAAACATGGTTTAAAAAGAATATCATGATGATGATGGAACGTTGAATAATAATAAGGAACATACGTACCATGCAAATGAGGAAAAAAAAACAGAGTTTTTATCCAAAAGTCCCCTCAAATATACTGAAATTCCGAAAACCCTCTTCATTACACAAAATCCTAGATTACCCCCACTTTTTTCACAAAATCCCAATCTATGCCCCTCTTTATACCCTTCTCAACTACCGTTGTTCCCTCTTTTAATCTTTATTTTTTCCTTTATTCTTTTTTGCTTCGTTCTCTATATTTCCTAAATTGAGTATCAATTCTGTCCAACTTATTACTAATATATGATATTATATAATTATTAGTGGCATGTGATAGTTTCAATATTCAATCCCGACCAACCCAATCTAAGACGACCTATATGAAAATTTTGGGTATTCAAGGTATCTCTATGTTCAGAGTCGGGTTGAATTTCACTTAAGTGGACTCAGGTCGTGCGAGGTATAGGGTTTTAGGTTTGACGTACTTTTTAATGTTCATATTATAAATATTTGTGTAGTTTCGGGTCTTTAAGAGTAGTTTAACACCCCTCTAAGTATATACATATGTCAATGGAAGCAAACCCTATGTTGTCCATAACATGAGTCACTTAGCTTGGAGGAACATTACAAAACATGATATACATAGCAACAAGATAATTGAAACATCATGCATTACTCAAAATATAGAATCATACATTGTTCTTAAAAGAAAGACATAAGTTGTCACATCATAATATCAAACTTAATACATGTAGACTAAGTAAATCAAAAGAATGAAATGATAAACTAAACTAGATAATCTATTGAGTAGTAGATGACACCCACCAAGTTGAAGTCTCTTCTAATGATAGCTCAATTGAAGGGCTCACTTCAGTTCTCCTTTGCTCCTTGATCTATGGACATCTTGTCCCATGGCCATGTGAAAATAAAGACATGCATTGTTAGAGACACTATACATTTTATAGGAACTCAAAAGTAAGCATATATACTTGACTTGAGAGAAAATCTTGACATGTATTAACTTAAGCATTCTTGGTTATATGAATATTAAAACATGAAAAATTGAATAAGTAAAATATGCACTCTCTATGATTTTCCCACTTAAGAGTCCATAATTGGAACAAATGCCCATGATTTGGCTGAAAAGCCCATAACAACCCCTTGAGGTCCATGATTGTCTATAAAAGCCCATAATTGGCATGAAAGCTCACAACGACCCCTTGAGGTCCATGATGGTGAGAGAATATAAAACTTAATTAAATTCTTATAAAATAATTCTTAATATGAACATTAGCATAATATTAGACTTTAAACCTTTAATCATGATGGCATTCCTCCCTCTTAAATCTTGAGGTTCAAACTCATTAATCCTTAATAATTAATCATCAACCTTAATCTCTAATCTTATTGAACATGATAATCATAGGATATATAAATCATTAAGAAATTCATATATATGAATGTGATTAGAGCATTAGACTTGAAATATAAAGCATAAATCCTAATTCATAAATAGCATACAACTCAACCAAGGTACTTATGTATAGTGGCATGACCCGCTCACCTAGAACAAAGAAAATCCTAACTTGGTTTCTCTGATCATGAGTCAAGCCTGAAGTCTCATGAAAATAACATGATTCTTGTTAATTATCACTTTAAATAACATCTTAAACCATAAATGTGTCTTTAAAAAAACATGGTCTCATTGAATGAATTAGGGTTAGGGTTACTAACTAGGTCATTTCATTTGGGAAAACTTGACATAATATTTCTAAATCAACGATCATATTACTCAAAATTAGGGTTTTAGAGTTCTTTATGAAAACATCTGAACAAACATGGCATGCAAACCCTAAAATCATGTTCTACTCGAAAAATCCTTTTCGATGACTATTTTTGCTCATTTTTCTTAGCATCCTATGATTTACTATGAATTTTGCAAGATTGGACAATCAGAATCAAAGGAAAAGCCACGTAGGAAAATATTATCTGACTCAGCATGGTGGCCAACACAAAGTTGGCCTAATAGGGCACGGTTGACTAGCACCGAGGCCAACATCCATTTCAGAGAGAAAGGGCCCATCAAAACCCCTAAAAAGTCCTTCCAAAACAAATTAGGGGATTATATTTCCTAGGGCATAAGGGTAAAACTCATGCATGCCATCTTCCTTGTTCCATGGCGTCGAGCTTCCTACCTAGGAGCCCAAAATTCCAAACCAGTGGAGATCAATCCTTGTCTTTTGACAAAATTAGGGCAACAATCTTCATCCTCGTCCTCTGCCGAACTCTGCGAGTCCATATTTGGGTCTCATGGCGGACATGAGATCAGGATCACAACACCTCAGGGGAAGAATGGGGGAAAAGACTCAAAGTCTATAACCATCAATTCAATGTGTGAAAATATAGATCAAAGCTCAGAAACAAGACCATTGGGGAAAGGAGAAACCAATGGGCTAGATTTTATGATTGGAGAAGAATAGAACAAAGAAGACGGTGAATCATCGGCGAGTACATCAACCACCTCTATAAGGTACAGTGGTTTAGGGAAATTCACATAGAACAAACAGATGGAAAAAGACTAATGCGTGTCTCTAATGGTTACCTAGATCTCAATTATACTAGAAGCGTCAGAGATAGATGGGGAGAAGTAGAGTTCACCGAAATAGAAAATTGCAAACGACAGAGCAGCATGGAACACTCGAGGTGAAATTGGTTAAGGAGGAGTAAAGGTGGGAATCTGAAGATGCTTTTGAGTTAGTTATATAGGGAAGGGGAGCGTTGTGATGATGTCTATGAGTTGGAGTGGTGAGGGGAAAAGAATCTTGATTGGGCATTTTTCACACAGAGAGATAGGGAAAGCGAGTAAATGCTCGATCATATCGAGAAATCATGGCTAAATTAGTGGTGAAGGAATTTTGTGAAACTATTTGAGAGATGAGGGACATAGAGCAGCGAAGGAAACCCTAGTGTGCGTTCAAACTTGCAAAATAGTGGGAGCTAGGTGACAAGTTGGGAACTGTCGGATCATGATCGACTTGAATGTTGATTGTTGGATGAGCTCAAGAAAAAGGAAAGAAATGAAAGGGGTGTGTGACAGGAGGATAATCTAAAACTTTGGACTTGATACATGCATTAAATGATTTCAAAATCAAATCTAAATCAAACTATAAGGAAAAATTCCCTAATTAAGTTGGAGGGTCAAATGAAATCAAAACTTCACCAAATGTGGACCACATGCCCAAAAAGGAGTCTAGACTTTTATTATACACTCATATTTCTGTATTGGCCATTGTATGTCCATAATACATTAAAATACATTATCTTGAATTATGTACATAAAAGTTGAAATAAAGTGTAATTTATTTTCCTAATTGTTCCCTTTGACTTCAAACCAGATGATTAGTGAATATCCTCCTTTCAAGACTTAACTTATATCCTTTTTATGCTTTTATGGGAATATTATTTTAAAGGATAGAGAAAAGTGTAACTGATTCTTTCTTTTAAAAAAATTATGTAGAGAACTTCTTGCTTAAATTATCGAAAGTATATTTTCAAATTTCAAAATCTTTTATTTCTCTCTTTTACTTCTCTTGAACATTTTCAAGGCTAGGAAAGAGAAAAGAAAAAAGAAGCCAACACTTAATTATTTGAGTTAAGTGCATCACGTAATGGATAAAAAGGTAGATTGAGCCTCTTTTTATTTTCTAACTTTATTATCCTATAGGAAAATTCCATTTCATAGCCTTTTTACATTAAACCCATCCACTATAGTTATTTAGAAGAAAAAAACCCATTCTAAGATTTGAATTAGATCTAAAAATTGGGGTGTGACAATTCTACCCACCTTAAAATGAATTTCATCCTAGAAATTTTATAGGGTACGACCCACCTTAGGGTTTCTCTTACTTCTTCATTCAATGAAAACTAGCATATTAAAATTTGCATGAAAAGAAAATGTACTTCATAATAGGGTTCATGTGGACATAAGATAGCTATTACATCATTCCTCATATTCTTTTTATACTTCCATAGTAAAAACCCTAGCATGTCACTTAGTAGGTGGATTTTGATCCTTATTCTGGTTCTGGTCCTTCTTCATGAGCTTAGGGAAATTCGACTTGTGGTGTCCATTATCTCCATACTAGAAGCATGCTCTTGTACCATACCTGCATGGGCATGCATGATTATTCTTGCATGTTGGGTATAAGGGCTTCTCAACTTCTACAACAAGAACATGTTCCTTAGTCTTAGGGTTGTTGGGAGGTTGATACTGGTTGTTGTTTTGAGGAGCTCCATTCCTGTAGGATATTTTAGGGTTATCTTCAAGCTCTAGGGCTACATGAATGGCAACCTGGAGGGTCATGTGGCCTCTTCCTGATAGAGAAAAACTCAAGTCGGGCTTGAATCCTGGGATGAACTTCTTTATAGTGCAACATTCATCATAATCATAGTCATACTTCTATAGGACCCTGAACTTCATGGAATATTGGGTCACAGTCATGTCATCCATTTGAGCTAGATTGGCAAACTCTAGCTTCTTCTTCTCTATCATGGATTCAAACATGTAGTGCTCCTAGAAGGCTTCAACAAATCCTTCCCATGTGAGTGGAGGTGCATCAACTGCCCTTGACTTTATATAGTTCTCCTACCATGTACATGTGTCTCCCTTGAGCATGTGGGTTGCAAATAATCCCTTGAATGTGGGGGACAATCTAGGTCACGAAAGCAATTCTCCATGCTTATAATCCATTCTTCTCCCTTGGTGATGACATCATATTCTCTTTATCGAACAAAGGAGTCAGGCCTGATCTTCAAGAAGTCCACCAAAGTCAACTCGTGGTGTCTGGGTTGATGTTGTCCTTGTCCCGAACATTGGTGAGCATTTGGACTAAGTCCTCCAATGTTTCCTTAGGGTTCCTCCTTGGTCCACTTCCCTCACTAGAAGAACTAGCATGATGATCCTTATCCTTTCCCTTGTCTGCTTTCTTAGGAGTCATCTAGAAAATAAGGTAAACCTAGGGTCATAACATGTGAACCTTTATATTACTGGTCATCTACTTGTGGCTTTGATACCATATTGTAACACCCCTCCAAGTATATATATATGTTAGTGGAAGCAAACTCTTTGTTGTCAATAACATGGGCCACTTGTCTTGGAGGAACATCACAAAACATTATATACATAGCAACAAGATAAATGAAACACCATGCATTACTCAAAATATAGATTCATGCATTGTTCTCAATAGGGAAACTGACCAGCCTAAATCACGCGTCCTAAAATTGGAGGCGGATTTGAAGTAGTCAGACTTTTAAATTTATAACCCGAAACCTTCTAGGCCCCCGCAACTTTGCTTACAGGGTCGAAGAAGATATACGGGGTCGAACACAGGGGCAAGGGTGGTAGTGTTGTGAACACAGAATCGACACGTTACACTCCGGTCGGGGTAAGGAGATGATAAAATTCCCCAAGGGAACAACACGATAAGATTGATAAAACAAAAGAAAACTATCTCCAAATGGAGCTATGAGGAAAATTAAGGTTTTAAGCATTTATCCGTTTTTAGGGGTTTTCGTGCAACGAAAATAGAGAGATAAAACTAATGCTATAGTAAGGAACGAAGGAGAAAGCTTCGGTAAAACAAGCGGCATCAGAAACATCCTGTACCCCTCCTCTCGAAGCGGGTACCTCTAACCAAGCATCAGCACCCCTCTCGAGGTTGCTGGACTTAAGTTAGAGTGGAAAGGTCATTAAAGTAGCTTTGATCCTGGGCACTCTCGTACTCCAATATCGGACCAAACACTAGAGCCACAACACCTCTCTCAAGGTTGTTGCAACGGGAAAACACGATTCGGTAGCTAATCAAAATGTGATCCAAGCGTACAAGCTAGAGTTCAGATGTTAAACATAGCAATCATCCAACAAAGGTACCAAACATAAAGAAGCAGATGATTAAGACTCTTCTATTTCCATAAACATATAAGGGTCTGATTACATTGCATAAGTAAAAGAAGTAAATGACTGAAATAATAAAGATAAATGTCGCCTTCTTGATTTAGAAGGTCGACAGACAGTAGCTGACTCTCCAACCCGATACCGGGAAGGAGCCTACGTGTCGGGCGGCACACCCTCTCGAGCGACACACTCATGACGGGTAGACGTATCACGCGGGGTGCCCTTGCCTGATACGATCATGTCGGTCGGCACCCTCTCGGGCGACACGTCGTGACAGGCGATATGTATCGGGGTTCGGTATCGTGTCGGGCTTAGAGTGTCACTTTAAGTATCGGTCACTTGTATCGGGTATCCTTGTTGGTCGATATCGGCCTACAGTGGTGCCCGGGACGGCCCTAAGTGAACCATTCCCTCCCTCTCGGGATGGGGAAGTGCTCACCTAGAATCGCCCAGCACAACCTCTGAGGCACGATATGCTAGCTCCAAGCTCTTTACTCTGGTAGCTCTCGCAGGGTTCCGACCCATCCCATCGGAGTCCTGTAGCTGCTATTTATAGGCAGCGGTTGGAAGAAGTAATGGTGCTCCAAACGCCACGTGTTCTTCATCAGCTCCATTATTGTGACCTTCAGGGGCGCCCGATACGCGTATCGGCTAGCACAAGGATGTCGGGCTATCGGTCATCGTGACGAGTGGTGCCTGCCGGTGGGTGGCATGTATCGTGCGACACGCTACAGCAGTCGTGGCGAGTCCGGCTCCCTATCGGGTAAAAAGGTGTATCGCTCGTCCGCTTCCTCTTGCGCGTCACCCTTGTGTCGCGCGTCAGCGTATCGCGCTACCCTATCGGGCAGTGAGCGTATCAGTCGACTTCCTGGGGAAAAAGGCCGATGCAGGTAGAACACGTTTATGGGCCGGGGCGGGCCTTTTCAATGATAAATGAGTAAAAAATGGATGAAAACTCTGCAAAAGATGGAAATATAGAGTTAAGAGCGTAGTGTGACCTGTTATTGTAAAAGTACATATAAAAGGAGAGGAAAATAGTTAAAAAGGGCAGTTTTGATAACGAAATAAGGGCCAAAAACATCACAAAATTTGGTGTTATCAACTCCCCCAAACTTAGCATTTTGATTGTCCTCAATCAATTTTTAAACTTTGTTTTGTGATGCTTCTTCTTGACCGGTATAGTTTCCAGACCAAGGGTTTGAGCAAGCATTGAGATGTCTCACAGAGAATGCGGCCCAACCACGAACAACAGACTTTATTTCTCCTGCCTTATTAAGCAAAAAATTTCTCCACAGCTTCGGCGAGACTTAGATGCATGATTTTGAAGTTAGCTTTCACACCAAACAGCTTTTGGGGGCAGAAAGTTGTGTGTTTGGGTAGGCTTAAGGCTTTTTGGGTTTTTCTTGTTTCCCATTAGTCCATCTAGGTACGGGTCCATTAACGGACAAGTGGTCCCTGCAGTCCAAGCCAGTTGGCCTTAGAGCAGTGATTTCACATCCTACATACCACTGCCCCGGATCTACCATGCCTAAAGATGGGTACTTTTGGAAAACAAGTGTGTATATATATATATTTTTTTTCTTTTTCATTTTTCACAACTCTCATGCTTTTATTCACTCTCACAAGGTTATTCTCTCTTTTTGGGATTTTTGTTGGGTAAGGGAAAACAAGAGGAATTTTGTTGTTGTTTGAGCAGCTTTTTCCTTCTGCATACACGTCTCTTTAGCTGTTGCGAGATTATTTTTTGAAATTTTAGGCGTTGAGAGTCGCAGTCTTTTGTTGTTTGAGGCTGCATTATCAGAAAGATATAACAAAACTTGCATCTCCTCGGGCACATAGAAAACATACTGGCAAGAAGTCGTATCAGGTTTTTGCTATATAGTGTCTTTGTACATATGTAACGAGACAAAATAAGCCAAATTTTTCAAAAAAATTTCAAACTTTTTGTATGAGCATGTATATGTATATGTACACATGATATAGAAGAAGAACAAGCAGAACAAAAAGGGGTGAAGTTTGGATTTTTTTTTATATACCTCCCTCACTGGTACACGGTACCACCCCCAAACTTGCTCCACACTCTGTCCCAGAGTTGTGAAGTAGATAGGGTAAGGTAATGTTTACCCAGTGAGGGTTAGTTGGTGATCGCACCTGTGCCAGATAGAAGCTCCCGTACATTCTCCTTATTTGTTGTCGGAGTCGATGTGGTGGAGTTGGTTAGGCCTCTCTTTATTTGATAGAAGTTCCAACTATTAGGCATTCCCTTAAACCAAGTAGACTTTTTAAGATACTTCTATGGACAAAAGGACTGGTCATCAATCTCAGTTTCTTTAAACTTTCATCATCTATTGGACTAGCCAGAGAAATCCACTTGAGTCCATTTTCTTTCCCAGGAGGATGCAGCCAGGACAAGTGCCAAGCTCTCAAGAAAGAAGCGCAAGGCTCGCACAGATTATGACGATGATAACCGACTTATGGTAGACAGAGAGCTCTTGAAAACACTTGTGGATACTTTATCAAAAGAAGATACCCCCCCATTATGAAGGTGTCTTCATAACTGATGAGCCCAAAATACCCACATTCAATCCAGAGGCCACTGGAGGAAGACTTCCACTGATTTTCTCTTTTGGAGATGGTCCTAAACCACCACAGAAGACATACTATGATAAGGAAATGGACCTCTCTTGGGGCTAACAAATCAAGAAATTCCGTCCTTGCTCTCTTTTCGGTGGTTGATGGCCCAGCTGCCTCAGGATTCCGGCATTTCTATCCGACTGTTGTTGCTTCAGCTGCGACCGCAGTGTTGATTCTTCTGTCGTGTTTGTCAACTTGACCAGAGGTTTGCTTTGTATGGGCCATACATTTTATCAAGTTCATTGATCATTTAAATGTTAGGTAGGCAATACACGCTGCCCGACACGATACCACAATAAAACTCATCTCGTTGCAAAGTCTGGGTATCATCCATCAAAAGAATATCCTAGGCGATATAAAATTGGCTAATAAGTAGGAAAAGCTACACATCGAAACACGTTGCCCGATACAGGTGTGTCGGGCGGAAAAACGTGTCGCCCGATATGGCATATTGGACAAGAAAACAGAAGACGCATCACGCTACATTCATGTCGGGTGACACAAGAAAATTCAACTAATTCGTCAACCCGATATGCCGCGTGCGATATGAAGCACATGCCGGGCAATCGGGCAGTCGGGCTATACCTTTACTTTCTAAAGCTCTCGCCCGACACGAGAGCAAAAGCTAGTTGACTGACATGCGATAAAGGGGGATAACTGCATGATACGGGTAGCAGGAAGAGGAAAGGCAGTAGCCTGATACGGTAAAACCTCCGTAATATATATAACAATCTCAACCGGGGGTAAAACGGGTAGATTTGGGGCGCACGTCGGCCGTTGAGACAAGCCATTCCCGAGATGAGCGGTTCCATCTGTCTAATCAAGGGCAATTACTCATTTTTCCCGATGCGGGCACTCGTCGCCTCGGAGTACCGTCCGTCACGGCCTTTGCAATCCTCGATATGCCGTTGCCCGATATGATCAGTAAAGGGAGATACATGTCCGATACGCGGCCTGAAGAACCAAAAATGAGGAGAAGGAAAAAGTGATTGATGGGTAAAACATCATTGGCCTAGGGTTAAGTCCCCGACCTCAGATAGTATTACTCATCAATGCTTCGTAAAACCAAGCGGTGGCCCATAAAACAGAAGAGTCAGTGCATGTGTGCATGCGCTGACTCGGGCCTTATTATAGTCCAAATGTTCACAATGTTTGTTTTGCAAGAAAGAAAGTAAATAACATCCTATTCTAAGTAAAAGCTCGGGCTGCCTCCCGAGGAACGTTGTAGTTTTTGTCGCTAGCTCGACCGGTTTAGGTTCTTTACTTTTGGCTTTCAACAATATCCATGTCCTGCAAGTTGATCTATGTCGTCCTAACAAAAGCTTTGTCTTCATAGTACCTCTTCACTCTGTGCCCGTTTACTTGAAAGACCTTGGTTGGATCATCTTTGTCGTATAGCTCCATCATTCCTGATGGGTATATCTTTGACACAGTGAACGGTCCTGACCATCTCGTTTGTAACTTTTTAGGAAAAAGATGAATGGAGGATTTAAATAATAAAACTTTATCCCCTTCACTTACATCCTTTCTTCTTGCCACACCTTCGTCCTTTGTTTATAGATTTTCACATTCTCATAAGCATGAATCCTTAATTCTTCAAGCTCTTTTAACTGCAAATATCTCTTTTCTCCTGCTTTCTCCATATCCATATTCAAGAATTTGATTGCCCAGAGGGCCTTTTGTTCCAGCTCAAGAGGTAGATGACAGGATTTTCCGTAGATCAACTTATAGGGGGTGGTTCCAATGGGCGTTTTATAGGCAGTCCTGTAGGCCCAAAGTGCATCGTCAAGCTTCATTGACCAATCCTTCCTCGTCCAGCTGACAGTCTTTTCCAGAATCTGCTTGATTTGTCTATTCAAGACCTCTACCTGCCCGGAAGTCTGTGGGTGGTAGGGTGTAGTGATCTTGTGCTTAACTCGATACTATTGTAGGAGTGCTTCGAACTGTCTTTCTCTGAAATGGGACCCTCCATCTCTTATTACAGTGTGTGGTACACCGAACTGAGGGAAAATCATTTTCTCGAACAGCTTGATCACTGACTTGGCGTCACACGTTTGGGTTGCCACAGCTTCTACCCATTTTGATACATAATCTACTACCACACGAATGTATTGATACCCCCTTGATGGGGGAAACGGCCACATGTAATCGATCCCCCATACATCGAAAATCTCTACTTCAATCCAATTTGCCATCGACATCTCGTTCCTTCACCCTATATTGCTTGTCGACTGACATTCTTTGCAGACCTTTACAAACTGTGCGGCGTCCTTGAATAAATATGGTCAATAAAAACCTGATTGTAGCACTTTGGCAGCAGTCCTTCCGCTGCCTAGATGTCCTCCATAAGGGGAGGTGTGGCACTCTTTAAGAATGTTCGGGGTTTCTTCTTCGGGAACACATCTCCTGTACAAGTTATCAGCACATCTTCTGAAAAGGAGAGGATCGTCCCAATAGTAATTTTTCACATCCACGAACAACTTCTTCTTCTGGTTATATGTGATGTCAGGGGGCAGTTCTCCACAGGCAAGATAGGTACAAATATCTACAAACTAGGGTGAGTCTTCTTCCTTGGTTTCAACCAACATTAAAGCTTCATCGGCATAGTTGTCATTGATGGGCGGTCCCCCCTGTCCTTCGGCCACGATCCTTGATAAGTGGTCAGCGACCACATTTTCTGCACCCTTCTTATGGATAATCTCATGGTCGAATTCTTGTAGCAATAAGGCCCACCTCAACAGTCTGGGCTTTGTATCTTTCTTTTGCATAAGGTATCTTATGGCCCGTGATCTGTGTATACTTTGACCTTTGCTCCAATGAGGTACAACATGAACTTATCAAAAGCGAAGATGATCATGAGCATCTCTTTTTCCGTAGTTGTCTAATTTACCTGAGCTTCGTCCAACGTGCGACTAGCATAGCAGATCATGTGGTGCTTTTTATCCTTTTTCTTCCCCAGGACCGCTCCTACTGCATAGTCGCTGGCGTCGCACATAAGCTCGAACGGTAAATCCCAGTCTGGAGCTTGGAGGATGGGTGGTGAGACAAGAGCCTTCTTCAAAGCCTGAAAAGCAGTTAGACAGTCATCAGAGAAAACAAATTCAACATCTTTTACCAGCAGATTGGACAATGGTTTTGAAATCTTTGAGAAGCCCTTTATGAATCTTCGGTAATAGCCGACGTGTCCGAGGAAGCTCCTCACTCCCCTCACAGACTTCGGTGGAGGAATCTTGGATATGGCATCAACTTTGCTAGTGTCCACCTCAATGCCACGCCTTGAGATTTTATGTCCCAGAACGATGCCTTCTCGTACCATAAAATGGCACTTTTCCCAGTTTAAAACTAGACTATTCTCCTCGCATCTTTGCAGAACCAAAGATAGGTTTTTCATGCATGTATCGTAGTCCTTTCCATAGACTGAAAAATCGTCCATGAAAACTTCCACGATATCTTCCAAAAAATCCAAAAACATTGATATCATGCATCGTTGAAACGTAGCGGGAGCGTTGCAGAGGTCGAAGGGCATCCTTCTGAAGGCATAGGTGTCGTAGAGGTAGGTAAAGGTTGTCTTCTCCTGGTCATTTGACAGGATGGGGACCTGATAAAATCCTGAAAAACCATCCAAGAAATAGAAAAAGTCATGATACACTAATCTTTCAAGAACTTGAGCAATAAAAGGTAGCGGAAAATGATCCTTTTTTGTAGCTTGGTTTAGCTTCCTGTGATCAATGCACATTCTCCATCCTGTGAGGGTCCTAACCGCCACCTCATCACCCTTATCTCCTTTTACCACTGTCATACCACCCTTCTTGGGTACTACGTGGATCGGGCTTACCCAGTTACTATCGTTGATCGGGTAAATGATCCCTGCATCCCTTAACTTGATTACCTCTTTCTTGACGACTTCTTTCAGCATCTGGTTCAACTTTCTTTGGGGTTGAGCCAGAGGTTTGGCAGATTCTTCCAGATTGATGCGATGCATACATAAAGTGGGGATAAGGCCTTTGATGTCTTCCACTAAGTATCCTATAACCCACCGGTGGAGTCTTAACTCCTAAGAAGTCTGTCCAGTTGGTTCTTTGAAAGATTGGCGTTGACGATGACAGGGTTCCTTTCTTCTTGATCTAGGAATTTGTATTTCAACCCTTCAAGTAACGGCTTCAATTCAGGCTTGGCCCTGGATGTCTTTTCTTGCGGCTCGCCCTCAAGAGAGGCATACTTGACAGACTCCACCACCTCATCCTCGTTGCTCAAATCTTCATCAGACAAGTTAAGAAGACTGAGACACTCCACAACTTCTGGACTCTCAAAGTCGGAATCCTGACTGCTTATCGCCCTCGCAAGGGGTCTACCATTCGGATGTCTTCTTCTATCTCCTCGCACAACTAGTCGTAGTTGTCCGCAAAGCAAGCAGACTCTGACAAGGAAGGTCCTCTCATTGCATTCTTCACCTTGAAGTTTATGTCGTTGTTTTCGACCCTCAGAGTGATTATCCCCTCAGAAACATCGATCCACACCCTTCTCGTAGCCAGGAAAGGACGTCCAAAGATGACAGGACAGAGGGGGTCCTCCACGGTGTCTATGACAACTATATCACATGGAATGGAGAAATTACCTACCCAGATTAGCACATCTTCAACAACGCCGACAGGTCTTTTGAAGGTATGGTCTGCTAGTTCAATTCTGATATTGGTTCTAACCATATCGGTTAAACCTAATCTCTGTGCTAAGCTTAGTGGCATAAGGCTGATGCTAGCCCCTAAGTCGGCAAGACCCCTCTGTTCGACGTTGTCTCCGATGGCGAAAGGGATCGTGAAAGCCCCCGGATCTTTCTTTTTGTTGGGCAGATCCAGTTTTACGAAAGCAGAGGACACAGCTATTAGATGCACAGTTTCAATCCTTCCTCCTCTTCTCTTCTTCGCAATCAGATCTTTGAGAAACTTGGCATAAGTTGGCATCTCTTCCAAGGCGTCCAGAAAGGGAACTTTAAGATAAAGTTTCTTGATTGATTCCATGAAATTTTCGTGACACTTCTTCAGGTTTTCCTTTATCAAATTGTATGGAAAAGGTAGCCTGGGAGCGTAAGGGCTTCTCCCACCAGGTAGCTCCTCAAAGGATCTCTGTTCAGGCTCTCTGGTATCAGCTTGTCGATTTTCATCTTCTACGGGATTTGCACCCACGGTCCTCGATTCAGGTTCTGGTTTGGCCTCCTCATTACGCTCCACTGTCCTCCCGGATCTCAGTACTGCCATTTTGGCAGATTCGGGTCTGGAGAGCATCTTTCTTGAAGGGTTCTTCATCAAATCGGCCATCTGGGCCAACTATTGATCAATTTGACGTTGGCGTGTCTGCATATTCGCCATCTGGAACTGCATGGAGTTAGAACTCCTGGATGGGGAAGCGTACTTTGTGCCAGCTGGTTTATGATTGTATCTTGTCTCTTTATAAAAGTGAATAACTGTCCAACCAAGTTTGTTTGGTTTGAAACCTCGTCTTGGCCTTGACTGGTGCTCGAGAGAGGTCTGGCTCTCCCTTGGCGTTCACTTTCAGAAAGACGTTGCTCAACGCGAGGCTGCATGTTGATGGTGTCAGTGCTCCGTTGAACAGAATGCCTTTCTCCTGAGTACCTGAGCATCGTGTAACAATCAAGTTAGAAAATATATTATCAATAATATGAATTATTCATTTCAGGCAAAGAATAATAAATAATAACTAAAAGAAAAAAGAGAGTGTTGTCAAGCTCATTTCTAAGATTGAGGCACTGGAGTGTAGTTAGTGGATTTAGGTTCGTCAACAGTACCTTTTTGCCTTGTCCCCGACAATAGCGCCAAAAAGTTGACTGACCTAAATCGCGTGTCCTAAAATTGGAGGCGGATTTGAAGTAGTCAGACTTTTAAATTTATAACCTGAAACCTTCTAGGCCCCCACAACTTTTCTTACAGGGTCGAAGTAGATATACGGGGTTGAACACAGGGACAAGGGTGGTAGTGTTGAGAACACAAAATCGACATGTTATACTCCGGTCGGGGTAATGAGATGATAAAATTCCCCAAGGGAACAACATGATAAGATCGATGAAACAAAAGAAAACTATCTCCAAATGGAGCTACGAGGAAAATTAAGGTTTTAAGCATTTATCAGTTTTTAGGAGTTTTTGTGCAACGGAAACAGAGAGATAAAACTAATGTTATAGTAAAGAACGAAGGAGAAAGCTTCGGTAAAACAAGCGGCATCAGAAACATCATGTACCCCTCCTCTCGAAGCGGGTACCTCTAACCAAGCATCAGCACCCCTCTCGAGATTGCTGGAGTTAAGTTAGATACTCCAGTATCAGACCAAACACTAGAGCCACAACACCTCTCTCAAAGCTGTTGCAATGGAAAAATACGATTCAGTAGCTAATCGAAACGCGATCCAAGTGTACAAACTAGAGTTCAAATGTTAAACATAGCAATCATCCAACAAAGGTACCAAACATAAAGCAGCAGATGATTAAGACTCTTATATTTCCATAAACATATAAGGGTCTGATTACATTCCATAAGTAAAAGAAGTAAATGACTGAAATAATAAAGGTAAATGTCGCCTTCTTGATTTAGAAGGTCAACAGACATCAACCGACTCTCCAGCCCGATACCGGGTAGGATCCTCGCCCGCCCTTGCCCGATACGATCATGTCGGGCGACACACCGTGACAGGCGATACGTATCGGGGTTCAGTATCGTGTCGGGCTTAGAGTGTCGCTTTAAGTATCGATCACTTGTATCGGGTATCCTTGTTGGCCGATATCGGCCTACAGTGGTGCCCGAGACGGCCCTAAGTGAACCATTCCCTCCCTCTCGGGATGGGGAAGTGCTCACCTAGAATCACCCGGCACAACCTATGAGGCACGATACGCTAGCTCCAATCTCTTTACTCTGGTAGCTCTCGCAGGGTTCCAACCCGTCCCATCAGAGTCATGTAGCTGCTATTTATAGGCAGCGGTTGGAGGAAGTAATGGTGCTCTGGATGCCGTGTGTTCTTCATCAGCTCCATTATTGTGACCTTCAGGGGCGCCCGATACGCGTATCGGCCAGCACAAGGATGTCGGGCTATCGGTCATCGTGACGAGTGGTGCCTGCCGGTGGGTGGCATGTATCGCGTGACACGCTACAGCAGTTGTGGCGAGTCTGGCTCCCTGTCGGGTAAAAAGGTTTACTGCTCGTCCGCTTCCTCTTGCGCGTCACCCTTGTGTCGCGCGTCAGTGTATCGCGCTACCCTATCTGGCAGTGAGCGTATCGTTTGAATTCCTGGGGAAAAAGGCCGATGCAGGTAGAACACGTTTATGGGCCGGGGCAGGCCTTTTCGATGATAAATGAGTCAAAAATGGACGAAAACTCTGCAAAAGATGGAAATATAGAGTTAAGAGCGTAGTGTGGCCTGTTATTGCAAAAGTACATATAAAAGGAGAGGAAAACAGTTAAAAAGGGAAGTTTTGGTAATGAAATAAGGGCCAAAAACATCACAAAATTTGGTGTTATCAGAAACATAAGTTCTCCTGTCTTAATAGGTAACCTAATATATGTAGGATAAGTAAACCTAAATTATGAAATGATAAACTAAACAAGATAATGTATTGGGTTGTAGATGGAACCCCACCAAGCTAAAGTCTACTTTGATGCCAGCTATGGGGAAGGGCTCATTTCACTTCTCCTTTTCTCCTTGATCTAGTGGCATCTCATCTCACAACTATTCGACAACAAAGACATACATTAGTAAGCAACACTATACATTTTATAGGATCTGAAAAGTAAGCATGTATATGTGATTAAGAGAAAATCTTAACATGTATTAACTTAAGCATTCTTGGTTACATGAACATTAAAACATGAAGAATAGAATAAGTAAAATATGCACTCTCTATGATTTGCCCTCTTAAGAGCCCATAATTGGCATGAATGCCCATGATTTGGCTAAAAAGCCCATAATGACCCCTTGAGGTCCATGATTGTCTATAAAAGCCCCTAATTGGCATGAAATTCCATAACGACCCCTTGAGGTCCATGATGGCAACAACATATAAAACTTAATCAAATTCTTATAACATAATTCTTAATATGAACATTGACATAATCTTGAACATTATACCTTTAATCATGATGGGATTCCTCCCTTTTAAATCTTGGGGTTCAAACTCATTAATCCTTAACCATTAATCGTTAACCATAATCTCTAATCTTAATGAACATGATAATCATAGGATACAAAAATCATCAAGCAATTCACATATATGAACATGATCAGAGCACTAGGCTTGAAATTTTAAGAATAAATCCTAATTTATACATATCATACAACGCAACCAAGGTAATTATGTATAGTGGCATGACCCGCTTACCTGGAGTAAAACAAATCCTAACTTGGTTTCTCTGATCTTGAGTCAAATCCTAAGTCTCCTAAAAATAATATGACTCCTATTATTATCACTTTGATTAGCATCTTAAACCCTAAATTGGTATTTAGGAAAACATGGTCTCATTGTACTGAATTAGAGTTAGGGTTACTGATTAGGTCATTCCATTTGGGAAAACTCGAATTAATATTACTAAATCATTGATCATATTACTCAAAATTAGCATTTTAGAGTTCCTTATGAAAACATCAGAACATATAGGAAAACATGGTTTGAAAACCCTAAAATCATGTTCTACTTAAAAAAACCCTTTTCAATAACTAGTTTTGCTCATTTTTCTGAGCATCCTATGATATACTGTGAATTTTGCAAGATTGGCCAATCCGAATCAAAGGAAAAGCCACATAGGAAAATATTATCTGACTCATCATGGTGTCCCACACAAAGCTGGCACAATAGGGAACTACTAACTGGCATTGAGGCCAACATGCGCATCAGAGAGAAAGGGCACATTAAAACCCCTAAAATGTCCTTACAAAAAAATCAGGCTATTATATTGCCAAGGTCATAAGGGTAAAACTCACACCTGGCATCTTCCTTGTGCCATGGTGTTGAGATCCATACCTGGGAGCCAAAAATTCCAAACCTATGGAGATCAATCCTTGTCTTTTGACAAAACTAGGGCAACGATCTTCATCCTCATCCTCTATCGAATGTGGCGAGTCCATGTTTTGGTCCCACTGTGGATAGAAGATCAGGATCGCTCCACCATAGGAGAAGAATAGGGGGAAAAGACTGAAAGTCTAAAACCATCGATAAGTCATGTGAAAAGATAGATCGAAGCTCGTAAAAATGACCTTCAGGGAAAGGTGGAACCAATGGGCTAGATTATGTGATTGGAGAAGCACAGAACAACCAAGATGCTGAACCACCGACGAGTACATCGACCACCTCTATAAGGTACATTGATTTAGGGAAATCCAAGAAGAACAAATGGCTGGAGAAAGACTAATGGGTGTCTATGATGCTTACCTAGATCTGAATTGTTATAGGAGCGTCTGATATATCTAGGGAGCAGCAGAGTTCACCAAAATAGCAAACTGTGAAGGACGGGGTGGCTTAGAAACTAGAGGTGAAATTGGCTGAGGAGGAGTGAAGGTGGGAGTCTGAAGATGCTTTCGAGTTAGTTATATAGGGAAGGGGAGCACTACAATGCCTACGAGTTGGAGAGGCAAGGGGGAAAGAAGCCCGAATGGGAATTTCTCACACAGAGTGATAGGGAAAGTGAGTAAATGCTCGTTCAAATCGGGAAATCATGGTGAAGTCAATGGTGAAGAATTTCGTGAAACTATTGAGAGATGAGGGAGAGAGAGACCAGTGAAGGAAAGTTTGGTGTGCATTTGGACTTGCAAAATAGTTGGGAGCTAGGTGACCGGTTGGGAACCGTCAGATCGTGATTGATTTGAATGTTGACCATTGGATAAGTGTGAGAAATTAGAAAGAAATAAAAGGGGCTTGATACATGCATTAAATGATTTCAAAATCAAATCTAAATCAAACTATAGGGAAAACTTCCCTAATTAAATTGGATAGTCAAATGAAGTCAAAACTTCACCAAATTTGGACCACATGCCTAAAACGAGTCAAGACTATTCCTATACACTCATATTTCCATTTTGGACATTGCATGTCCATTAATACATTAAAAACCATTATCTTGAATTATGTACATAAAAGTGGAAATAAAGTGTATTTTCTTGTCCTAATTGTTTCCTTTAACTTTGAACTAAGATGATTAATGAATATCCTACTTTCAAGGTTTAACTTATATCCCTTTTATGTTTTTATGGGAATATTTTCTTGGAAGAGAGAGAAAAGGGTTAGTGACTCTTTCTTTTAAAAAAAGAATGAAGATAACTTCTTGCATATGTTTTCTAAAGTATATTTTCTAATTTCAAAATCTTTTATTTCTCTCTTTTACTTCTCTTAAACATTTGCAAGGTTAGGAAAGACAAAAGGAAAAAGGGAAGCCAACAATTAATTCTTTGAGTTAAGTGCATAACATAATGGATAAAAAGGTAAATCAAGCCTCTTTTATTTTCTAACTTTATTATCCTTTAGGAAAATTCCATTCCATGGCCTTTTTACATTAAACCCTTCAATCTATAGTTATTTATGAAAAACCCCATTCTAAGATTTGAATAAGATCTAAAAATTGGGGTGTGACAAGTAGGGTCATGTCTATAAGGGTTTGGGTCATTTAGACTAGGTTTTTAATCATTCTTGTTTGGGTCAATTACTGGTTTTCTTCGAACATAACCTAGTTGGGTGAGTTATTTTGATCACAAACTGATTTGAGTATGTCTTCAAATCAATCTATCTGACCATTTTATGTTTAATCCAGAGTCAAACTCAACCTGAATAAGAATTGTAGAAAGCTTGACCCAAACTAAACAAAACCCATATATATCCATCCAAACTCATCATGACAGAAACATTGTAGAAATTTTTTATTGTGAACATTAATACAAAACAAAATAAAACTATTTCAAACCCAAAATCTTTCTGCTTCAATTGAATATATACATATATATATGTATACACAGACACACGCACGCACACACACACACACACACACACACAGATATATATATATATATATACACACACACATTGAAGCAGGATGGGGAATTGGGTTACATGAACATAACTTAATCTGAACATGTTCAAACTAAATCTAACTTGACCAGAATATGTTCAAACTGAACCAAAACCTAATCCAAACTAGAATTCTAAAAAGTCTAATCCAAACTAACCCATTTTTTGTAGAAATAACTTGACTCTTCACACATGCACACACATGCACACATGCACACACACAAATATACACCTCAATCCAGCATCCATGGATCAATAAGAGGAGATGTATATTCTCTAATTAAGGTAAATTGCAAAAATCATTAGACAATATGTATATATATAGACACACACACATTGAATCATGATGGAGAATTGGGTTACATGAACATAACTTAATCTGAACATGTTCAAACTAAATCTAACTTGACCAGAATATGTTCAAACTGAACCAAAACCTAATCCAAACTAGAATTCTAAAAAGTCTAATCCAAACTAACCCAATTTTTATAGAAATAACTTGACCCTTCACACATACAAACACATGCATGCATGCGCACATACAAATATATATATCATCACCTCAATCCAGCATCCATGGATCAATAAGAGGAGATGCATATTCTCTAATTAAGGTAAATTGCAAAAATCATTAGACACATTTTTGTCACATGTCATGATACACACACCAATACACAAAGACGCTATATCGTTAGTCATTTAAGACATATAGCATCATCCAAAAAACTACATAATATAGAACCAAGGTTACATCTTATGTTATAACATTCAAAAGAATGTGTACAATAACTACATTGACAAATGTAAAGGAGTAAAGAAATCGAGGCTAATAACTACACATAGATTCAGTTTCATATCAAAAACTAAAGCAATAAACTGCACATTGCTGGCACTTTTATATGAATTTGCAAAGGTCTATAGCCTCATATTGTTGGAAACAAAATGACACCACTGACTTAATGTTCTTGGTAGTTGTCTGTATGCATTTTAGCATCAATATATATATATATATATATATATATATATTATAATTGATATTACATGTTTGTAGCCTTAGGTTTTTAAGCAAAATCGATGGCATAGTCTCCATCTAAACAATACCAATACATTTATGTATATGGTTATAGCATCAATTTTGTCAATCAAAACCTAGGATGTTATTTTTAAACTCGGTTTTGGTTGTGGAGGTGAGATCAAGAAAGAAAAAATCACATTCTATCGGTGTGGAATAGGAATGGTAAAGTATGATTTCACAAATGGTTTAAGTTAGGTTGCATAGTCAATCTACAACAAAAACCAACACTATAGTTAAGTGACACTTGATCTTTTGACATTATGTCGATCATATCACAAGGATTTATGTATAGCATCAATTTTA
Organism: Alisma plantago-aquatica; assembly: GCA_963693085.1. NCBI lineage: Eukaryota > Viridiplantae > Streptophyta > Magnoliopsida > Alismatales > Alismataceae > Alisma > Alisma plantago-aquatica. The sequence continues at coordinate 1,166,793,776 of OY856412.1, forward strand.
GTAGAAAGCAACACTACATTAAATGATACCTTGATTTTGTAGCCAAACCTATAGATTTGACTTTAACAGCATGGCCATAACAGTAAGTGCTTAGTTTTTGTATTGAAGGGAAAATTTGTTTCATGAGTTCCATTGTAGGTAGGTTAGTTTGAAATCCACGTAAATTTTATGACAAAAAATTAGTAGAAAATTTGATCTTGTGGGTTGTTTATTGCTTCATTTTCTTTGTTGAAATCTAACACCATATCAAAATTGATACATATATTTCTTCCTTAGTAATAAATATCAATATACAATCACACTTTATTTGTTAAATTGACGTTGTATGTTGTTTTATCAATTCTTTTATAGGAAACGAGTGCTATCATTAGCACCACTATATGTCAAAAATGTACGAGTGAGATGATATATGATCATGATACTATAGAGATAGCTAATGTAGAAGATGTTGAATCAATCTATATGACATGAGATATGATCATGATGTTATAGAGATAGCTAATGTAGAAGATGTTGAATCAATCTATATGTCTGGATTTATTTATTGTTTCTATATATGTAAATTTAATGGTCAGTACATGTAACTTACATGTACTAGCTAATAAATGATAGAGACCTTATTTGAGTCTCTATCTTGTGTTATTTTACCCCTCATTCACAACAAGATATGTAGAATTCATATTATTTACTGATAAATATCATTTTATGACAACTACACTTATGGATGTTCCTTATGTATTTCGGCACTTTGGAGGATACTTGATGGATGGAGGAGGGAAATATAACTACTAGGACTATATATGCTTGGAGGAGACCAAGAAACCATTAAATCCAATACCAACCTATCTCAAGCTTTTAAAGAGTCATAGAAGCAAGGAACTCTGTGACTTGATCAAGAATCCACACAAAGTGCATCAAATGCCCCCAATAATGATCAAGATACAACAAGAACAACAAAAAAAATGTAAAGCAAGCACCAAGACCCCTCAAAATCACTCTAAAGTCTAAGTATACCACACCAAGGTTATGAAGAAATCATTCTACCCCTAGAATAGATGTGCCACAAGTGCCATTTTCTACAGGCCACCATAATTCCATCATAAATCCCATAAAATCCACTAGAAATCTAAGTACCCACCTAGGACCTAGAACAATTGTTCTAGTTGTATAACAAACATGCTAGATTGGCCATTTTCACCAATTCCATATACACTCAAACCAATTCCACAAATAATTTCACCCTTGCTCAGAACGGTTATGACACAACCATGAAAATGGTGATTCCACTCTAAAATGACAGTTCCACCTAGTTAATCCCTTTACTCATTCAGTGCCACCATGGTTGTTCTATCTCCAGAACAATTGTTCTACATAGAAACCCTATTTCTACATTGATGTCCTAAACTACCCCCCACTTAAGCCTCCTATATATACAATAGTTGTAGCCAAGAGGAAAAGGTTATCTCTTTTTAGCCTGTAATAGTTGTTGTTACTTCCACCTACCCATACCTACTCCATTCCACTTCCATCCACCTCCAAAACCCTAAATTCTTAGTTTTTTGGCTATTCCACTTTCATTTCCTATTCTTTTAGACCTTAGAGTAGGGTAGTGATGGATTTCTATAGCTAGAGGTGTAGAAGGAGAAGTCTTCACCAAGCCCCATGGAATTTTACTTCTCTTCTCCTTATTTTGTTATTTCTTGAACTATGAGTAGTTAAGGCTATTTTGTAGGTTGTTTGGGAAAAAATGTAACTATGATGCCATGTTGGAAAATATTTGCGCACCAAACTCTTATTTCATTGTCTAATGGTATATTGTTGTTTGATCCCTTTCACAACCTATTTCTATGGTTGTTTGAGCTATGGAATCACCTTAGGTATAGGGAAATGAGTGATTAGGTACTTTTTTGTGGAAAACTCCTAACTTCCATAGAAGTACCTTATCTAGTTTTTATACCTTCCCTTGTCTCTCCATTCCAATAACCCTAGGTGAAAGATCTAACTGACTAGGTGTTCTCTTCCATATCTACTTAGACTAAAGGCATGCCGATTGGTTAGATGGAGATAGTCATAGGTGAGATACCCTTCACCTATACTCCACACCACTCTTGCCCCCAGTGTATAGGAAGACCATGTATAGAATCCTAGACTTGGATAATCTAGATCTATGCATATCTACTCCTTAGTTATTAGAGCTTCATAAAGATATATGGGAAGTGATAAAGACTACTTTCATGTACACCATCATGCCGTCCATGACTGACTAATAGAGTAGGATGCATATTATACCCTAACCCTTGTTGTTTGGTTTGTTTCATACTAGTTGAATTTTTGTGCAAAGTAGTACCCTATTGCATGATTGATTGTTACATATCCCCCAAACATCCCACTACCCCATATTATTACTCAAACCCTAATTTTCTCTCCTATTAGTTAGTTACCCTTTTGAGTTCTTAACCTACTTGATTTCTCATGTTTGTTGGCTCTTTCTAGAATATTTAGTTCTTTCTTAGTTTCTTGAACTAGATTTTGCTTAGTTACTTGCATACTATAGTCTTTGCTTATCTCCTTAGTGTAATGTCTAGTTTATCTTAGTTATGTTCTTTCACTCTTGTTAGTGATTTGTTTAACTTAGTTCCACTATTGTTCTCTTATTTTATTACTTATCATTAATTATGTAGGGTTAACTTAGTTTTTATTCTAGATTTCTTACTTGCTTGTTGACAAGCCCATGTGGGAACCATATAACAGAGATTTATAAGAGTTCTTAAGAGGTCATTATTAAATACACATAGGCAACCAATCTCACAAGATCATGAGGTGAAAATTGTAGTATAGAGGGTAAGAAGGATAGGGTTCAACCTACAAGAAGTAGGGGAGAACGACTAGATAGTGTTGTTTCTTTAGGTTTTTAGAACAACAAATTAGGGTTTGTAGGGTTTTCTTTGGGGGTGTGATTACACTAAAGATGAGCTAGCAAAAAGGAAAGCAAACAAAAACTAAACCTAAGGAAACCCTAATTTATCAATCTTGTTTAACTAAAACTAGCAAAGCGGGCAATTGAACTAAGTTATGCTACATAGTAACAAGAAAGTAAGCTAGAACAAATTACTAGTCTAAACTAGAAAGCACACTAAGTAATCAAACAGAAGTCAAACTAATAAAGTAATTAAGAAAACTTAGGAGAAGAAACTAAACAAGCACTACTTACCCTAGGAAGAGCTAATGAACATGAACAAGGTAAGCAAGTCAAGTAATAAAAGCAATTAGCTAGAAAGAAGGCTAACTAGGATTTAAACAAGTAGATGAGGTAGTGGGCTGTTTGGGGGGATATGTACTAATCAACCATGTCTGGGTTTATTGCACTTCCCTTGACCTAGCTTAACCCTTAATCATGTTTTTTTTAACATATCACTTATCTTTGTGCTTGCTAAGCCTGTGTTAAGGCGTGTGTGTGTTCAATTTGAGGGCTGATGTGCATATTCCCTAGATAAGGGTCTCGTTGTAGCTTTTACACAGAGTTTGGGTTGTCATTGCACCCACTTCCCAAGGCTCTAGTAGAGTTTCAAGAATGATGACTGGCTCCATAGTCCATTGGACTTAACTACAAACTTTGTCCTCACTCACACACAAGCTGGGATCCACTTCCTGACTGGCCATCCATTCTAGTAGTACTCTGGGCTGAGCATGCTTAACCACATAATTCTTAGTGATGGTCTTCCTGAAAAAGAGGTGCACCTTGATGATATGGGTAGTCCAAGTATTCCTTTTAAGATCATTTCATGTAAGGCCTCAAATTTTGGGACGTTACAATCTCCCTCACTTAGACTCTTGGCATTCTTGTCAAGGCTCAACTATATGTCATCATAATATTTTCCCATTTCAAATGTAGATCTAGAATGGTGCATGGATACCTAGCTCCCAATCACAACCACCGGTGCAAGAGTGGTTGCATCACCATGGAGAATCCTTTCCAACATGGCTGGACCACACAATTCAAGACTGGCATGCTACATGCCCATGTGGGACCCACTAACTTGAGGTGTTATGAATCTGATACCATTTATAATGCCTGGGTCCACTACTCGAGGCTCTAGTAGAGTTTCAGGAATGGCGAGTGGCCTCACATGCCATTGTTGGTTGTATCTACATGCTTTATCCTCACCTTCTTGATTGGTCACCCATCCTAGTACTACCTTGGGCTGATCACACCTAAAAGGAGGTGCACCTTGGTGATATGGGTATTCCAAGCATTCATTTAAAGATCATTTTATTTGAGGCCCCAAATCCTAGGATGTTGTAATCTTTCTTATCCCCTAGGTGGATTAAGGAGGATACTTGAGTGGTCTAACTAGCCTTGTTGTATTTCTATCAGTTGATAATGGATGGAAGCAACCCGACCTTCCATCAGTAGAAGATTAATGGAAGTATGTATGCTTTTTCATCGATTGAAGACCAGTGAGGCTCCTCTGTATGGTCATTAGTTTGTAGCGTTCTAGCCTTCTGTTGATTATAGATTATCAATGTAGTTCAATTAGTAGACGATCGATGAGAAGTGGTTGGTCATGAATTTAAGGATTTTTTTTAGTTGGTAAACCGGTGAAAATGATGAGTGGTCTGGAAACAAGTTTCTATTAGTAGAATACCTATGGAAGGCCTACAACTTGTCTCCTAATTGTTTTTCTAGGTTATCTATTGGTGGTTCTTATAGTGTGTCTTCTGATGGTTTTATCAGTGACTGTAAAATAACTAGTTTTACCAATGGAAGGAACCTATGAGATTTTTGTTGCCCCTACAGACAATTTTTCTAGTGGTGTGTACTGATGGAAAGTTGGGGTTTGCCTGACGATGGTGTGATTGATTGATGAAGGTACAACTCTAACTGAGGACATGATAGTTGGATAGATTTTCTCTCTCCCCTAAGGCTATATATACCCTCATGGTCTCCCTACTTGGTTTACTTCCCCTTTTAATCAATGAAGTGTTTTAGTAGAGTGAACCGCTATCGATTGACAACAACTGATGAAATTTTTTAATCCATTGGTCCATGCTTTTAGTGAATTTGATTTGTTGTTGGTTGATGTGAGGCAAGCCAATGGGTGGCTTCTGAGATTTGATCAGGGTAAGTTGAATCTTGACCGTTTGAGTGCACATGATTTATCTACCAAAATTAGAGTTTGTACAGGCATGATTTAAGGATGATATTTCTCATATTCACATGTTAAGTGAATATTTTATCTAAATTTCCTAAAATATCATGTCTACATCAATATTATCTAGTTTCATGTATTTTAGCTGAAATTGCTTCATTTTATTACTTGCCTAATAAATTGTTTCTTAAATTGCAGAGTTAATCGAGTCAAAATAGAACAAAGTTGGTACCACCAACTTATGTTGGAGGCATTGACATGAGAAATTAAATAACAAGGAAGATGAGAAGGAGGGGAAGCTTCAAAATACAACTCAGTACCACATACCTCAATTGGTGGCACTGAGTGTTCAAATTATAAAAGTGCAATAAAGAGGAGGAGTCGGTGGCATTGGCTTCATTTGGTGGCACTAACATTTATCTAATGACCTTGATCATGGCGACGCACATCCAATGATCCACGACCAAGTGTGGCATATTTCTCCCTATATAACCAAAGGAGGGCACCACCTAGAGGAATCTCGCCTATGGGAAAGACCTCTCATTCAACTACTTAGATGCCCCATCTTAGAGAAAAGGAATCTCATCTGGAGGCCATCCCAAAGACCATCCATTGAGGAACCAAAGCTTGAGAAGGAAGAAACAAAGAACCCAAAGCAACTTTTCAAGATTTCCTTTCTTGTCCATCCTCCTTTATTCTAATTCTTTGTTGAGAAATAGGGGCTAAAGCCCCATTCTTTAGGACTTGGAAGTAGCCCAATGTTATCTTTGTGCATGTTCATATCTTGATTCAATATAATCTTGTCACGTCTATTAATAATGGAAAAAACATAAATAACTTATTTATAACTGATTACCATAGTTTGTAATGGATTGTTAATTGTTTTGAAAGTGGGGTTAGCAATTAGAAAAACTATTTCACATTTATCATCGATCACATCAAGTTTATAATGGACTGTTAATTGTTGCAAAAGTGGAAATTATTGGGTAATCTAATATCATCATAGTCAATAATGATTTCCAAAGCAAGCTTACCACTATGAAGTAAAAATCTTGAGATATCCTTACCATTTGGTCTCTTATATTGATGTTGCAAAATCATATGAATAACTAGGCTAAACAATGTACTAGCTACAAAAGCATGGAGTACAAGCTAAAAATACTAGATATAATGAAGGAAAACAAGGTTAGGTTGATCTGGTAGAACACATGTATAGGTTGATGCCATGGTGAAATTGGTGTTCTAAATAATCCATCCATATGATCTCTCACTAATCTTTCTCTTTAAAATTTTCTCATTTTAGTTTTAAATCACCAAATCAATTATTTTATTTGTCTTAGTTGATATCTTTCAGATAGTAGTATTATTTAGCTATTCCGTTTCCATAAGTTCAATATTTGGGACTCTTCGAGTCCCTTTATTACTATAACACGTACACTTGCCATTAGCACACACATTTGAGTTGTGTCAAGTTTTTGGTGTTCTTGCTGGGGAATCAGCAATACTAGCATTATGAGTTGTGTCAAGTTTTTGGCATCATTTTTGGGGGATTGGCAACGCTAGCACTATGAGTGTTGAAACAATCTAGTTTAGGTCATTTTTTCTTTTCTCTTATTATTTTTTACCAAATAAAAATATATTGTAAAATATTTTTTGGCAATTTTTTTTATTCTCATAATGCAATTTTCTTTTCAGGCACTTGTTCATGGTCCACACATGGGTTGCAAATTACGATGAGTCTTATACATAGCCATATGAGGATAATCTAGAAATTGAGCAAGAGTAGGAGATTAATTCCAAAAAGCATGTGGTATAAGTAGACGATATTTCTGACCATGGGGAGAGTAATGAGGATGTGATTGACTGAGATAATGAACAAACCATATTGGAGAAGATCAAACCCTCGTGGGTTCCATTAAAAGATAAGCAATTAATATGGGAAGTTATAAGATAGATCCCCATCTTGTTGCAAATAAAGTCACAAGCTTTCTATGATACAATATTGAGGAACCCATGCAACACATAAATGATTTTGTGGAAGTCTATGAGATGATTAAAATAGACCACATTCTTGAAACTATCATGTATATAAAATTATTTTCATATTATTTTACATATATGGATTAGATATGGTTTTAAAGTTTACCCTCTAAATCAATAGGATCTTGGTAGGAAATGGCAGACTTGTTCTTTGAAAAATACTTTCTCCCTCACAAGACTAATAATCTTGTCAGCAAAATCTATGAATTCAAACAATATGCTAACAAGACCTACTCAGTGTCATGGGAAAGATTTCAAAACATGTTAAGGAAATACCACTGCATGGAATTGATTTGTATGGACAAAACAAAACTTTTATTATGACTTGCACATAGGAGAACAAACCACATTTGTTAGCACTGGTGTGGGATTTTTTCATAACAAGTAACCCAATATATGCCATAAGATTTTGAAGAATATGTCATGAAACCAATCATGCAGTGAAGAGCGTGAATGCTCCACCTTTTTTAAAAGTGCCAAAGAATCACATGAAGTTCTAGAACTAAAATCTCAAGTGGTTGAGTTGGCAAGAAAGATCAAAAAGCAAAATGTACTCCCATCTAGCAAGGAATAAGATTGCATGTATATGCAAAAACCTAATAATAGAAATGAGTAGTCTTAGAGGAACAATCCAAAAATTTCTAGGAGAGTTCCCAATAACTTTCAACACAACCCACCACAGGAAGTGTCCTATACAATTTCAATAGGAGTAGGGACCAAAACAAGATGATGACCTCAGGGACACCCTGGGAAAATTCACTAATGTAACTGGGGTCCATTTTATAAAATTTGTTAGGGAGAAGCAAAACATGGAATCTCAACTCATGTCACAAGTAACATTAGATGTGGCACAATTAAGGAAACCTTCTCAACAAAGTTTTCTAGGTAATATTGAGATGGCACACCAACATCACCAGGTCAAGAAAATTTATATATGTGGTGAAAATGGTTGTGCCATGAATGTTGAAAAAGCATGCACTACAAAGTACATTGATGACCCAAATTTTCTATAGTGCATGAAATCATATGAACTGCAACCCTTGGACTTTTATGCTTTGATGAAGGGGGTGCAAGAAGACATGTAGGAAGAGGGAGATCTTCACCCACCAATGAGCTTATGAAGAGTAAAAAAAAAGTACCAATCACTCCCAATTTCAAGAGAAGGTGCATGTACATCAAGAATAGATGAAAGATCTACTATGCAATGGAATGGTCACAATCAACAAGGTGGTATCCATGTTTAATAAGGTGAGAACAATTCATTTTCTGTCAAGATCTGTTGAATTGAAGGATGATACCAATTCAATCTTCGAGGAAGAAAGCCCCAAGCAATCATATATCCCATTGTGTCACCTCTAGTCTCTATTCATGAGGTTAGCTCTATGGGAAACCCAAAATCAAATAACAAAGAACAGTAAATCAAAGACTTCTTGATACTTTTTCACAAACTCCAGATCAACCTTCCATTGGTTGATGTTCTCGAGAAGATCCCATCTTATGGAAAATGCTTGAAGCAAATAATCAACAAAAAGAGACATATCAGAGACTCAAACCATTTCATTTTTTATGAAGTTGTTAGAAAATTAATCTAGAGATGCTTCTTGTAAAGAAGAAGGACCCAAAATGCTTTAAAATCCCATGTTCTATTGGGAGCATGAAATTTAGAGAAGCACTCTGTGATTTTGGGGCAAACATCAATTTAATGCCCCTTGCCACATTTAAAAAGTTGGGACTAGGGGAATTCATCAACACCATAGTCATACCTCTTGGAATTTTTGAAGATGTATTAGTCAAGTTCAATAAATCCATATACTCAGTTGACTTTATGGTAGTGAATATACAAGAATAGAAAGAATACAAATTACTCTTGGGCTAACAATTTCAAGCTAAGATAGATGTAATCATTTTTGTGTTACATGGATACTTGACTCTAGGGATTGAAAATGACAGGGTGGAAATTTGGTTGTCAAATCATAATTCACTAGAAATTCCTGATAATCCAAGATAGAGGTAAAATAATGTCTTGCCTAGGACATAAAACAAGGACGCTTTATGGGAGGCAAACTACACATTTTTATTTTTTATTCAGTAGTCTCTTGCATTCTTAAATTTTTAGTTTAATTAATTGAGATGCAATATTATGGTGCAATGATGAGTATATTCAATGTGCAACAATAGGGAGAGGTCGGTATTGTCGACATATGTTGGTGGAACATACTCAATGATAATTGGGTAATTACAGTTTGACAGTAAAATGGTGGTGTCACCGACCTACCAGTTAGTGGCACTGACTTAGACCAATTTATGCCCAACAACTCTTTTGACATAAGCAAGTCAGTGGCACTAACACTAGTTGGTATCAGCAAGATGAAAGGCGTCATCTGTTTCCTCAAATTCGATAGTCACATGTACAAAAATCCAATAATGGCTAAGCAATCAAGATGTGGATTCTTGAGGATCGGTACCATACACTTAATGAATCAGTGAGTTAGAGTTCTCTCTGATCACAAATTCTGATATGAAGGGTCAATATCGAGAGAGCACATAGATTGGTGTGGTTGTTGATGCCATTGACTCAAGTTAGTGGCATTGACTTCTTACTTATGGGGGCCTCCCCTCCTATATGAGGACGATGATTTCACTTGGATTATCACAACTCAGGCATCAACTCTTCAAGCACACTTTTGTAAAGCTTTTCCGAGCACTTCTACACTGAGCAACCACTTCACCAAGCTCCCATCCTCTCTCTCTTTTGTTCACAATGGAGAGCAAGCCGCCTTGACCCAAAACGTCTTCCTTAGCAACAAAAATTCCCAATTTCTTCCTAGTCCAAGACTAGAACTGGATACTGATGACTAGGATAAGAGATATTCTAAGCTCACAAAGCAAAAGTTTGAGGCCACCCACTATAGTGAAGAGACCTTCATCGAGCAACTTGGATTCACTGACAACTTGCACAAGGTGTGCTCAAGGTAGGGGATGGCATCCACTAACCCCTTCCTATGAGGTTTGCAACAAATACAAAGAATATTTTGGAGTTTTGATCATCCCTAGAGGCGTGCTTCTTGACACAACATGCCCAAGGCAAAGAGTGGGAATATGGCTGGGTCAAGTTTAGACTCTACAACTCCACCACCCACCATACCTTATAGGTGTTCAACACCATATTCAGGTGGGTGCACCATGGAATGAGAAATACCACAATAATTTCATATACTCCTTTTCATGGACTAAGTTCAAAAAAACCTCAACTCATGACAAGGTCAAGTGACGTCGCTCTTCTAGGCACCGAGATCAAGCACCCCTTTGCCTGCAATCTACATCGGATCTTGATAAACACCCTGTTACATGTCCACCCAAGGACAAGGAAGGTTCCAAGCTATGGACATATTTACACTTTGGGCATTCCTATCAATGGAAAAATAGAAGGTCATCTTGGGCACATTGTTCCTTGAGCATGGACATTTAGTGTCCAAAGAGAAAGAGGAAGTTGCCAATTCATTTTAGCGGCCTCATTATGAGATTTTCCAAACACTACAATCTTAATCTCTCTAGTCTTCATCTATTGGATTTGAAGGGGGATCTATACTTTAGGCATTTTTGCAATGCCAAGATTCTTGAGTAGATTGGAGGTAGAATCCATGCAATATCCAAAATGGAGGTAAGAGAACATCTATACCCCACCTTCACCATCACCATTGTTGATCATCTTTGATGGGAAAGACAATGATGTCAGAGAGACGAATGAGGAGTATGACACTAATGAGGAGGCCAATGAGAACGATGATGATGATGTCGAGTACGTGCGGACACTACCACTAGGTTATTATAGGAGGCCACACCATAGGCCACATACCTACAACTCCTCATCATCTACCCCACCACTATCACATGTTGACCCATACTCATTTGAGGGCTTGTATAACATTCTCAATACTATTCATAGAGGTCAGAAACAACATCCTTGTGGTGATGACTTATCTCACCTCACAACAAGAGGGCATCTTCATCAACTAGGAGTAGATCTTCATGCACCAACAAGCAATGTTTGCAAATGAGCCTCTTGTCCTGAGTGATCAGGAGAAATTGTACCAACACTTGCAACACATGGAATACACTCAACAACCTATCTACAATTAACATTGGAGCCAAGGCCACTGATAACCTCCTATTTTAGTAGTTTATCTTAGTCTTTTTCTCTAGTTTTCCATACTCTTTTTACATTTATACGGTACATAAACCTAATTTTACCCCTTTTTTGTAAATACATCATCAAACTAACTTTTTCCTTTTACACTTGCAGAAAAAGCACAAAAAAATCATAAAAGAATAAACAACCTCAAGGCCGAGTGAAGCCAAACGGTCCCAAGACCGCATGGAGTTCAAACGGTCCCGAGACCACATGAAGCCAAACGGTCCCAAGACCGCATGGAGTTTAAACGGTCCCGAGACCGCATGAAGCCAAACGGTCCCAAGACCGCATGGAGTTCAAACGGTCCCGAGACCGCATGAAGCCAAACGGTCCCAAGACCGCATGGAGTTCAAACGGTCCCGAGACCGCATGAAGCCAAACGGTCCCAAGACCGCATGGAGTTCAAATGGTCCCGAGACCGCATGAAGCCAAACGGTCCCAAGACCGCATGGAGTTCAAACGGTCCCGAGACCGCATGAAGCCAAACGGTCCCAAGACCGCATGGAGTTCAAACGGTCCCGAGACAGCATGAAGCCAAACGGTCCCAAGACCGCATGGAGTTCAAACGGTCCCGAGACCGCATGAAGCCAAACGGTCCCAAGACCGTATGGAGTTCAAACGATCCCGAGACCGCATGAAGCTCAAACAGTCCCGAGACCGCATGAAGCTCAAACGGTCCCGAGACCGCATGAAGCCAAACGGTCCCAAGACCGCATGGAGTTCAAACGGTCCCAAGACCGTTTGACGCCAAACGATCTCAAGACCGTCTGACGCCAAACGGTCTCAAGATCGTTTGACGCCAAACGGTCTCAAGACCGTTTGAACCCAAACGGTCTCAAGACCGTTTGACCTCACTCAAGGCCTATAAATAAGACCTCAAGGGCCATCCCTGAAAAGGTCCAGACGTCCAGAGGCTGTCTCTCTACTACCAGAACAATACCATCCACCGCCCGAGGCTGCCGGTCTGAGACTCACGTTCCATTGCAAAGCTACCTTCTCTCTCATCAACAAAGAAGGTGATAGGAGAAGATCCGTCGTCAAGCAAGCCACGAAGGGTGAAGATCGTTGCTCTCTCCACCAAGGGTTCAACCTTCTCTCCTCAGTGGAGATGATGTTCTTTCTATCTCTTCTTGCCTCCTCCTTTGTTGCTCCCTCTATGAGGAGCGAGTAGTTCCATCCACTGGGGCGCGGGGACTAGCCCCGCTGCCCATGCTTTGTACTTAGTACTAAAAAGATGTTATCCTTTCATTTTAATACTAAATCGTTTCATACATGCTTGAATGATGGCCACGTTCTTGTATGCATCTATTGTCTTTTGTTGTGGTTTGTCTACGACCGCTCTCGAGACTCGAATACCGATTTAGTGTTGGTTTCTGGTGTGTGTATCCACCACGCATCCGCTTCGGTGTCTAGGAGTGTATCTCAAAGAGTGGAGTATACTCACTATCATCCGTTACACTTCCATCTGTATGGAAGTAACCTTGGTAAGTCGAGGAACACGCTTTGCGAGGGGAATGATGTAAAGCATGTGACCATTTGATCGGGAATGGCTGGTGTTGCAACATTCCCGCACTTCTCGTAGCTAGGTTATCCGAATAGGAGACTAGGCCTATAAAGACACTATTCGATTTGATAATTATCGCTCGCTTGTTAGTTTTAGATGCACGTTTCATGAGGTTGAGTAAGATTTCTCTCTTTGGAAGACTACATATCTTCATTGACACGTAGAAATGTACCGAATGAGAGCTACTTAACCCTTGAAGGATGCGATGCATTGCTCTTGTCTTATATGGGCATTGGTCTTGTGGAACATCGAAGGATGCAATGCATCGCTCTTGTCTTACGAGGCATCGGTCTTGTGGATCATCCTTGAATGCAAAGCATCGCTCTTGTCTTATAAGGCATCGGTCTTGTGGAACATCCATGCATCTAGCTTATAAGTCTTGCTTGATTAGTACATAAACAATGCATGTGTAGCGATGGTGAATACCTGCTTAACCCCAGTGATTCATCATCATTTGTTAAATCTTAGTTTTACCTGCTTTATTTACTTTTCATGCTTTAGTCTAAAAACCAATCAAAATCCAACCTTTTGATATAAGTGCCAATTAGTAAAGTAACTAAGTGAAGTACTGTATGTTTTCCATCTTGTTGCTTGCAACAAGACCGTTGTCTTTTGGGTTCGATCCTAAATCTGTACTATGATAAGGCTTCCATACTCTTATGGGGTTGGAATTGTTATCTAAGCACCAGTTATAGGTAAACCTAGGGAAGACATTCATCCTCTCTAGGGTTTTTGGTGATAGAATCATGGGACTCCCATTGGAAGACTGAAAATCTTTTGGTGTAAGTTCCAGCTCCATCAGCCACATCCCCAATGACCCACAACCACCACCCATGTCATATGACCCACCCCAATTCACTAGCACATTCTACCTCCAAGATCTCAACATGTTGTCATGGCCATTCTATCCCCCTGGAGCATAATCATCTCGTACACCCATTTCATATTTGAATTTGATTTCCATAATGAGGAAATTGTCAAATTCAAGCTTGGGGGGTATGGAATGGTATTTATGTTGCACTCATCATATGTTGCATCGACCTATCTTACTTTTTCTATTTCATTTTTAGTTGCATGCATCTTCATTTGTTGTTGCATCTTAGATAGTTTGCTTTCTTTTTGCAATTTTCATTTTCCTATATGCATCCAAATCTATCTAATGTAAAAATATGGTTGAAGAAAAAATCTCACTTGAATCAGATAAAGTATTGTTCTATGACTACTCTTATCTTTAGATTTGGGTGTTCTTTATTAAGAGTACTCTACATGAGAAATTGATGGGATTAGTCAATTTAGAGACATAAGTGGCAAAACTCTACCCTTGACTTTCTGTGTGAATATGATGTTTGAGTCTGATCTAACCAAGCATTAGTGTGACCCTTTATGTCAACTCAAAAGTAAGATTTTGGATCACCCTGAAGCAATAGTTAATAGAAGAGAGATGTATCATAGTTAGGAAGAGTGTGTAGCTCTTGAAACTTTATTTCACAACCTTTATATCTTTTCATTACCACCATATACTTTACATTTTATTCAAGTCATTTTTTCCAATGATTGCATATCATCATGATTAGTAGAAAATAGTTTAAATTTGCATTAGAAAATATGAAAATATTGTTTTAAGTTAATACATATAGGTTAGTTGCATACCGACCACCCATGTAGTTGCATTCTTCATCAGTCATTTATTTGAGTGTAATATATGTCTTCCATACCCATTTTTAAAATAGAGAGCAACAAAATCAATATATCCTTACTCCTTCTCCAAGTTATAAAATGCCTTTGATTACACATCAACTTTATTGCTAATAACAAGAAAAAGAAAGAAAGAAAAAATGTAAGAGAAACTATATTAAATAGAGAAGTAAAAAGGAGAATGGGGGAAAAAGGATGAAAAAGAAAAAGAATCATATCTCTCTTGTATAAGAAGTAAGTTGAAAAAAATCTATGTTAAAACTCCCTCAAATTTCACTCATTATTAGGATGAGGCATCCATTGCATTCATCATTCCACCAAATATAGTAGTACTAGTATATATTAAACTTTCATCCTTCATATAGTTGGATCATTTTATTCTCTTGTGTGGATATCTTGGATTATGTATGATGCTTATTTTCAAGCCACCCAATCTATCAACCTTTTGCTCTACATGGTCACCCACCAAAAAGATTTATTCCCTTCTTTCAATCATATTCAACAAGATGCTTCCATAGTAGAAATTTCTAGTAGAGTAGTGTAGTTAGGAATATGTTATAACACACTCAATAGAACGTAGAGATTCCATGATATCTCTATGCTTAGGATTACTTATGTGTTAATCAGTCTAATTTTGACAGTTTGTTTTTTGTAATTGGCTACATGAATAGAAATTACTTGCTATGTGGTTGGAAAGGACCGGTTTTGGAGCATTGATTCAAGGATGATTAGAATGATTTAGTTCACATATGTGTCTCTCTTTTGACTTTCTCAAACAAATCAATGATAGCATTGCTCGAGCACGAGCAACATTCTAACATAGGGGATTTCATATGCACATGATTTATCTACTGAAATTGGGGCTTATTTTGGTATTATTTAAGGATGATCTCTCTCATATTCATGTGTTTTATGAACATTTTGTATAAATTGCCTAAAATATCCCTTGTGCATCAATATTATCCATTTTTCATGTTTTCGGGAAAAAGTTGTTTTATTTTATTACTTGCTTAATAAATTGTTTCTTAAATTATAAACATCCCTTTCGGTCATTAGGGGGTATTAAGAAATGAGTTAAATAGTGAGAAAATGTTCAAATCCATATACTAGTAAGTATTTTAGGACATTTAGAAGTGGATATATTATTGTCTTTAAATATATTCTTTTGGGTGATTATGAAGTATCTTGATGTATTGTGGAGGGTGGTTATCTATTTTATGTGGTACTATGACTTGTGTACCCAAGGTAGGCTACTTATGGAATATTAGCTCATGAAAGTATATCCACATTGGGGTTTCTGGTGTACTCCCTACCTTTATGATGTCTCATTTAACCTGAGGTTGTAAGGAGAGGTCTAGGGAACCCAGATTTCCCTTAAATCTTATACGAATGGCTAGTGATTGCTTGATAGCATTTAGTTGGTTTCTTGGGTGGTACGCCCCACACAGCCCAGGGGACTCAAACATACAATAGACATGTAGTGTAACTATTAGGTTTAATTGATGTTAAACATGATTGCACCTTGGATGCTTAAGTATTCATATGGAATTATAGCTATGTTATCTAGAAGTATTATATGTAGATGGGATTCCATGGAGATAAGCATGTACCCACAAGTATACGAATCATCATCATGTTGTTACCTTAGATGTTTCCCTTTTGTTAATCTCCCTAGCAAGTAATGTATGTTTCATGTCTTATATCATATCACTTGTACTGTTGGGTCCGTCTATGTGGTTTTCCAAACCTTTTAGATGAGTAGCCCAACTATCCAGACAGAGGTGGAGAAGATCCACAAAGAGTGAAAAGGCCTTAATATGAAGAGGTGGGTGATATTTGTGTGAAGGGATCTTAGAAATAGGTAACATTTATGTGATCTCCTCAAGAGATAATACATATAGGGATTGAATCATAACTATCCATGTACTCTCTAGTCTTAGAGAGTTGTGCTTTTGTGGTATCCTTTTTGTGACTTGGATCCTTTATATATGTACATGACCTCTAGAGTCAGAGTTATGAATGTTGTAATTCTTTGCATGCGTGCTCGATATCAACACCACAATTGTACAGTTTAAAAATTGTTGTATTTTATTGAGAATTTGTGGGTGTGAAGTTGAGACTTTTGTTGATTAAAGGCTTATAACATATGATGGTGACATATTATGTCATGTGTCCTTTTTTAACCAAATACAAAATGGAAAATGGAATTATGACATCTTGAATTTTTTTTTAGATCTCTATATGGATTATGTGTGTGATGTTTTTATTAAGTGTTAAGTTTGAATTTTATTTTTGAGTAAATCTCACCCTTGTGAGATTAGGTGTCACAAGTTTTTGGTATCAAATCCTAGGTTCGCCGACTTTACAAGGACATAGGATTCAGGTGTTGTTTCTATTCTTATGATCCCACCATATATGACCATTTATTATGGTTGTGTAGATATGGATATAAGTCATGATGAACATGGAAACATTAGATATGTCGGGTCTAGTGGACATTAAAGACAACAACATTGTGACAAAGGGAGGATGACCAACCCTGAGAATCCTGATATATTGTTGTTTGACCCAAGAAGACTAGTCCACCTAGATTTCCATTCCTTGTTTGTGCAGATAATGTCTACTCTCACTCAATTTGTCACCACACTTCCAGTCCAAGAGCTAGGGGAAATCCTCAAACTTCAACCCAACTAGTTCCAACAAGGCATTTTATTCACTAAAGAGGGTAGGGGTCATGCGTACATGGGTACTTCAGACCTTGATAACATGAATTTGTCGCTCACGGAGCTTGAGAAGGCTATCTATTTTCTAAATATAGTTGTTGAGGACAAGGTCAAGTACACTGTATATCCATTGAAGAGAAATGTTGGCCATTGTTGGGGTAATGAGTAAGAAAAGAGGTTGGGGGAAGTCATCACCTTGGTGGTGTTTAGAAGGGAGTTTGTAAACTATTACTTCCCACCATCCTATCTTGATGAGAAGATCACACAGTTCAAACATGTCTGACAGAGGATGATAATATTGAATGAGTACCAGGACCTCTTTGTAGAGTTGATGCGGTTCTACCCACACATATCGTTGACCAACACTTAGAACATCTAATGGGTTAAGAAGGGTCTGAACTCAGAGTTGGCAATGTTGGTGTCACCTTGGATTTATGTGAGTGATTTTCCACCTTTATGGAGTCACTAAAAAGGATAGAGAGGACCTCAACAGACAATTGAGATACTGATTCCAAGAGGAAGACAACACAATTGTAGGAAAAAAAATTGGGAGTCCCAAAAAGTAACAGTTTTCAAGGCCTTTGAGACTATAGTATTGGCATGCCTGATCAAATTCTATAATGTTAGCTCCAAGGATACAATAATAGAAGACATAGTGGTTGCCTATCAGAGGATGTGGGAGAGGGATACCACCATTTGGTTCATACAACTCTAGGTATGTCTTAGTGATAGGACCAATGGGATCACAAGGACCACCACAAAAGATGTGCTACTACTGTTAGAAGCTTGGTCATATAAGAGTATATTCTCCTCTTTTAAATTGGGAGACACCCCAAGCACAAGAGGAACCAACAAAAAATGCAACAACAAGGTGGCACCAATGAGATATGGTGTCGAAATACTTCTCATTCAAGACCTTATGGATCTATAGGCAGGGTTCAAGCATGAGGAAGATCTCTAACCAGTGCCCACTTATACACGATGATGCAACCTGAGGGTGTGGTCAACCCTCAAGTTGTTACAAGACAGATGGAACTCTTTCATTATGACTTGTCTGCTTATATATATGTAGTTGTTCTAGTAGGTCTGGGTGCAAAACACTCCTTGATTGCTTGAAAGGTGATTGTATGATGTAAGCTACTTTTCTGCCATTTACTAAAACCTCTTTTCCATGAACTGCTCTTTCTAGCTCAGTAGTTGTTCATGAGTTGTGCCTATCATCTTTTTTGTCTACTCTAAACACAACATTCATGTGGATTTTATGACATTTGAAATGTATGCATTTGGTGTGATCTTGAGGATGGATACATTACAAAAGTATAGATTGGTCTGACAGTATGTCCGAGGTTGTTGAGTTCTGGGAGGAAGATGTCTCTTGGATTTTCCAAGAAGAATGGACAATCATTGGTGTCTTCCGCCATAGTTGAGAAACTAATGAGCTAGGTTTGTGAGGATTTCTTAGCTCATGTGGTTGAGTCTAAGGTATCTAGTCCTAGTATCCATGATGTACATGTAGTTAGAGAGTAGAGGATGTTTTCCTGATGAATTTCCTGGAATTTCACCTCCTTGATAGATTAATTTTGAGATCAATATTGTTCTCGGTACCCATGATAGAACAAGCACCCTATAGGATGGCACCAGTAGATGTTGGTAGGGTACTACATGTGATTCATCAATGAATTCAACATGATATCCTTGCCCCTAACTAGGTTGACAAGAAGGATGTGTTATTCATTTGGATCGGTAGATGTTAGTGGAGTTTATAATTGTTGAAGGTAATCTCTATGCCACTGCTAGCTTTTCCAAAACATGGGAGGGTCTATATAGTATTTTTTGATGCTCTAAGGAAGGTATCATGTGTGTGAAAATGCAAGACAAACATGTGATATTGTTTGCTTCCATAAAGAAGCATGAGGAGAATTGTCCAAATCATGACTTGAAGTTGTCATTGAATATCTAGAGGCATTATCTCTATGGGGATAAGTGCTAGATTTTCTTTGACCAGGAAAACCTTTTGTATCTCTTCTCCAATAAGGAGATGAATATGTGGGGGTGCATGTGGCTAGAGATGATAAAGGACTATGACTTTACCATAGAGTTTCAAATGGTTAATCCCGACGTGGTAGCAAACACTTTGAGTAGGAGGCTATCTTCATCAACATTAGAGCAAGTAACACAAATATAATCAATAGCATGTGCAAAGAGGAACATGCTAGTGTCTCTGTGGAAGATGAATGCATAGATGGAGCTCTTCATGTTAGGGTGGATTACTAGACTAGATGCGTATCAATCCCATATTGATATAGCCAATCAAAGACACATAGTAGGATGATACTGTGATACAAAGTATCAAGGGAAAGTTACATAGTGACAAACGTGAGGGGTTTCATGAGTCAGACTAAGGGGTCCTCTACTATCACAACAGAATGGTGGTACTTGATGTAGACGGATTGTAGAAGACCATGTTAGAAGAAGAAAATACATCCATGTATGTGATGCATGTAGGTAGTGCCAAGATGTACCATAATCTCATGAATCTGTATTGGTGGCCTAGCTTGAAAGATGCGGAAAATTTTATTCTAAAATGTTTAGTTTTTCAAAAGTAAAGGTAGAATACCATAAACATGCAGGAATCCTACAACCCATACCTATTCTTGAATGAAAGTGGGATCATGTAACTACGGATTTTGTGGTTGTTCTATGCAAAAAAATCCAAGGAATATGATTTTGTTTGGGTAGTAGTGGATAGGTTAAGTATGGTAGCACATTTCCTACCTATGAAGACCACCTTTCTAGTCAACAAATTGGCAGAAGTCTATGTTGACCAAGTTGTGTAGATACATGGGGTACCTGTGACAATCATATTCGACTGAGGATCACAATTCCATAATAGATGTTAAGACTGTCTTTAAAAGGCCTTAGGGATGCAACGAAGGTTCAGTATGACCTTCCATCGATAGACTTGTGATCAATTAAAAAGGACCACACATACCTTATAAGAGTTGTTGACATCCTGTGTTTTAATATCCTAAGGAATTTGGGATGATAATATTAGTATAATAGAGTTTGCATACAACAAAAGCTATCAACTAACCTTAGACATGGCACCATATGAGGCCTTGTACAAAAGACGTTGCAGGCCGCCCTTATGTGGGTATGAAGTTGGGTAATATCACTCTTTGAGGCCCTTAGTGGTACAACCAACTACATATAAGATCAAGATGATCTGATAGTAGTTGAAGGTAGCTTGGGATAGATAAAATTCATATACAGATAATTGACACATACATTTGGAGTTCCCAGTGGGTGACATGGTTTACCTCAAGGTGTCACCTTGGAAAGGAGTGATAAGGCTTGGTAAGCAAGGTAAGCTATCACCAAGGTTTATGAAGCCCTATCTTATTGTCACACAAGTAGAAAAAGTGTCCTATAATCTAGAACTAATACCTAAACTCCAAGTATTGCAAAATGTATTTCATGTTTCTATGTTGAGGAAGTGCCATATCAAAACTAATATGATGATGTAGCCTATACAGGTGAAACTAGACCATGGTGTATCTTACTTGGAGAGTTTGATGTTAATCTTGGATGAGTGGATATAAAAGCTCAAAAATAAAGACATAGTATTTGTGAAGGTGTTGTGGCAACATCATGATAAGAAAGGGACAACATGGGAATTTAAGGAGGAGATGCACAAGAAGTACCTAACCCTTTTATCCTATAATTTTAGGGGGGAAATCTAGGTTAGGAGTTTATAGTTGCAATGCTCCTAACCTAGCTTAACCCACTAACCCTAATTTATTAGCTTTATCACCTATCATGATGTTTTCTAAGCATGTGTTTAGTGTGTTTATGTTCCACTTGAGGGATGATATGCAAACATCCCTTTGTTAAGGATCTCCTTGTAACTTGTACACACCGTGGTTTATCTCCCTTTTCCCCTACATGTATAAGAAAAGACGTTTGGGTGGTCTAACTAGTCCAGTTGTCTTTCCATAAATTGAGAATGGTTGGAAGTAGCCTAACCTTCCATTGGTAGAAGACTGATGGAAGTATGTTCGATTTTTTGTTGGTTGAGTACAGACAAGGATCCTCTACCTGGTTGTTAGTTGTAGTGTGCTTATCCTTCCATCATTTATGAATCAATGGCTTAGCTTTGACCTTCCTTCAATAGAAATATAGTGGAAGTGGTTGGTTTCTACCTTCATGATTATTGTTGATTAGTAAAAAAATGGAAAGTAGTCTGGCGGTAGGCTTCTACCAATAGAATATCGATGGAAGGCTTGCACCTTGTATCTAAATGGTTTCTTTGAGCTATCTACAAACAACACTTGGAAAATGTCTTTAGATGGTTTTACTGGTAAGATTAAACTAACGAGTTCTACCGACAAAAATAATGGGTAGGATTTATGTTTCTGTCTACTGACTACTTATTAGGCAACATGTACCGTTGAAAAGTCAAGGTCCACATTCTGATGGTGTGATTGACTGCCAATGGTACAACTATGACTAATAAAGTGATAGTTTGACTAGATTTCCTCTCTCCCCTGAGTCTATATATACCCCCATGGTATTCCTCCTTGGCTCACTTGCAATTATAAGCAATGAAGTGCTATAGTAGAGTGAATCACCTTTGGTTGAAAACAACTGATAGGATTTCTGGCTTTGTTGGTTATTGCTTTTAGTGAGATTTACCTTTGATATGTTCTCTTTTGATGCAAGACAAGACAACAGGTGGCCTTTGATATTCAATTAGGGTAATTGGAATCTCAATCATATGTTATTAGGATGAATCTTAACTCCTTGTTCATCTTGGCCATTTTTTGGGTGGATTTTCTTAAGGTTTTGGCTCGAGGGTTTAACACCCTGTTATCACCCTTTTTCTTATGCTTTGTTTAGTTTCTTCCAACTATAGACTAAAGACATTGGAGCATTGTTCAAGGAGAGGAACTCAAACCTTAATAGGGCTACCTTTGGTGTCAGAGTTTGTCATTAAGATGGCACCATATCGGCAGTTGTTTGTGCATGACTTGTTTCTACTTTTCCAGGCAAGTGATATATCATCTAATTTGTAAATTACTTGCCTTGTGCTTGCATATTGTGTATCTAGCGGTTATACACCTTCAATATAGCAAAAATAAAAATGTTAAGTATCTTGGGTTTTATCAACTGAGTTTTATGTACATGTATGTTGATTCTATGTACCATTCTTACCTTTCCGTAACATGGATACATCTTACCTTTTGTATTTGATCAAGTATGTCATATTATATGGTAGGAGAAATATAGGTTTTCATTCCTATCAAGGCATCTATTACACATGTTGAAAAGGTGTTATCATACGGTTTGGCTACAACTTGTTGTCTAGTTATGCATGCACTAAATCATATTCATGATACCATTCTTCTAGAATATAAAAAGGTGACTCAGTTATGAGAAAAAAGAGGGCATATGGTTGTTCTCCAACTAGTTAGCCTACATTGATAAAGGTGTGACAACTGATGGTTTTTGAAATCCTATTGTCTATGAAATAATGTGAAGTTATGTAATGACCCTGCTTCCCGGTAACCCCCAATTAAGGGTATCCAAGAAGTCAGAGGCGTTATCTGAAAATAGGATCAGTAGTTTTGCAAATAATCAAAAATAATTAATAAATTCTACTAAAGACTAAACTAAAAACTAGAATAAAAAATTTCTTTTAACATACCTTCAAAATTAGGAAATTGGGACTTCTACCCAAAGTAGGATTCTATCTACCTAAATCCTCCTTTATTATTTTAACTTTAATCTTCACATGCCACTTTACTGTTTGTCCAATTTCAGATATTACCTAAAATGCCGACAAACAAAATGGCGGCCAGTATAACGAATTATACTGGTATGTGTGGGAACCAAAAATCATGCATTTAACTGTAACAACATATTGCAAGAAATTATGATTTAACAAAACAAACTTTATGTTTTAAACATAACTACTCAATCCTTACATACCCTAGCCTCTGTGTTGTCCCTGCAGTGGACATGGACACTACCTCTCATATGGTAGATCTCGACTAACCCCCAAGATTCTTCCTTACAAGTAGATCAATACATAGGGTCATGGAGTCGTATGGTCCTACCCAAGGGTAGACCAACATATCGACTCATGATAACCTGACGATCCTACCACGTGGGTATACCATGTACTAGGTCATCTATCTCGTCATCATCATAGCTACAGAGGAGGACCAGGATCTGAGCTAGTGATGCACGTATAATTATGGTGATAGCCATAGTCACTTTATAGTTGCATAAAACAAAAGTCAATCAAGAAATTATTTCCAAGCAACCGATAAAACCTTAGAAATCGCCGTGAAACTAAAACGATCTAACCATAAGCATAACCACATACCTATTTTGGGAGATCTCAAAGAAGCAAGATGTCCAATAAAGCAAGACAATCAATCAATCAAGCAAACATTGATCTTGAAAACATGTATAACACATAGTTGTTACCATCACATCCCAAACAACTCTTTATTGACTTGGGATGCCATTCTAAGGTTTCTAAGTCTCATTAGGATGCATTAGGGTTTCTTAGATCAATGTCTCAAACTTTATCCGTTTTAGGTCAACAAACCCTAAAATAGATTTTCTACTTATAAAACCCTAATTACTCAAATTATCCACATTAAGGATCTTTTATACTCAATTTGACTTAGGATCATCATATTTCTATTTTATTCATGGATTTTCACAATTAAAACCATTAAAAGTCATATTCATCTAAATTAGGATTTCTAAGTCTGTTAATGATCTTTCACATACATGGAACCCTAATTTGAACCAATTATGTACCAAGATCATAGATTTAGATCTAAATCTTCCTTTTATTAACAACATGTTAATATTGGATTTAAATCATCCAAAGAACTTTATTAAATCTAATTATCATCAATTCTTAGGGTTTTTCATCAATTAAACCATTAAGGATGATAACTTTATTCACTTTTTGAATTTCATGTGAAACTAGGCTTCAATTATATTTTTATGGATTCCTTGCATTTTTATGATCAAAATGATATATAGTTTTGCTATATTTTGATTATCCTAGCATTTTCTGGACATTTTGCAAATAAAACATAAACTGGCCAATCAGATGATGCCATGTCAACACTTACCTATTGTTAATTGCCAGTTTGGTTGATAGAGAAATGACCTGCTCGCCCTAGGAGTTTGAACGTGTGTGGAGGGGAAATAGAGTCTTTCAACTCTAACCCATTCCACTCCTCGCGAACGCGAGCCTACAGACGTACGTCACGAGCGCCACAGCGCTGCCCGATGACCCTCCACCACCGCATGCCTCTGCAGGCTTCGCCGCTCACATACTGAGCCACCAAATGCCATGATGTCATCATTCCAGGCACCTAGCGGCCCCACCCAAGGTCGATCCTCCATCCGCCTTAGCCACCTACCGACGTTGTAGAGCGCCCAGCCTCCACAAAAGTGGTGCGAGGGGGAGAATGTTCCACGGTCCATCCATCATCGCTCTAAGGCGGGAATAAATTCACACCATATGTTAGGGTTAGAGAGGAGAGTCATGTACTCTCAGGAGGCACGTTGTGTCAACCCTGGCTCATCCCAATCTTCCCTCGTCGATGACATGTTGGTGCCAAGTGTCGCACCCAGGCAAAGAAAGGTCACCATGAAGCAGTCTGTAGGCAAGTGCCTACCATGACTAGCAACCTCAGTGTGTGTTGTTTGTGCTAGAACCAAAGGTTCTTGGGTAATATTAGGGATAAGGAGGGAATGGAAGAGGAAACCAATGCAGGGAGGTGAGATGTGTGTGTCTCACTCAAGGGTAGTCATCCTATATATATACATACACATGTTCTCTACAGATTTCTCCCAACAATCTCGTTCCTACATACTATCTTTCCTCTTTTGTCACATTGCGTCATGATCCAACAAGGAATATTATTAATCATATTAAGCACCATTACCTTCCCAACCACTCTTCAGGTTCCCATCTATCCTTAGACAACAAAATAATTAAGGAAAGAGATATTCCCCTTTTACTCCTTTGTTATAGGCACATGTAACCAAAATATCACTTGATATATCCAATCAATTTATCATCTTTTATGTACAGCAAACTGTGTAAGGGAGGTAGGTATGTATATGGTAATTTATCGAGTAATTAATTCTATATTATTCATTTATTTCTCTACTTATATCTTTTCTGTTTTCCTTTATTTAGATTCCTTTTACCATTAGAAACCATGTGGATTCAAAACCTCATCCATGATGATTCCATTATCCATTATCCACATATTTCTTTATATTTTCATCATTATCTCAAATTTCCTTCTTAATAAAGAAATATTTGATTTCTTCTTTTTCTTTTAATCATATGTGACTCATTATCATATTATGATCCATGAAATCACATGCACAAAGAAAATATTGCAAAGGGAATCCATTTAATACACATAATTCATACAATTCCCATAATCATACATTTATTGGGGAAATTGAATTTCCAACCATATGAACCCAAAAATTGGGTTTGTAACAAGCTAGGTCATGATTTTTGAATGTTTACTTCTTTTAAAGTTATATACTTCTTGTTTCTGGTTGATTTATAATAGGTTGCCTTGTTCTTTGGTTAATGTAATTGTAGGGAAATGGACCTAACTAAATAGAGAAATATAAGTAGAACATTGAGTCCATAGAATCATCCCCTTTGTTAGGAGGGGATGGGGAAAAGAGTTAATCTTGTAGTAGTTTGGAACTATGAGAAGATGTTCAGAGCCATGTATTAGTGAATATATGGGAACATTTATGAGTGGGTATCCTATCATATTTAAATAGTTTTTCTTTGGGGGAATTATGTGGTAAATGATGTATTAACTAGTTTATGTGGCAATGTGACCTATGTACTCGGGACATGCCTGTTGTGATGGATTATATTGTGAATGTATATCAACAGTGGGCTTTCTAGTGTGCTCCATAACTTTATAATGCCTCTCTTTGACTTTGTGTTATGAGAAGAGGTCTATGGAATCTATATTTCCCTTAGATCTTTTATGGATGACTAGGGATGTATTAATAGCATCTATTTAGACATTTGGATGGTACCCTCACATAACCCAGGGTAGTAAAGCATACAATAGCTCTTTCTGTGTAACTTTTAGGTATATTCTATGTTAAACATGGTTGTGCCTTGGATGTTGCATAATTCATATTGCAAATAATATATGTTTCATTCATTCTATCATATCACTGGGACTTGGGATCTTACCCCTATGTTTTTTTCAAACTTTTTAAGTGAGCATCCAAACTATCTAGATAGACAAGGAGAAATCAACAAGGAGGGAGAAAGCCTTAAGATCAAGTGGTGGGTGATGTTTGTGTTGGTTATATATCCTGAGAGCCATCATTTGATGATTGTAAAGGGATATTTGAACTTTATTTGATTATTAGTAAACCAAAATTCCACATATTATGTTTGTTTGGTTGAAATAATGAATAAACTTAATAATATCCTAAGAATGTTTCAACTTGATGTTGTATGGTTTTGGTTGAGGACATGAACATGAGATCATATGTATCAAAAGAATACTCATTTTTGTTATGTCCCTTGTTGGTTATTATTGTAGATATTTATAGGAAAAAATAATATACAAGACTAGCATGTATGGTGAGTTATTACTATGCCTCTTTAGTCGTGATATTGGATATCAACTCAAATACATGGGTACCTTTTAGAGAGAAAGTTGTACTGGAATGACCCACCATGAAATTAACACATGGAAGTCATGTAATGACATGCCAGAGTCATATCTCAATGTGACAATGGTGACTGTGATCCTTAGACCTAAAGTCACTATAATAATACATGTTGTTCTATGTACTTTGACACTATCCTAACATGCTCTGAATTACAAGTTGCCAAAAAGGTGGTGATTGGGTACACTATGACATATGGGGCATATTGTGAGTGATGTGGATGGAATTTGTCCCTCCTTTTAAATGACATCACTGACCATTTGATTATCAAGACTAAGAAATGCATGGACATGCTCATGTGAGTCAATATATGATATTAAGCTCACAATATCTCAAATTTATTCTCTACTTCAATGAGCATATATTGAGTGTTAATAGGATGGCATTCCATGCCTCAATTTCAATCTAGATTTATATGACAAAAGGGATTATAAAGTTATGGTAAAATTAGTCATTTTATAGGTTGTGGTTGTTCTTCCAACTCATTCTTATTACTTGGGTGGTAATGATGTCTCTAGATGTCTCTCTTTTCTTGTGTTGTTTTGGACATTACTACCAATGTAATTAGGAATGTAATGGGTCAAATGCATAAATGTTGCATACGGGAATTGAATTTGACAATAAAAATATGATTATAATGGTTGTAAAACATAAGCATGCTAATTAACCCTCTAATCAGGAGACCAAAAAAGTCTGATAAGCCAATAAAATGATTGGGTTAATAGATCAAATGATTGTCAATTGGTAAACTAAGTTTTCCACTAAACTGCTGTGTTTGACCAATTTGACAACTTGATAGGTCAATCACAATGTAACACGAAATGTATCAATTTAGAAGGCAATTCAGATCTGGATCTGAATTGTCATGATCATGTGATCAACTAACGTGAACAGGTGATTAGGGACTGTGATGTGTCAACCAGGAAACATGAATAGGCATTCACAATCCAATCTGAGGTTTTCAATATTAAACTATTTTTGGGATCGCGATTAGTAAAGCGATCAAAATAGGGTTTTTCCAAGCCCATGTCTCTCTTGTATAAAGGGGGCATGTCCCAAAGGGTTTGACATATATTATTACACAAGTTGGGGAATTTTGTTCATCACATCTCTCTTTGAGAGATAAAAAGAAACCCTAATGATCCTACCTAAGATTGGAGAAGAAAGGGAGTTCTAGGATGACTAGCATGTCGACAACTCCTATTCCTCTTCGACTTGGTGACCAAGGTAGTGCACCATGTTCTCCCTCATCCATGTAGAGAAAGTATAGTACAAGGCACATGCATAGAGGGTTAGAGAAGTTGCTCCCAAATAGGACAATTGTGAAGCAGTTTGGTGGCCAATATGGAATCTCTTTCCTTACATATCCAAATTTCTCAGTGGCCACTCCAGATCTAGATCTGGAAGATCCTATTTTTCATCGACATAAGACATGTCTAGTTGTTAGAAAACTAATGTGAAAAAATGTATCACCTTTAATCCTTCTTATTTCTTTTTTCACTAACACTTTATAGCTACAATAGATCCTACAACTTGGGTATAAAGGAAATTTTTTTCTATTCCATCGTGCCCCCTTTGAAAAACTAAACAATGATATCAAAATTGATGTTGTATGCTTAATGATTGTTTGTATTTTGAACCACAAACAATTTGTTTGAAGAATATTGTGCAAACATTTTTCCACTATAATCATGTAATATCATATATGATATGTATTACATATACATACACAACACCTTAAAAATCATTTTGTTTGGTGAATGTGGATATAGAAACTAAATCATTGTGGCATGATCTGAAACATGTAATATCTATATTTTTATTTTGATCAAACATCATGTGACATGTAAATCTCTTGCATGACATGCCTCTTTCTGTTCACTCTCCATGAAAAATTTAATTATGCAATCAGAGTAGGATGATGTGAAAACATCATCCATGGACCATGGTGGAAAGGAGGAGATGATTAGAACCCCATGCTAAAGAGGAGGGTCCTTGGAGGGTTTTTGATCAAGATGAGGTGATGGATAAATAAAAACCCAAGAACTACCCAAATTAGGGACTTATGATCGGCCAAACAACTTGCCTAATCTGGCGACCAGAAACCCTAAAAGGGAAGATTTATAATTGCAATTAGATGTGAATATCTTGGTTGTTTCTTACAACATTGGTTTGATAAAGTTGTTGTACCAATTTCCATATCATGTTTTATCACATGTGGTGATTTTTATTGTATAGGATACACATAATAGTGTATACATGTTATATATATATATATATATATATATATTATATCCCTCAATAACATATCAATGTTGAAGATGTCATCCAAGTATGATAGACATGAAAACCTAGTTCGGATAAGTGTGGGCATGCTAAGCATAGTGCACCATCTACCTTAGAGAAGCATGATAATAACTATGTCAGCCTACCAAGAAGGGTGCATATCTTATCATATTGGCCATGGGTTGGACTTGACTTGGTGATTTTAATGGGATTAATCCCCTAGAGGCATAAGATGGCATATAACTCATATTATGATTTTTTAACACAGAGTTGTGAAACCATCTATCCAAGAATTACAGATGATGCAATTGGTGATTTTTACCTACCTTAATGATTAAGCTATGGATGTTAGCATTGGTTGAGAAATGACTTATCATATTTTGGATCTTGGCTCACTAGAAAATTTCTAGTTTAATCTTTAAAATTAATATTAAGGACTATTAATTTGAATAAATAGTGGGAGAATAATTAAGTAAAGTTTATACTAATTCCATTAGATGTAATATATCTTTTTTTTAGATCAATGGCAAACACTAGCAACAATCCATTTTCAATGTTATCAATCCTTGATAAAGAGAAACTTAATGAGAACGATTTTAACAATTTGTTCAAGACATTGAGGATATTTCTCACACATGAGTGTAAATGCCTAATGCTTTTCTCCATGAATAAATAGGGGAACATGTATGTTATCGAGTGGATAACACATCCCAAGAACATGTATCAAGAGTAAGCAAGGCAAGAGAATTATGATGTTACCAAGGCCCTATTTAAGTGCAAAATGGCATAAGGTGATCTACTTTGACCCCTATACTCAAGTTAATTGGGTATGGGGAAAGTCTTGTAAGATTGGGGTTTCCTTTGGGTCAAGATTTGGCCACGTATGTAACCTTACAGTAGTTGTTGTATTCATACAAGAAATTTGTCATGAATTACAATGCATGTTGAGTACTATTGAGAGGCAAATGAAAGACAAGTCCAATTCCATGCCAATGGTCAGAAAAGGAAACAAAAAAAAAGAAAAAGGAAAAGCTAAGAAAGGTTGTAAAGCTAGACAAAAGTCTTCTACACTTAATGCAAAATTATGAGTGTCTAAGGGAGGTAACCATCACTAGGTTGGACATTGGAAGAGAAATTTCCATCTTTACCTTGAGGAATAGAATTATAGGAAGTAGGGGATAAAGATCTTCACTTCAGGTGTATTTGTAATTAAAATACACTCCCTACTTCTTCATCATGGTTATTGGATACCCGATGTGGATCTCACACATTCTCAAATATGTAGGATCTAAAAAGAAGTAGACTCTTAAACAAAAGGAGGGTGTAACTACATGGTGCAAATGGGGTAAGAATATCTACCACTGTAGTAGGAACCTATTGTTTATCTCTACCCAATGGGCTTGTAATAAAGTTTGAGAATTGCAATTACTACCTTCCATTAATAGAAATATTATTTTTGTATCTTTTCTGGACAAGAATAGTTTGTGAGTTTATAATGAAGAATGGTTATATTTCCATTTCTACATATGAGATCATTTATGGTAGTACCCCTATGTCTTATAAGCATTATTTATTAGATCTTGAGAAAAGTGTGTATAACATAAATATAAGAAATTAAAACTCAATAACTCAAAAAACTCTTATCTTTGTCATTGTTGTCTATGTCCCATAAATGAGAATTGCATTTCTAGACTCTATAAAGATGGTTACTTTGAATCTCTTGGTTTTGAATCAATAGAGACATGTGAATCTTGTTTATTGGGAAATATGTCAAAACCACCTTTAAATGATAATCGTGAAGAGTTGGAGACTTCTTAGGACTCATACATTCTAATGTATGTAGACCTTTTAGCATAAGTTCTAGAGGTGGATGTTAGTACTTCATCACTTTTACTAATGACTTCACTAGATTGGGATATGTATATCTTATGGAACACAAACTAGAATCATTTGAAAAGTTCAAGGTGTTCATGAACAACGTACATAATCAACTTGGAAAAAGAGTTAAATCACTTTGATCAGATCGAGGTCATGAAAACTTAAGCTAAGAGTTTAAGGCTCTTCTGAGGGATTGTGGTGTCGTACTACAATGGAATCCACCTGAAACACAATAATATAATGGTGTATCATAAAGAAGGAATCACATTTAGTTGGTCATGGTACTACCAATGATGAGGTTAGTTGCTCTTATGATTTCATTTTGGGTACATGCTCTTGAAACCACCACATTCATACTTAACCTAGTACCTTCCAAATCAATTGCAAAGACACCATACGAGATATGGAATGGGAAACATCCCAATATGTCTTTCATGAAAGTTTGGGGATGTGAAGCTTATGTCAAGAAGACGTTTTGTGAAAAAGCTTGGATCCCAACTGGATAAATGTATCTTTGTTGGGTATCCTGAGGAAACTGAGGGTTACTACTCATATATTACATAAGAAAACAAAGTGTGTTTGTAGAGATGTTGTATTCCTTGAAAAGGAACTTACTTCTAGAGGAACCATTGGATAAAAAAAGGAACTTGAAGAATATCAAAATCAATAAGACAACATTGAACCTATGGAGGTTGATAAGAAATAAGAGGAACCGCAAACTATTGTGGAACATCAAGTCCCTATTGTTACACAGGAACCTGAATGGTCTAGTAGGGCACATCTTGAGCTAGAGAGATGTGAATTACTCATGACTCAACAAAATGATGTGTTAGTCATTGAAGATTATGATCCAACAACTTACAATGAGGCTATTGAGGGATAAAATTTTGATAAATGGCTTGATTCCATGATATTTGTTATGGACTCCATGTATACCAACAAGGTATGGACCTTGGTTTATCCACCTGAATGAGTAAAACTCATAGGGTGATAATGGGTCTTCAAGAATAAGAACAACACAAACGGTAATATACAAGCATACAAAGGTAGATTAGTTGTAAAAGGTTTCAAACAAGTTCAAGGGGTTAACTACAATGAAACATTTTCACTAGTTTCCATGGTTAAATCCATCTAGATCATGCTTTGCAGTGCATCTTATCATGACTATGAGATTGAAAAATGGACATTAACATTGCTTTCCTTAATGAGAATCTTCTAGAAGATGTGTACCTAATACAACCTTTATCACTCCAAATGAAGCCAATATGTTTTGTAAGCTACAAAACTGAATATATGGAGCATATTAGAGTTGGAATGTTCATTTTGATGAGATAGTCTAACAATTTGGATTTATAAAAAATGAGGATGAACCTTGTGCATAAAAGAAGGTAAGTGGGAGCATGATTGTATTTCACATATTGTGTTTTGATGGCATACTATTGATTGGAAATGACATACCTACTCTACAATTGGTTAAAACATGGATGGGAAGTACCTTCTGAATGAAGGAGTTAGGAGAAGCATCATGCATTCTTGGAATCATGATTTGTAGAGATACATCTAGAAGGCTACTTGACCTAAGACAAAGTAAATGCATTCACAAAGTGCTAAAGAGGTTTAGCATGACGAATTCTAAGAGAGTAAACTTACCCATGTCCTGTGGTATCAGTTTTTCTAGAACTCAATGTCCCATCTCATTGGAAGAGAGGTCACACATGAGTAAGATCCCATATCCTCAAAAATTGGATCTATCATGCATGAAATGACATGTACACACCCTAATGCCTCGTATGCTTTGAGCATGACTAGTAGGTGTCAGTCAGATTTGAGTGATAGTTACTAGATAGTTGTAAAGAATATCCTTCAGTACTTGACAAGAATTAAGGATCAATTCCTAATTTATGTTGGTTAGGAAGAGTTAGTTGTAAAAGGTTACACTGATGAAAGCTTCCAAACTGAAAAGGATGATCACTGATCGCAATCTGGATTCATGTTTTTCCAAAACAATAGAGTTGTAAGCTGGAAGAGTTTCAAGCAAGAGACATTGTATGATTTTATAATAGAGGTTGAGTACATTGCTTCCTCAAATGAAACAAAGGAAGCAATATGGATCAAGAAGTTCATTAGTGAACTTGAAGTGGTTTCAACCATTGAAGATGCAATAGATCTTTACTATAAAAGTGGAGCTATAGAACATGCTAAGGAACCCATATCACATCAGTATTCCAAGCACATACTCAGGCCTTACTGTTTCATATATGAGATCATACAACAAGGAGATATAAAGCTTGACAAAGTACCAACTAAAAGAAACGTTGTTAATCCTCTAACTAAATCACTTGCACAAAAAAAACATGATGGTCATGTTAGATTGATTGGACTTGGGTTCATGAGTGATTATCTATAGTGCAAGTGGTATACTGTTTGTTATATGACCTAAGAGCCCTCATGATGATTATAAAAAGGATATCTGCACTTGATTTTATTATTCATAAAAGGGAATTCCACTTATGATGTTTGTTTAATATTGATATAGCTAATAAAATTAATACTGTCCTATTAACTCGATGACATATGGTTTAGACTACAAACCTGAACATAAAATCATATGCATAATAAGAGTACTCATTCTAGTTATGTCCCTAGTATGTTATTATTGTGGATAGTATAGGAAAAAATAATACAAATGACTAGCATGTATGGTGAGTGACTATGTCTCTTTAGTCATGATATTGGATATCAACTCAGATACATGGGTACTTCTTGGAGAATAAATTGTACTAAATAGGCCCACATTGAGATTGAAACATGAAAGTCATGTAATGACATGTCAGAGTCATATCTCAATGTGATAGTGGTGAATGTGATCCTTAGACATGAAGACACTATAGTTACACTTTTGTTTTGTGTACAACACTAGCCCATTGTGCTCTAAAGATGCGAGTTGCCAAAAAAGTCATGATTGGTACACTATGACACATGGAGCATACTATGAGTGTTTTAGTTGAACTTTGTCCCTCCATTGGAGTGATATCCCCTACCATTTGATAAATGAGACTATGAAATGCATGGACATGCTCATGTGAGTCAATATATGATATTTATATCACAAAATCCAAATAGTCTACTCTAGTTCAAGGAGCATAGATTGAAAGTTACGAGGAGGACAATCCATGCTTCAATTTCAATTGAGATATCTATGACAAAAAAATTATATGACCATGGTAACATTGGTCCCTTGCTAGCTGTAGTTGTTCTCCAACTCATTCCTATTACTTGGATGGAAATGATGAGTAGCTAGACACCAATCTTTGCTTGTGTTATTTTGAACATCGCTGCCAATGTAATTAGAAACCTACCAGGTCACACACATAAGGTGTAGGGAAATACATGCAATAGTAGGTAGCAGAAACAAAATTTTATGTTTATATCCCCCATAACAGCAAGATCACGTCAACAACTATGTAATGAGAAGGATGGTTTAACGAGGTCATACCTGGCCCTGGAGCAAGTCCAGAGTCTAATCCTTGTTGTAGTGATGTAGCTATCTTCTAGTTGCACTTGGATAATGTCTACAACTCTTGGTCTCCACCACGGATAACAGTGTGACATTGTCCTCCTGGCGGTAGAGAACAACTTCCTCACCTCTATCATAGTCTACAAGGACCATCTAGAACTCCTATCGTTCTACTAGAATAGATAGGAAGGAGTTGTCCCTCCCATTGGTATACTAGTCACCATCTTGCTCTCCCACAATTGTTCTCCCTTGCTATCCCTCCCTTTGTAAGATAAGACTTGCTCAAGCTTTCTATTGGTTACCACAACTAGAGAGGACAACAATTGTTAGAGGCAATCGATTTGTGTATAAGAAGTACCCAATACCCTTCTATTCATAGGAGGGTTAGGGTCAAGGTTCCCAGTCCGAGTGGGAGTAGAAGGAACCAGAATTTCAAGAAAATTTGCAACCTACGATAGGAAAAATGGTTGGTTCGTTGGATGAACCAATCAGTTGGCATGCGAGCCAATCAATTCACCCATTGAACCGATCATTTCATCATGTTTCCCAATCACATATGAATTGGCAATTTGAATCTAATTAATGCACGACATGATGTGAACACTAATCCTTGATGCAATCGAACTGAATCACAAACTTGGTATCTCATCTTTCAAGTTGATCATCTCATGACCCCCAACCAATCGATTCACTAGGTGAACTGGTTGGTTCATGCCCTAGTTCATGAAGAACTCAACCAATGCAATTTCCAATCAACCTGACATCCATACATTTGTTTCAACACTTGAACCGATCGATTGGGAGTCCAATCAGTTGATTAATTTATTTCTCAAATTGAGTACCTAAACACTTTAGTAATCAATTCAATTATCGTTCATGATTAAACTCCTCTTCTAGGTGTATCCTATGTATGTGACCCTATATGTTCCATATTACATTGGCGATGAATGTCTATAACCAATTATGACATCACAACCAAATAGTGGTGCCTAGTCATACATCATTGCTACCCAAGAAAATGGAAAGTTGGAGAACAACTTCAACCTACAATTTGTGTCATGTGTTATGGTGATTGTATAATTCCTTTGTCTTTGATATGTGGAATGAACTAGAGGCATGGAATCATCATCCTATAAATTTTCAATCACATCTACTTCACTCACAGTCATCCCCATGTGTCACAGTGCACCCAATCATCACCTTTATGGAAACCCTTATTCAAGGTCGTGTTGGATGATGTCAAAGCACACCGAACAACATGTGATGAGTGTAGTGATTTCAGATCTAAGAACCACAATCATCACCTTCACTATGAGATATGACTATGAGAACTGATTATGGTTTCCATGCACTACAACAAGCATGCCTATTAGTGGCATTTTATGAATGCCACTAAAAATATATAAATGCCACAAAAAAAATATAAATGCCACTAAAGTGTTTAGTGACATTTGTTGACACTTAAATAAATGCCTCTAGTACCAATGACTCTAGAGATATAGTGGCATTAGTAGTAAATGCCACTAAAACTTTGGTTTTAATGGCTATTGATAAATGCCAAATAGATGCCACTAAAACATCATTTGGAATTTATAAAAATGCCACTATTACATCAATTGGCTTTTATACAAAAGCCACTATTGTGTATTAAAATGTTGTAAGAAGTTCTTCTTATTGAGTATAATGGCGTATAAAAAATGGCACTAATGCTATACTTATTGTGTATGATGTCATTTTCATGTCTTTTAATCATTTAGTTTTTAGTTCATTACCAAGATTTATAAATGAATGCCAATTTTAATTTGAACTCACATTCTAAAAACTATAGATGTTGAATATCAATCTTTTTATTTGTAATTAAATGCAAGTTACACGAGGAGGATATTTTATGTTGCCCCTTTTATCAAATACAACACCCATGAGACACTCTTTCAAACTACATTTCCCAATTAATACAATAGTTTTTACATCCTTTGACTATCACTTCCTTGATATAATTAAAAGGCATACACATGTGAATTTTAGTTCTTAGATTTTGTTATCATATATTGTTGACTTGAAAATAAGAACTCGTGCTGGTGAGAATAATCTTCACAAATTTTACACCACTATTCTTCAAG
Organism: Alisma plantago-aquatica; assembly: GCA_963693085.1. NCBI lineage: Eukaryota > Viridiplantae > Streptophyta > Magnoliopsida > Alismatales > Alismataceae > Alisma > Alisma plantago-aquatica. Next base: position 1,166,830,712 of record OY856412.1, read on the forward strand.
AACTTGGTCTCCTCAAGAAAATTGGGAAATGAAAAGACCATGCGCTATTTCTCCAGAGCATCTAATCAACTCATCAGTTGATTAACATATTACTTCTATGTAATAGGTTTCACATATCTTAGTTTGCAAAGAAACAAAATTGTAAACCATTATGTCAATATGTGGCCAACATACAAAAAGGAATAACCTTGTTAAACACTATGAGAAACACATTCATATCTGATTTTGGTTTATGTAATATTTTCTTGATAATTAATGAGGTTTGATTTTGTGAAAATTTAGCCTCAGTAACTCCCGGTTCCTATCATGGAGGGGGAACTCATGTCATAGAGATGTACACAACTTAATATATGCATTTATAGATATACAATCAACACAAAAAAATCAAAATCAACCAAGCAAGTATTTATAAGCAATATACTAGGATAATTTGTATTGTAAGTACTATAGAATATATTAATTATCTATGTAAAATTGTGTATGAAATGGTATTTTAGGAATCAAAAAGAGTAACACATACTACAACTCCAATAACAAGAATGTAAAAATCCACTGTGTTTGTTGTGTGAAGAGGAAGCAGAGTGTCATCGACATTTGTTTTTTTACTGTAGTTTCTCCAAATACCTACTAGCGAGGATGTCTTTGAAGATGGGATGGGGTGGTCAACCCCCCCCCCATAATCTTGACGATTTTATCCCTTGGTGTCTCATGAAAACCAAGGGTAAGGGCCCCTTCGGAGAGTTCGTAGGGGTGGTTTTCTCTGCCGTCTGTCATGCTATTTGGCAGGAGAGAAATGCCAGAAAGCATGAACCTTCTAGATCTGATTGTGTTACAGTCTTTGACCATATTGTACATAATCTAGGTTGGTTGTTTAAAACCAACCCTAAGATTGGTGAGAGTTTAGATACTCTCTTACTCATAGTGTGGGGTTTTGTAGAGTAGCCCACTGTGTATACGGGGTTTTATATATCCCTATATGTGTAACTTTTTGGTTTCTCAGTAATATTTTACCTTCTCCAAAAAAAATGTAAAAATCTATAGGAGATTTATTTTGCAAGACAACATCTTCTTTTGAAGGACTATACTCAACTTTCACCTTTGAAACCTTGTAATTAGGTGAAGCACAAAGGAAGAATAGGTGAATAGTCAAACATAAGAAAATCTAGACTGCAATATCTACTTATCACATACAAACAACCACGACTACTTCCTCCTCACCCTGTTTGGCGATGATAGACGATTAGGTCTATACTCACCAAGATGGTGTGTAACCCTGGTGACAGTGCTACACAGTGGATGTGTTAGAATATTCCTTGATGGAAAAAAAATAACAAGAAGATGTGAAGATCTTCATATTCAGTCAAACAAGAACATATAGACATTGATCTAATTGATGATAAATTGATATTTCATCAGGTAAAACATATCATAAGTGAATTAACATGCACTAGAAAGATAGCCATCTCATTTAAACAATCAAGTTAAGATATTAAAATAGAGAGCATCCATGGATTAAACATTAAACAACATATAAGTATCCAACTATTACACCGTGTTATATACCATTTTCATTGTTTCAAAATTAAACAACAATCATTAGTTAAATTACTTCTGTGTAAATAGGTTAGCAAGGTTTCCATGAACTGATACTGTGATATTAATTCATTATGTAGCATTTCCCTACATCCTTCCTGGAACCGACATGGACTCCTACAAAATTGTGGTGTACTTACCCACATCCTCATCTACTAGTGCTTCCTACTTTCTTTTAGAAATCAACTTTTATTATTTAGTGAAAGAAGTATGTAAAAAAAAATGGTTGAACTAGTAATCTAGATAGTAAATTGGATGCCAATGGCATATTGTTAAACTATCATAATGAGCAACTATGTATTCACATATTGTTTGGCATTGTTTGATCAAAAAGAAAAAAAGTGCTTGTCATTACTTGTTTAATTAGAAGAAGGGAACCTTCTATTTCATAAATGATTCCATGCTCCAACTTTTCTACCTTCAGATGTAGAACTGGTGTTGATCGCTACATTTATTCGGTGTAGTTGATCAATTTATATGATCAATATTACACATACTCCCCCGAACAATTAATATTTGTCCATCATCTCCAGGGTTATTGCATCAATCTATTGCTTTCTGTACCAAATGGGAAATTGAGTATGAAAAAGTAGAATAGAGTAATATGAGGATGACTATGAAGAAAACAAAAAATCACATGGTTAGTGTAGAAAAGCATGAGATTTCAAAAGATCAACTCGTATCTGCAACATTTAACTCACCCTTCATAGAAAGGAATAAAATTGACGGGCTCTAAACATTAGCTCCATTATCAATCCACTTTCTATACATCCACTAAAACCTGAAAGAAACAATTTCAATCCATGACCAGAATCAGATCTTCATGACAACAGGTGGTCTTCAGAAGATACTTGTACATAACATACTCATAAGTTTAATCACTAGAAGGTTAACCATGTTATGTACGTCAACACATATTTACAAGAAAATAGCTCCACTCCATGACCATAAATAGATTTCATTATAGAAACATATCATCTATGAGATTGTTGCATATTTCTAAGAGAATGAGAAAAAGAATGAACATAGCTAGGAATTCTCAAAACCTACCTATCTACCAATTTTTAAGGAAAATAACCAAACCAATTTGCCTATTTTCTACATATGTGGTACGACCTAGATTTTAATTACAACTCTATCTAGATATGAAGTACAAAATATACTTTTGAGTGATAACGATAACACACAATTCATAATCAATGACACACATAGATAGATGAGTTTGAAGTACTTTTGTTGAGAAACAATAATTTAGAAGTAGTAATGACATCAACATGGAATGGCATAGTATTGATAGAGATATACATAGTTGTTAACATTGCTATGTACAATTTGAAATGTAGAAGTGTCAATGATCTGACTTAAGAGGGAAAAGAAAACTCTATGAATACATACACATTAATGAGTAATGATGATTGATACACATTATTTTTTGCATATGTGTATGTAGTACATTGTTAAGATTGTGGTGGTTTTTGTTTTCTTGTGAACAACCTAAATGTATGTCTAGAAAAAAGCTCTTATAGAAAATAAATGTTGACAAGTCAAAAAATATATTTTGCAACCTTAAGGGAGTTTGCAAAACTAGTGAATTGTAGACTTTATTGGATTGCTAATTTAACATTAGAAGATTCAACAAAGACATGCCTAGAGAATACAATCATGCATACCTAGACATGCTAGATGGGTGGTCCTCATCACCATGTCGGCAAATATTATGGCAAAAATAGAACAAGAACCAAAATATGTCTCATGAAGTGTGACTAACTTCACCTTACTTGGGCATGCCATCTGATTGTTATACATGTTCAATAATACATTATTGCTCTTCCCTGTACATTGAGTCTGAGTGATATCCATCCATTTTTACATTGATGCATTGGAGATTGCATTTTACAAAAATGATAGTGTTGAAGCCTACAAAAATATATAGGCTTATTAGATGAGCCCTCCTTTATTATCTTCTTATAGGAAAAGAACGGATTAGCATATGTTGACTGGGTTAACCTCATATATCTATAAAGTGAAATGGTTGATGAACGTGTAATGCCTTTGATATATTAGTTAACTTCTAAACATGGACTATAAGTATATATAGAGAAAGGAAAAATCTCTAAATTTGATAAGAAATCCAATACTTAGCATCCAACGAATCATATATATATACATACATATATATGCATATATATATATATATATATATGCATATATATATATATAGGATATGAAAGTTGGTTGCACTAATATAGAACAACTAGTGACAAACAGTACACCAGTTGGCAACATTGTCTTTGCTTATCATTTCCTATTGGTAGCGCAATGATGAATGCACATCTTAATTCAAGTAAACATATAAATTATTGAGTTATAAATCATACATTTATTAGAAAAAAAATGTGACCATCAATATAGTGGTCCTTTTTATTCATTTTTTATAAAAGAAGTAAGCAATGAGAGCATGAAACATGCAAACTCTATATGGAAAGGGGAAAATAAATTGTTTGAACTTTTGAGCAAGATTAAAGATACAATTTCATTTTTGGGCAGCTATTATTTCATAGAAGTTCTATTAGGAAGATAGAACATTGAAGTCTGTGAATTAGACATAATATACCATTTAATGGACAAATCCATGTGTTGTTGAATTTTATATCAAATACAAAATGTTTTCCATGGGACTGCTTTTAAATCGGAACTAAATTGTAACAAAAAAACATAACATGTAACTCAATAAGAACATCTGATATTCTAAATTTGCTATTACAAAAATATACAAGAAGGGAGAAATTAGGTAAAGTTATCAAATAAGTGGATAACTATGTCCTGATTGTTTCCTTGTTAAACTAGATCCACTTGAACTCCTCACTTAAGAGTGAAATGGAATATATATGGTGTGTAAAATATTTTTCATCATGTGATTACATCAAATTACATAAATAGAAAAAGATGCATATTAATATACAAGTGGGAATTTTAATTTTAAGTAGGAATCTAAAGTGTTTAGTCATACAATCCAACTTATTAAAATGTTAAATTTCTCACTAGAAAAGCATACATGGATAGAGGTAACTATAGTTATAATATTATTTACAAAATATATATGTCGACACCATTGTTATTACATTATGTTATGTATATAATCTGATTGCCAAGAGAAAAAAATTCCTATCCTAGAATTGCAACTTACATCCATAATCTTTTTTCAAATGCTTATAAAAATATCATATTTTACTTCATATTTTGAGAAAAATAAAGTGAACAAATAGCTCATATACCTAAGTCCAAATCTATCAAATGGAGTGTATTTTCCATCGTATAAAAAGGGGGCAATTTGTAATTAGTGTCTTTATACAACCAGGTTTATCAGGTGTAATTTTAGTATTTTACCAAAGTGGACATGCACAAGACCCACTAGTTTGATTTCTCTTTTTAGTCATGTCAATATACTATACACAATATCACTGAATGGTATAGGAAGTAGGGGTCTTAAAAAATCAATTTTTGATCATTTCCCATTGACGGACATCCAAGTCGATGAACAAAGGTTCAACATGCCACCAACCCAGAATCGGATCTACAAAGTATGGATCAAATTTCTAATGTGTGATTCAAACTAGAACCCCGATTCTATAGTCATATTGAAATTTTGTGACATATTATGATTAATACCATGACCACAACTTAGATTGTAATACTTTTTCAACCGGATCTAGTCTAAGTTTACAAATTGAAAATTTGAAACCAAGCTGGTTACAATTCAATGTCCATGTCCAAACTTGGAATCGAGCAAGATTGACAAAACCCAGACATGGAAACTTGTTTTCAGGTCAAACGTGATTACTATCATGGTTCAATAAGAACTTCATTAACCGTATTAAAAAGGACTGCAACGGTTGGTTCACAATGGTTTTCTTAGATTCAAATGAAGAAGTAAAAATGGCCTCGTATATAACAGTACAAAAAGAAATGACAAGCATGTCTTACAATAGTGCTTCAACGAGAAGTTGTAGTATTACTATATTCACATTGGAAATGTGGCAAAAGGTACTACATCGCAAAAGGTTCTTTTGATTTATTACATTATTGAAAGAGAGTCATTCACGGGATTAATACAATGGTTTAAATGAGATGTCGAGCAACTCCATTATCAAATCAAAAGAGCACAAAAACACGCACACCACAAAATGAAAATAATTCGAACAAATGATGGAGATTCTCACATAAAGTGATACGATAACAAAATAGATATGTATAGCAGAAAAATCAAAACTTATCCTGCACAGGAACAATGTGATTTATCCTATATATAGTTATGTTTCTTACGTCAGATTTATAACCAACTTCTTGCTTTTATGATTCTTGTGTAGAAGTAAGATATGCACATGTATATAAATAATAATCACATATTCTAACATGTGGATGTGATGATGTTTATGGAGAATTAATTCTGGTCCCTCAGGGTCACCCACCTAGCGGCCCTGCTCAACTTTTTGGATAGCTCTCTTCATGGTAGTCAATCAGACAGATGATCTAGATGAGTTGGAGTACTATCATACCTTCAAACAGATCAACAGAGAGCAAGATCGGCGAAAGGGGGCGAGAGAGGGCAAGAATCGTTTTAGGGCCGGCTTTGGCTGGGAAGAAAAGTCACAGGCAGGCTGAAGTGTGTGGCCTCGAAAATATGTCGCACATGGAGTCCAACAGTTTAAGAGGTTGTTTTGAGTAAATTGATTGTGGTATCGAGAAAATATAAATGTATATTAAAATTAATTTGTTTTCGAACGGGCATTTATAAACTGCTTCTATTAGAATATATAATTGGCTGATTTTCTCTTAGTAAATGTAGAAGGCATTCTGTGGCATTTGAATTATAAATGCCTACAAAGGAAACTGTATAGTGACGTTCTTAAAAAATACTAGAATAGAAAATGCCACTAATGAGTATTTTTCCTATCATGATGTGTCACTCTCAAGGTGGGCATGTCTGATACACTGTTCTCTAATAAGTATCTATGTGCTTGGTTTGATATCACATATCATGACTAATGAGATCAAGCCATCAACCAACACACACCCTAGTCTTAAGTGTTATTGTTGTCTATCAGCCTTCCACAATAACATCCAGCTAGGGACATAACGAGAATGTATATACTGTTATCATCCATATGACCTCATTGTTCAAGTCACGTACTTGAAGACATACGTCATTGAGTGTTGTCACTCTGTAGACATTCATTATGTTTCCTCATTATCTCATAACTGAGTGAAAAGGAATAATTTGGAATCTTGCCTTTATTATTTATCAAATCCTTTATGTGATATGTCATCACAATCATCATATGATTAGTTCTCTGGGCATACATACCAATAAACTCTCATTTCACTTAGAGTCAATCACCCACAAATCATATTATTAGTGATCTAAACATGTCCATCATTTTTTTTGCAGCACAAGTTCTAATACATTGGGTTAGCAACATTTTGACTTTAGTTTGTCTATTACATGTTTCTCATCTCTTCATGTACGTCATTTCATTTGAGATGGAACTGCCATAATATACTATCTGATATTCCTTGCCTAACCTGTAGCTCCATTGTTGTCACAATATCTCTACTGTGTCATCGATGGTTGGAAAATCTTTAAGTTCATCCATATGAACTTTTGGATCCACATAGTACCCACTCATGTGTACATAACACCAGGATACTCGAATTCTATTGTAGATTGAAATAATGCTTTGTAGTTTGGAACCCTTCCAACTTACAACTCTTTTATTAAAATAAAATTCATTTTATATTGCAATAACTTTCTGTCATTTCAGAAACTTGCATCAGTATAACCCTTAACACCCAACTCTTCCTTATTTCCATAATCTAGCAACTAGTCCTTAGTGCTTCTCAAGTGTTAATCGATTACTTTCAATGACATTCCAATGACCTTCCTTGGAATCTAACTAATATCATCTTGTCATGTCCAATACATACAAGACTATGGGATGAGTACATTATATAGCATACATGATAAATCCAATTGCCAGTGCCTATGAAATCTTACTCATGTCTTTCAATTATTGATAAGAATGGGAACATATGGTTCTTGAGAGGCTAATCCCATGTATCATAGTCAGATTCTCTCTCATTGAATCCTTCAAACTGAACTCTTTCAGCATCTTGCTAATATATGTGCTCATATTTAGGTTATGAAACTTTCCAGAACTATCTCTATAGATTTTAAATCTTATCACGAAGGATGTTTCACCTAATCCTTCATTGTTGAAGGTCTTTTCCATGCCAGATCTCAATATTTACAGTATTGAGATGTTATTCCTCATCAATATGTAGAATACATATATGCTCCCACTAAAAGCTTTATGATCACATATTTCATCTTTTATGATAGATCAAGTCAAACACTTTGACTATCTTGTCAAGTCAAAAGATCTCATCTCTGAGATGCTTGTTTCAATCTCAAGATTGAACGTTGTGGCTTATAGATTATTGAAGTTATAAAACCTTTAGATTGTGTCACGTAAACATCCTCTCATATATTCCTTTTAAGGAATGTGGTTTTAAGCTTCATAAGCCAAATCTTATAGTGTATACCAGATGCAACAAAAAGCATGATAATTGGTGAAGGAATTTCTTCATGTTCAACAATTTGAACTGATTTGAAAACATTTGCATCTAATATGTTCTTTTAGGTTATCGATGTTGGTCTTCATCTTAAAAACCCAATTGCACCCTATGAGGTTTATCCCTTTAGGTGGTACTAGCAAGGTCATACCGTGTTAGTGTACATGGACTCCATAATGGTCGTAAGCCACTTCTCAGATTCTAGTTCTCAATAGTTTTTAGTTGATTTGTTGGCTCATCATCTTATAAAATCTGAGTTGTTGGATTCAAAATATTTCAATCTCAGATGTGTTCTACTACAACTTATGAGGTTTCATGTTACATGAGGAATTTGAGATTCCACAACAATTTGTGATTCCCAATTGTTCTCATTGTACCTTCTTGTTGTCCTCAAACCTTTTGAGTTCTACTTCTACTCCCACTGATTCTTTTGGAACTCAGTTATCCTAGCAAAATATATTTTGTTGTTGGTCTAGGATTAAAGGTAGTATTCAACAATTACGCTTTGTGGATAAACTTTTCAAGAAACTACTTTCTTTATAACGTTTCAAATCTTAAAACATATCGGGACATTCCCATATCATATCTCACATGACGTCTTCTAAACCATTTTAGACAGTGCATTGTTATAGTGTAAAGTATATATCCATGAGGAGATTAGAAGATTAGATTAAATTATAATTACGTCATGATCCATCATGATGCAATTCCTTATTTCTGACACATCATCATGTTTCAGGTGGTTTGAGTTGTGATACACTATCACGGTCTATCCAGAAGGTTATCAAACTATTTATGTAAATTATGTCAACATTTGATCATATAAAAGTTTCTGAATGCTTTTATCAAAGTTATAATTCGTTTACAATCTCCTTGAAAACTTCAAGAGATTCCATGTTTCTATTTCATCATATACAAACCCTATATCAACTTTGATCATTAGTGCATATAATAAAGTACAAATAATTACCTCTCGCATTTATTCTGTAAGATCTTTATACATCACTAATAGAATTCTTTCTCTCCCACTACACCTAATGAGAGGTAGTTTTTCATGTGTCTCATAAATAAGACTTGCATGCCTCTTGTTGGTTCAATAACCAAAAGAGTCTAGATAAGCATCAAAATTGATTCTAGCAATGCTTTTCTTATATATGTGCTCTATATGACAATGCTACAAATTGCTTTGAGTTATCAATTATAATCCTTTAGGTATTTATGTTATAAACAATCATCTTTAGATCCTTTCAAATAAAGATCACAATACATCAGGGACATTTCCATTCAATATCACGTCTTTCAAATAAAACCATTAATAACTCTTTATTCATTATTATCCTTATCATACATGATGCATAAAGAAAAATGCTTCTATTATTGGGATAATGAAATAGTAGTTCAACTAACTCTATTACATCCCCAATGGGTTAAGATAAATTGTAAATGTAGATTGGAGTTTAAACAACTCTTGCTTCATCACGGTCCATCCTTGACCTTTCATAAAGGCTTTACTTCTTATCAAATCTTACACATCAATATATATCAGACCTACATCAGGTATCACATACCAAGATGAAGAAGTAATCAAATTTATCTCATAGCATTTATACCTAAAGTAGAGGTCTCTACCCCTTCCTTATTCTTCTTTAATTCCTCCATAAAGAGAGGACAATTCCTTTTCCACTGTCCAGACTGGTGACAAACCTCCTTTCTGTACTCCTCCCTTTGCCTTGAGATCTGAATACTTGGGCTTCTGACGAACTTTAGAACTCTTCTTAGCTTTGCATTTTCCTTTAGAATTCCCTTTATTCTTGCTAATTATCATCACATACTTGGGCTTTTCTTTCTTCATTTGTACCTCAATTGTTCCCAACATGCCAAGTAACTCTGTCAATGACTTGTCAAAGTCATTCATGTTGCAGTTCATGACAAATTGACTATATCATTCTGGCAGAGACTGGAGAATTACATCAGTGGTCAACTCTTGACCCAAGGGAGGGTCTAGTAAGGTTCTCCACACATACAATGAGCTTGAGCACATGAGGACCTACAGGATCTCCTTCTGTCATTTTTCATTTGAACAAAACCTTAGAGACATCAAATCTTTCTAGTCTTGCCTAATCTTGGAACATGTTCGTAAGTTGTGTGACCATATCAATAACATCCATGTTATCATGCTATATTTGCAACTCATAGTTCATATAACACAACATTAGGCATCTGGCATCAATGTCATCTTTAGTGTGCTTCTAGTAAGAATCCCTAATAGCCTTAGGTGCATTTTATAGAGGTTCATCTAGGTCTTGTATGTCCAAGACATAGAGCTTGCACTTTTGTGTGAGAATGATTCTCAACGTCCTAAACCAGTCGTGGAAGTTATTCCCATTTAAATTGTCCTTTTTAAGGATTGATCGTAAAGAAAAATTTTTGTTGTGTGATGCCATTTGATTCTACAAAAGAATTTTACAATTTGTCAAAAACTCATTTTTGAATTGATTTGATTTGTATAAAATTGACTATGTTAATTAGGTATTTAATTAGCTATCACTCTCATTTTTTTGATCAAATTGACGACCCTCAATTATCAATTTGGAAGATTGTAGCGAACAAACTTCTAATGAGACATGATCTAAATTAATTCAATTATTTCCCAACCAATTCCAGCTTCCATTGTCAATCATTAAGGTAGACAATATTTGGCAATTGCATCTTATACAATTCTTGGATAGATGATATGCACAACTACTTTCCATAATCATCTGCATTGTAGTAGGTTCTTAATCCTATTAATATCACCCAATTAAGCTTGAACCAAAAGCCAACACTATAATAATGCACCCTTCTTGAGCAAATTTGGATTACCATAACACTTCCATGAGATGGATGATGCTCCATGCTAAGGTGTAACCTACACTTAGTCAATCAATATTTTCATGTGTGTTTCTTATAGAAAGCATATTAGACTTAATCTATTTGATTGAGGAATTTATAAATATCATATATATACATATCCAATCACCACATATATAGGGTACATATCATATACATGTTATATCCCACAATGTAAATATGAAATATAAAACATTAGTAATGGTTATGGCCATACTACTATAATTCTTGGATCCACAAGGAATACTACTACCCAGGTCTACATCACATGCAAAAACTTATTGTTGGTGTACATTTGTGCTTATCGATCCAGGTTGATCGGTTCAACCCTTGAACTGGTCAACTCACCTCTTGGCCGATTGGTTGGTAAACTGAAATGATTTTTTGGCCTCCTATCCAACTGATGTCTGGACACATACAAACAATTCACTGGGTTCAACAGTCATTCATACAATATGCCCTCCTCTGTCCTCCAACCGGTCGGCTCATCACGTGAAATGGTCGTCTCACTTGACGATGATCTTCATCTTCATCATTGTAAGAAAAGAAACTATCCTATCTTATTACGTGGTAAAGAGAAACCTCAAGTTACATTTGAGGGGACCAAATCTATTAAGGAATAATCCTTTTACATTTGGAATAAGAAGGCAGAAACTCGGTGTGCAAATTGAGATAAATAAGGAAATATAAACCATCCAACCACACACGGAGATTAGGGTTATTGGCCATAACCATGCTACACATCCACCAACAAAACTAACTTTTAGTACGGCGCATGTAAATTGCATATATATATATATATATTTGTTTGGGTTCATATGTGGTCTTTAATCAGATATGCACATTAAAGATTTTACATATTTGTCGTATGCAATAAGTAAAAGTGATAAACCAAAATCTAATCACATTGATTAAATCCTAAATAATAGTAAATTGGCGTGACTTCGATATCACTATAAGGAAATATGGGCATAGATTAGGCAGTAGAAACAAAATTTTCTATCCACAATAGCAAGATTGCATTAACAATAATGTAATGGGGAGGATGGTTTAACGAGGTCAAACCTGGTCCTGGAGCAAGTCTAATGACTAATCCTCATTGTAATAGTACAGATATCTTCTAGTTTCACTCGAATAATGTATGCAGCTCCTGGTCTCCACCATGGACAATAGCTTGATGTTGTCCTCCTAGCAGCATACAATAGCCTCCTCACCTCTATAGTGGGCCACACATCATCGTCGTCATCATCATCATCATCATCTAATCCTCAGTCCCAACTATGTTGGGGTCAACTACATGGATCCTTCATTTCCATGCAGCTCTATCATGGGCCATATTCTTGTTGAGATGTAGAGTTTCAAAATCTATCTTTATAATCTCATCCCATGTTAATTTAGGTATTCCTCTTTTTCTATTTATTGTGCTTGACTTAATAGCATTGCTTCATATAGGCGCATTTGTCGGTCTACGTTGCACATGTCTGTACCATCTGAGTCAGCCCTCGTGCAACTTGTCCTCAATGCTTGCCACCCCCACTTTATTCCTAATATAGTCATTTCTCAAGCAATATTTTATTGTCTTCCCACACATCCATCTCAACATACACATTTCAGCCACATTCATCTTGTTGAGACCTTGTTTCTTCACCGCCCAACATTCACTCCTATAGAGCATGACTGGCCATATAGTTGTTCTATAAAACTTACTTTTTAACCTGAGAGGGATCTTCTGATCACATAAAACTCCAGTTGCACTCCTCCATTTCAACCATCCTATAGTGATCCTATGACAAACATCATTTTGAACATCTCCATCTATTTGAATAATAGAACCCAAGTGACAAAATTTATCGAATTTTGGTATATCTACTCTGTCCAACTTGGCTCCATCAGTCACACTGTGAGATTGGATGAAATTTCAATGCATATACTCAGTTTTTCTCCTGCTAATCATCAATCCATTTGATTCCAATGTCTTTCTCTAATGTTCAACTTTATCATTCAATCCATATTTAGTTTTGTCAATCAAAACAATATCATCAGTAAATAACATACACCAAGGACCATCATCATGAACATTCTTTGTCAACTCATCCATAACAAGAATGAATGGATATGGGCTGAGTGTGGATCCTTGGTGTACCCCAACTATGATAGGAAAATATTGTGTCTCTCCTCTAGGAGTCCTCACACTTACAGTAGAGCTATCATACATGACTTTGATCAAGTCAATGTATTGGATTGGCTCACCCTTTTTCTTTAAAACCATCCACAACACTTCTCTGGGTACTCAATCATAAGCCTTTTCCAAATCAATAAACACCACATGAATATATATTTTGCTTTCTCTATACTTCTCCATAAGAATCCTTATCAGAAAAATAACATATGTTGTTGATCTTGTAGGCATGAAACCAAATTGGTTGTCTGATATCTGTGTGATAGATCTTAGTCTCTACTCAATAATCCTCTCCCAGAGCTTCATTGTGTGACTCATCAACTTGATACCACTTTAGTTTGTGTAGCTCTGAACATCATCTTTGTTCTTGTAGATGGGAACTATACTCCACTCATCTTCTTAGTCTTCATGATCTTGATAAAGAACTTTCTTAACCACATAACTCCTTCATTCCCCATACTCTTCCATACATCAATGGGAATACCGTCCGGTCCATATGCCTTTCTCATTTTCATATTTTTGAATGCATTCTTGACCTCAAATTGTGAAACTCATCGTGTGTAAATGATATCTCTTATATTCATGTCACACGAGTCTCTAACATTATTTGCAGCATCTCCATTGAAAAGCTTATGGAAGTAATTTGTCCACTGATTCGTGATATCATCGTCCTTCACCAACACTCTGCCATATTCATTCTTGCTGCATTTTACTTGACTCAAGTCTCTTCCTTTCCTTTCTCTTATACGAGCTATCTTATATATATCTTTTTCCCCTTCTCTAGTGTCCATCTTCTTATAAATATCATCAAAGTATCTAGACCTTGCTTCCTGAACAACCTTTTTAGCTTCTTTCTTTGCATTTTGTATCTATGGAGTGTTACATAATCTCAAGATTTGGGAAAGCTCCTATAGATCTCCCTTTTTAGTTTAATATCCTTCTATACTTCATCATTCCACCACCAAGTCTCTTTCAATTGAGGCCCGCAACCTTTGAACTCCCCTAAAACCTCTTTGGAAATTTTTATTATGGAGGAGGTCATGTTATGCCACATAGTGTTAACATCAGACTCCAAGTTCCAAGCTACAAGTTCCCTCCTTGATGAGTTTATCATGAAAAGTCAATTTCTTTCCTCCTTTAAGATTCCACCACTTGATCCTGCTATATTGGTTTTTATTATGCTTTCCTTTACTAATCTTCATGTTAATATCCAAAGCCACCAACTTGTTTTGGGTCATGAGTTCTTCGCCAGGAATCACTTTACAATCCTTAAATATATTACGATCCACCCACATCGTAAGGAGATAATCAATTTGGCTACAATTGTTCCCACTCTTGAAAGTAATCTTATGAGATTCTATTTTCTTGAAATGGGTGTTTGCCAAAATCATATCATATGCAACTAAAAAATCTAATATCCACACTCCTCTGTTTCTAATTCCATATCCAAAACCACCATGAACTCTCTCATATCCAACATTGCTACTCCCCACATGGATATTTAAATCACTCCCAATAATAATCTTCTCCTCTATCGGTATTCCCTACATCAATTCATTCATGTCATCCCAAAAATCCTTCTTAGCATCCTCTCTAAGGCCAACTTGGGGGGCATAAGTGCTAATAATGTTAAGGATATTTCACCCAAGAACAACCTTGATAGATATGATTCTATCACCCATCCTTGTGATCTTGACAACATCATCCTTCAACATCTTATCAAAAATAATACCTACACCATTTCTATGTTTGTCAATACTTGTATATCAAATTGTATATCATGTATCTCCAATCTCTCTACAACGTTCCCCTGTCCACTTGGTTTCCTGCAAGCAAGCTATATTGACTTTTCTTCTCATCATGGTATCCACTATCTCCAACGATTTTTCTATCAAAGAGCCAACATTCTAAGATCTAACTCTATAGTAGTCCCTACTGACCATATAAAACTCATATCGTTCTACTAGAACAGTTAGTAATGATTTTTCCCTTCTATTGGTGTACTAGTCACCAACTTCCTCTCCCACAATTGTTCTCCTGTTCTATCCCTCCCTTTGTTGGGTAGGATTTGCTTGGGCTTTCTATTAGTTACCATAACTAGAGAGGACAACAATTGTCAAAGGCAATTGAGTTGTGTGTGAGAAGCACCCAGTACCCCTTTGTTTATAGGAGGGTTAAGGTTAAGGTTCCTAGTCTGAGTGGGAACACAAGGAATTGAAATTCGACAAAAATTCAGAACCCGCGACAAGCAAACTAATTAATTGGCATGCGACCCAATCAGTTCACCCAGTGAACCAATTTTTTGTCATGTTTCCCAATCACATATGAATTGGAAATTCTAATTCAATTAATGCATGACAAGATGTTAGCATTAATCCTTGATTCAATCAATTTGAACCATGAACCGGGTGTCTCGTTTCATGAGCTAGTCATCTCACGACCCCAACCAATCAGTTCACTAGGTGAACCAATTGGTTCGTGCTCCAGTTCATACTGAACTCAGCCAATGCAATTTCCAATCAACTTGACACTCCAAATGGTCATTTCAACACTTGAAATGATTAGTTGGGAGTTCAATGAATTGATTCATTGATCAAATTGAGGAGCTAAACACTTTAGTAATTAATTCAATTATCACTCATGATTAAACTCCTATTATAGGTGCATCCTATGTGTGTGACCATGTAGGTCCCATATTGTGTTGGCAATGAATGTAGATAACCAATTATGACATCACAAGCAAAGAGTTATTCCTAGTCACACACATCATTTCTACCTAAGTAAATGGAAAGTTGGAAAATGACTTCAACCTACAATCTATGTTAGGAGTTACAGTGATTGTACAATTCCTTTGTCTCTGGTATCCAAAATGAAATCAAGGCATGGAATCATCACCCTCTCAATGTTCAAACTATGTTCCTTGAAATATAACAAACTGTCTGAGATATATATGACCTCAATATCATATATTGATTCATATGTGCATGCACATGCTTTTCTTAGTCTCAATTATCATGTGATCAGTATATCAAACTCCAGTAGGGGGGGGAATCCTATCTACATCACTCACAGTCATCTCATGTGTAATAGTGCACCCAATCATCACCTTTATTGCAGCCCTTATTCAAGGTCACGTTGGATGATGTGAAAGCACAACGAACAACATGTGATAAGTTTAGTGATTTTAGGTATGAGAACCACAATCACCACCATCACTATTTAAGATGACTGACTATGACTAACAATTATGGTTTCCATGTGTCACTCTCAAGGTGGTTCTATTTGATACATTGTTCTCTTACAAGTACCTATGTTCTTGGTTTGATATCACATATCATGACTAATGAGATTATGTCATCAACCAGCACACACTCTAGTCTTAAGGGTTACTATTGTCTATTAGCCTTCTATAATAACATCTGACTAGGGACATAATAAGATTGTACATACTCTTAACATCTGTATGATCTCATTGTTCAAGTCATGTACTTGAAGCCATCCATCATTGAGTAATTTTCATTCTTTAGACATTCATTATGTTTCCTCATTATCTCATAATTGAGTGAAATAGAATAAAGTGGAATCTTGCCTTTATTATATAATCAAATCCTTTATGTAATATGCCATCATAATCATCATATGATTGGCTCTCTGGGCATGCATACCAACATAAGGATTCACAAGGAAATTGAATTTTTCAATCAAACATATGATTAGAATGGCTCTGAATCACAGAAATGTTGATTAACCCTCTACTCTGGTGACCAAAATATCTGATTGGTCAATTAGATGATCAAATCAATAAATCAATTGATTTTTAGATGATTGATTGAGTTTGCCACTATGTTGAGGTGATCGGACGATTAGGAAACCTGATTGGGTGATCATATTGTAATAGGGAAAGTCTCAAACTAGAAGGCAATTCAGATCTTGTTCCAAACTATAGTGATGGGGCAATTAGCTAACGTGATTGTCTGGTTAGATAATGTGATCTGAAAATTAGGAACTATGATCATATATCTAGAAATTAGGGACTATTTTGAAGATTTCTATTAGGAAAGAGATTGGAATAAGGTTTTTGTAATATGGTTTTTCCAATCCCATGACTCCCCTATATAAATGAGGCACTTCCCAAAGGCTTTGACATAACTTTTGATACAAATTGTGAGACAATTTGGTCGTCTTATCTCTCTTGTAGAGATAAAAATAAACCCTAAGGTTGTTGCCCAAGATAGGAGAAGAAAGGGAGTTTCTGGGGTGACTAGCACATCAAAAATTCATGTTCCTCTTTGACTTGGTGACCAAGGTGGTGCAACATGTTCCCCCTCATCTACATAGATTAAGTATAGGCCAAGGGTCATGTGCCTAGGCTTTGAGAAGTTGTTCCTAAAGTATATAATAGTTCAACAACTTGGTAGTCAATCTAGATATCTTTCGTTACATATTCAGATTTCTTGGTGGCCGTTCAGGATCTAGGTCCATAAGATCATGTTCTTCTCCAACATAAGACATGTATAATTGTTGGACAAATAATGTACACAAAGTTATCACCTTAATCCCTTTCTATGTTTTTTTTTCACTTACATTTTATAGGGAGATACTATGATTGGGTATAAAGGGAAGTTTTTTTTTAGTTATTAAAAAATTGTTTGAAATGATTTTATAGGTAGATGATATTTGTGTGATATCTTCCCTGGATAAATCCTATAGGGCTTGGGTCATAGTTGTCATGTACTCTTAGGTCCTAATGAGTTGTTCTTTTATGGAATCCCTTTTTGTCTTGGATCCTATATATCTGTGCATAACATCTAGAGTCAGAGTAATGAATGTTGTAGTTTTCCACACACATGCTCAATAGCAGCCCTACATTTGTAAGGTTTTGAAGCTATTGTATTTTGTTGAGATTATGTGGATGTGACATTTATCCTTTGTTGATTAAAGTCTTATAACCTATGAAGGATAATTTATTATGACATGTGTCCTCTATTGAACCAAATATAGAATGGAAAGTGGGATTGTGACACTTGGTGAAAAAATTATTTTGAGGTCTATATGTGGCTCATGTATGTGATGATGTGCTTAAGTTTTAAATTTGGGTTTTGTTTTGAGTAACATCTCCCTTGTAATGTTAGGTGTCATAGTTATGTACATGTAAAAACTTCTAATAAAGGGAAATCAAACGAAACAAAAAGGATAAGAGTAGAGAATGCATCCTATTCTATTAGTGGACATTGGATGGAGTGGTAGTGAGTAGGTGAACTAGTCCCTATCACTAGTTGTCCATCTTTTACAAGGTAATAGTGACTAAGAAATAGATAGGCATAGGTCTAGTGGTCCAATTCTTGGTTTCTAGATGTAGTTTCCTACTCCTCTTCTGGGCAACGAATGGTGGAGTAGAAGGTCCTACTAGTTCCATCTAACCACTAGCATACCATTTAGCTAAATTTATATAGGGGAGGCACATCTAGGTACTTAGATCTTATGCCTTAGAGTAAGGAAATGGATAGATAAAGGGGAAGGTGGATAAAATAGGTAAGATTTCCTTGATGAAATTGGATTTTCTCCACCAAAAAGACTAAAATCATCAAAAGTCTATTCCTTAGGTGGATCCATACCTCAAACAAAAATATCAAGAGGTAGGGTAGGAGAACAAGCAAGATTACAGAAATAGAAAACATAATGGGAGTTCAGTTCACAATCATTTCCCAACATTGTATCATAGTTGAATATTTTAGCCCCAAACAACCCATGAAGGATCTTAGATACCATATCAATGAAATAACAAAAGGAAGGGGAAAAGAGAATATAAACTTCATGTGGTGTGCATGAGGGAGCTTCTCTCTTCAACTCCAACAACTCCAAGGATGTCTTCTTCCTCCAAGGATGCAAGATAGAATGGAAAGTGAAAGGTAAATACCCAAAACCCTAGAAATATAGGATTTGAGGGGAGAAGTGAAGGAAGTAAGGTGGAATTAAGAAGGGAACAAGGGTGGTAGTTGTAAAGGGTTGGAATGGTTAACCTTAGACTCCCAACCACAATTAGTGTATATATAGTGTCCTAGGGAGTCTAATGTTAGTGGGAATAAAATTTTAAATGATATGTAGGAAGAAATTGTATTTGGTAGGTAGTACAGGCATTCTAGGAAAAGATGACATGGTGGATAGGCATGGGAATGGTCATGGTGGTGGAAAACAACCATGGCGGGAAGATAAAAATGTTGGATGGCTTTTGGTGAAATTGAGGTGGAGTTGCATGGGTGTTATGGGTAGAACAATGTTGATGGCATGATGGTGAAATGACCATGTTTAGTATCACAACTATGGTGGAGAAGGTAGGAGGAGGGATTTAGGATCTTTATGGCACATCTGTTATGCAAACCACAACCATGTTGGAGATTTGGCACCAAAATTGTGGTCATGGGAATGATTGTGATGGCTGAGTTGTCTTGGGTTGCTTCAAGTCTACATCATCACTATGAATTTTCTTACTAGTAGTACGCCATGCTGGTTTACCACTGTCGTTTAGGGGCTTCTCCTTGCACATGAATATTCTAAGTCTATTTCCATGGTTCTCTTTTCTTTATCTCTCTCCTTGGTCATTTGGGGGAAGCTTAGGGTATCTTTGAGCCTTTATTGGACTCCTCCATGGTTATGGATGACATAGGATACTTTTTCATCTCTCCCTTCCATAATTAAGTGCCAAAGTACATAGAAAAGCATGAAAGAGCAATTCATAAATGCAATTGATACTAAGTGATATGTATTGGGAAATAACATGCATTTTACATATCATATTGAAAATAAAGGACAAAATGACACAAGATTGAGTCCCAATCCAGGGATCCATCACCACCCTAAGAAATGCCCTCAAGTATGCTTTGACTTGATATCTCTTTGATTTAGTTAGACAAGAAATGATAAACTCACTCACCTATATAGTTGTTTGACTAGGCAAGTGCAATCATGATTATATACATACAATTCACTTCTCCCTTCTTTTCATCCATGGTCTACAAACAAATGAAGCATAAATCCTAAACTTGAGAGTTATACATTGTCCATATTTTGATATTGAGTTAACCATTCCATTCATATGTATCTAATATGTTTATTTAAGATTGATTTTAGGCATTAGGTACATGAAAAGGATCAAATTCTTCAAGCCCTAGCTTGTCTAAGTTCAAGTCAAAAGCAATGCTAATGCACTTTAGTGGAAAACACTCCAAACCACCTTAGAATATTTTTGTAAACATTTGTATTGATGACATGACTTGTAACTAAGATGATAAAAAACCAGGGACACTTAATTCCATCGTTTGATCACTTAAAAATAATTTTGGAAAATTTATCACAACAACTTAATCGATCTAGTTTGAATCTTGATCGATCCATGATGGATTTTTGGAAATGATTAGATCGATCGAGTTATAAACTGACAGAAGTTGACCACCCAACTTTTTGACCATAGTTGATTTTAGCTGATCGGTCAAGTTACCCTAGGACAAAATCGACCGATAGTTTGAAAATTGGCTTTGTTAGATAGTGGATCGATCGAGTTACCTTTATTGAAACTCAATTGAATACATTGTATGAAAATGTAGAAAAAATGATCTAATAATTGGAGAGTTGTTAGAAACAAAAATAGATCTATTGCAAGTTGTAAAATGGCTACTTTTTTTTCTTAAGTGATCCCACACTCAAAGGAACACCCCTAACTATAAATAGGACCTCTTTGAGTTCATTTCAAGGTTGCTCATTCATGCTATCCTTAGTCCTTGCTATTGTTGAGTGTGCTAAAGCCCTTTGAGCCCCTTTCTCTCTCTCATTTACAAAGCATTTCATGATCATGAGTGAGTTAGGCATGTTGTAAGAGAGCTACCTCATTGTTACTTTGTAAAGCTCTCCATCTTTCCTCTTCCCAATCCCCTTTCTCCATGAGAAAAAGATAAAGTGATCTTCACTGAGTGAAGGAGGAGTTGTTCTTCTTCTTCAAGCCTGAAGAAGGTGTGAAGATCTTCTCCAAGTGAAAGAGAATGATAAGGAGGAATATCCAAGGAGCTTGGTGGGTAAATCCTCAAGGCTAAAGACTTGTTGCAAGGAGTAGATCTCCTAGGAGAAGGAATCAAGCTGCTTCCAAGAGTGGGTAAGGCCTGTTGTAAGGTAGAAGACTAGCTCTTGGATAGGTAATCCCTTGGATGTAAGGTGTGTCTATTATAATATAATATAAGTATGCATGGGTTACAAAGTCCAATAGGTTAACCTCTCTAGGTAGTGGACTGACGGTCTCCTAGTTTGAAGATTGGGACCACTCTAAACACCTTGTCCAGGTATTTGTTTGAATATATATCATCCTTGATATGCTTGATTAGATAAGAGCTCAAATTCACTTTTAGGATTTGGTTTCAATTGATATAATTTGAAGGTCTAACTATTCTAGTGCAAGTTTTGAAGCTCTATTCACCCCACTCTAGAGCCCTAGATCCAACAAGTTGTACCAGAGCAAGGATCTTCTCCAACAAATCTCCTATTAGATGAGAAGATGGGTGAGAACCTACTTGGTTCCTGAAACCTAGAGGGAGGTTTCTCCATGCTCTCCCCGATCTTTGATAGCATCAAATTCCTCCATTAGAAGCGACAAATGCAATTTTACATTCAAGGAATAAATTTTGACATGTGAAAAGTGATAATTGCACCCTACAAGGAGCCAACTGGAGATGTACCCACTTGGGATGAAGAAGACCTAAAGAATGCATAGCTCAATGCCAAAGCAATTATAATCCTCTATGCAGCTATCACTCGATCCGAGTTCAACTGCATCTCCTTATGGGACACAATCTATGAGATATGGGACAAGTTGTGCATCACTTATGAAGTCACAATGAAAGTGAAGGAGGCAAAGATCTACATGTTGAACAACCTCCTAGAGAACTTCAAAATGGGGAAGAAAGAAGGAGTGGCCGAGATGTATTAAATACTCAACATCATTATGAATGACTTAGCTTCTTTGGGGCATACTTTGGATAGAGGAGTGATAAACTCAAAGATCCTAAGGTATCTTACAAAGAGATGGGAGTCAAAGGTGATCTCCATAGAAGAATTAATAAGTCTTGGTGATCTTCTAACTGAGGATCTATTGGCAATTTACAAGATCATGAGATAAGACTTGACAAGCAAGAAGAGGAATCAAAGCAAGAAGAAAATGAATCAAGGAAGATCAAATATAGTCCCTAAAAAGATCAAGTGGAGGTTGTAATTCTTCAACCACAACTTGCTTTCCAGACCTATCCCTCCTCCTCTATTGAATATGATGTCCCTAGTGAGATTAAGCCAACTTCTCTAAGGGAAAGCACTTCAAAGGGAAGCAATCTTCTTCATCTACTCCAAGGTGCTACTGGTGTGGTAAAAAAGGACACTACAAGCATGAATGTACTAAGGCTAGAAAGTCACACCACATGAGAAACTACAAGAAGGAGGAAGACTACAAGAAAGATAGAAAATACAAGAGGCAAGACAAGAAGGAGAGGAGGATAAAAGATGCATCTCATGCTGCATGGGAAGGATCATCCTCTAGTGTCTCAAGATCTGATGAAGATGGAGAATGCCACCTTGCAATCATGGCCTCAACAAGTGAAGACATTGGTGAGGTAAGTTTGCATGATTTAGCTAAAGAAACTCTTATTAAAATGCTTAATACTACTTGTTCTTCTTATTCCAAATGTAAATCTACAAAGAAGAGATTGGGTAATATCATTGATGACTTGTATGATAAACTTGATATTCTTGAGAAAAATGAGAAAATTCACCTTGAGACCATTGATTCCTTGCAAGGAAAATTTCTTGATCTTGAGCTCCAATAAAATGGGGTTGAAGTTGGGAATGGGATCTACCTTAAGAATATGACTAGTCTTAAGGAAGAGAACAAAAAGTGCCTTGATGAGCTTGAGTTACTTAAATCTAAAAATGTAGAACTTAAGCTTATTAGTGATGCTCATAGATATGAGAGAGATCTTTATCTCAAAGAAATTCAAATGCTTAAATATGAAAATTCTAGGATTATTTCTCAAGTTAATGACTTATCTTCTAGGTCTATTTTTCCTAGTACTGAGGTTGCTTCCATTACACTTGAAAAGGAATCTTATTTGACTAAATCCATCTATTTCAAGGCCGACCTTGTTCATGCTAGGGATTATCTTGCTAGTTTGTCTTCTACTGTTATCTCTCTTACTGATGACAATCATAGACTTAGGGCCTCTCTATAGAAATTCCTCAAAGGGCAAAACCCCCTAAATAAAATCCTTGACCATTCTACCAAACAAAATGGTACTAGTGGCTTGGGATTTGTAGAGGGAGATCCTAAGGGCAAGAGGAAGACCAAAGGTAATAAAAAGAGTAAGGAAACTCCTTTCTTCCATGGAGATGCTTCTGTATCAAAGAACCCTATGATTTGTTCTCATTGCAAGACTAATGATCCCTATTCTAATTATTGTACATATAAGCCTAAGGGGACCAACTCAAAGATGAAATGGGTCCCCAAGCTAACTCTGGATCCCAAAGTTTGAGTTGGGAACTAGCATTCTCCTTTCTGGTATACTTTTGGGGACAACAAGAAAGGTAAAGTAAAAGATGAGGGTGATGTAGGTGTATCCTTGTGTATCAAGAATGTTCTCTTTGTAGATGGCCTACATCATAATTCAATAAGTGTCAGTAAATTATGTGATAATCGTTACCTAGTGCAATTTACTTCCTTTGAATGGTTGCTCCTAGATTCCCTCTCTTACAAATTCATATATAAGGGAAATAGGAATGATAATCTTTATGTAATTGTACTTGAATCTATTAACCCTATTGCTAGTCAATTTGAATGATATTTCTCTTTGACATCGTCAGCTAGGTCATGTATATATGAATCAGTTGAAGAAGTTGAGAATAAAGGACTTGGTCAAGGGACTTCCCAAATTGGACTTTGAAAAGGATGAGGAATGCAAACCTTGTACACAAGGAAAGAAAACCAAGTCCTCCTTCAAATCTAAAAGAGTCCTTAGTACCAAGAGAGATCTTGAACTTCTCCATATTGATCTATTTGTACCTATGAGAACTCAATCGCTTAGTGGTTCCAAGTATGTCTTGTTATTGTCAATGATTTTTCTCGATATACTTGTACCTTATTTCTCATTTCTAAGAGAGATACTCTTAATGTTTTCTCTAGATTTTGCAAATGAGTTGAAAATGAAGCTTCTTGCCACATTGTTATCCATAGTGATCATGGGAGAGAATTTGAAAATGATCTTTTTGAACATTTTTGTGAAGAGTCTGGATATGTACATAACTTTCGTTCACCTCGAACACCTCAAAAAAATGGGGTTGTAGAGAGGAATAATAGGCCACTATAGGAAATGACTAGGACCATGCTTTTAGAGTATGGCACTCCAAAGAAATTTTGGGCCAAAGTTGTTAGTACTTCATGTTTTGTGCAAAACTGGGTTTCAAACATCCATCCTTATAGAAAACCCCCTATGAGATATGGTGTGCTAGGAATCCTTCTATCAAATATTTTCACATTTTTGGGTGTCCTTGTTTTATTTTTAACAAGAAAGATTCTCTTGACAAGTTTGATCTGAAATTGTACAAGGCTTTCTTTCTTGTCTATAGCACTACTAGCAAGTCTTATAGAGTGTATAATGTTGATCTATCTAAAGTATAAGAATCTATTAATGCCAAATTTATCAAGACTAACCCCTCTATTTCAAAGTATATTGCTAATGATGATGTTGCATATGAAGTAACTCCTATCTATAAAGAACTCAACATCACTCAAAAGGAAAAAGAGGTGACCACTCAAGAAGAAGGGAGAGATGAAGAAAAGAAAGATCCAACCCTAGGCTTTGCAAAGAATCATCCTAAAGAGCTCATCATAGGTGACCCCTTTGAAAGAGTTAAGATGTGGGATGCCAACAATAAAGAATAAGCCAACAACACCTTCATCTCACAAATCGAGCCAAAGAATATCAAAGAATCTCTTGGGGATGATGAATGGATCCTAGTTATGCAAGAAGAGCTGGAGCATTTCGAAAATAAAAAAGTGTGGACTCTCGTGCCAAAACCATGTGATAGAAAGATCATGGCTACAAAGTGGGTCTACCACAACAATATGGATGAAAGTGGAAAAGTGGTAAGAAATAAAGCAAGGTTAGTGGCTCAAGGCTACAATCAACAAGAAGGTATAGATTTTGATGAAACATATGAAATAGTAGCTAGAGTTGAGTCAATTAGAATGTTGCTTGCTTTTTCTAGTTACAAGAATTTCCTTCTATATCAAATGGATGTTAAAAGTGTATTTTGAATGATATAGTTGAAGAGGAAGTGATGTTGCACAACCTCCTAGCTTTGAACATGATAACTTGTCTAACCATGTTTATTTGTTGCAAAAAGCTCTCTATGGTCTCAAACAAGCATCTAGAGCTTGGTATGAGAAACCAAAAAAGTTTTTTCTAGATAATGGCTATATCATGGGCAAAGTAGATTTTACCTTATTTCTAAAGCACACGTCTAACAATTTTCTTATCATTCGAACTTATGTTCATGATATCATTTTTGGCAGAACTAATCTAGATCTTTTTAAGGAGTTTAGTGATCTTATGCATAGTGAGTTAGAGATGAGCATGATGGGTGGATTTACTTTCTTCATCGGCTTTCAAATAAAGAAAACTAAAGATGGGAACTTCATCAACCAAGGCAAGTACACAAGTGAACTACTTAATCTCTTTGGGATGGAGAACACCAAGCCGATGGACACCCCCATGTCAAATATCGCAAACTTGATAGAGATGAAGAAGGTGAGAAAGTGGATGAGAAGCTCTATAGAGGTATGATTGGAACATTACTTTATTTAACTACCTCTAGACATGACATCATGTCTAGTGTTGGCTTGTGTGCTCAGTTTTAATCATGTCCTAAGAAATCACATCTTATAGATATTAAGAGAATTTTGAGGTACTTAGCCAAAACCCAA
This sequence comes from Alisma plantago-aquatica, assembly GCA_963693085.1. Lineage (NCBI taxonomy): Eukaryota > Viridiplantae > Streptophyta > Magnoliopsida > Alismatales > Alismataceae > Alisma > Alisma plantago-aquatica. The sequence continues at coordinate 1,166,857,015 of OY856412.1, forward strand.
AATTTTGGATTATGGTATCCTAAGTAGAGGGACTTTAATCTTACTGCTTATAGTGATGCTAATTATATAGGATGCTTGATTGATAAAAAATGCACAAGTAGCACTTTCTTCCTCCTAGGACCATGCTTGGTGTCTTGGTTTTCCAAAAAATAGAGCATAGTGTTTCTATCAACTACCGAGACTGGATACATTGCAACTGAGAGTTGTTGTGCCCAAGTTTTATGGATGAAGTAAATGCTCCAAGACTTTAATATTTATTTTGACGCTTCTCCTATCTTTTGTGAAAATACCGGTGAAATTAACTTATCTTATAATCCTATATTGCATAGTAAATCCAAGCATATAGAGGTTCCTCATCATTTTCTTTTTGATTAGATTGTAAAAAAGGGTATTTATATCACACATGTAGACATAGAAAATCAGTTGGTGGGCATTTTTACTAAACCTCTAGCTAAAGAGAAATTTAATTTTATTAGATCTAAACTGCTCATAACTAATTTGGATGAATCTGATATGCTTTCCAGTTAGTTTCTTTCCATCTTATATGTTTTTCTTTTTTTTGATCAGTCTAAAAAGCGTGTTACTAAAACCAAAACTTGAGGTACAAAAAATGCCCCTAAAAGAATCTACTCCTTGATACTCAAAACAACAGGGTATCAAGGTACACAAACCATCACTCATGGGCACATACACAGAAAACCCTCCCAGCAACCCATACAAATAGAGATAAAACGAAGGAAAGGCCAAGCCCCCAAAACTACTAATCTCACCCACAAAAGAGGGGACCCCAACCCACCAACACCTTGTATCCAAAGGATTAGGAAGCACTGAAAACAGATCCTTGCATACACCCATGATTACAAACCATTTCCAGAAAAACAATTCCAGCAGACCAAAAAAAACTCAAGAAAACCTAAGGCAAACCAAACTAGATCTAACCCACCACTGATCAGCCAGGAAAGAAGATGAAGGCCAAACAAGCCCCCTTCACTGCAATAAAGAACACCCACAAACATGGAAGAAAGACTAACTCCCTTCTTAATCATAGCCTCCATGTCTCATGCTACAAGAAAGAGAAAAGAATGTAGCAATAGGACAACTCTGCCATAGTCGACCCACTAGGAAGAGTCTCCCACTTCTCCTCCCTTTGCCTTAGGCTTCTTCCATATCTTCTTATGCCTTGGATTGCCATTAACCTTGAAGTCCACCACATGGTTTGGTTTAAGATCACAGGAACAACAAGACTCCTCATCAATATCCTTGTTCACTGTCCTGGAGTAATCCAGGTGGATCCCTGATGCAAGCATCAGATTCTTGGCTCCTTGCGAGGAGAAATTCATGTTGGCCAGGAACAAATCCCAGTCTAGATTCAGACCTTCCATCATCTCCAAGTAAGAAGAGGACACCATCTCCGATTCTTGGAAGCATGGAGGACCCTTACTAGTTGCAACATCTCTCTCAACCTGCGTAGTTGTCTCCTTTGTGGCACTAGGGCCAGCCCCCACGACTGAGTTCTTCTCCTTAGCCATCTGTCGAGCACCTTGAGTGTTGTTGCCTTTCCCAGCATGCAGCTGCAGTTCTTTGAAATTAGGTCTACGCCCAGCTGTCAACAGACATGAAGACTGTCTATGGCCGAAGCAGCAACACCTAGAGCACAAGGTCGGCCTCGAGATGAACTCGAGTTTGAGCTTCCTTAGAGCTCCCTCAATCTCCACTGTGACATCTTGGGGAAAACCAATTTCCACTGGTAGATCCACACAGACCAGTGCCTCCTTGAGGCAGTTGACAGTGAGTGTTGAATCATCAAAGTCAACTGGCCTCCCAATCAGGCTTGCAATACCATTCATGTTGTTCATCGTCCAGGGATGGTTGGAATTCTCAACCTTGACCCAAATCGGGAGCTTGTGGAAGGAAAGGGGCTCGAGGACGATACCTAGCTCCCAAGGATGGATGATGAGTAGAGCATTGTCTACCATCCATGGTGCTTCATCAAGTACCCTCTCCCTCTCCTTAGCTGTCGGGAGTTTGACGATGAAGCCTTCTGACTCCTCCGCCACTATTTGGACCTCGTCACTCAGCCTCCAATGTCACTTGATCCATCCAAGGATCTGGCTCTTGAAGGGCTTCCTCGCCATGAAGCGAATTGACACAAACTCGCTCCAAGACAACGTGACTGCGTCTTTTCTCGAGATGACAAAGAACTTTGACCCATTTCTGATGGTCAGCTCTATGAATTCCATGACATCAGGGGAAAAACTCACTCATCCAGGGCGACTAGCGTGCACCCAATTGCTCTCCGACGATGAAGGCTTCACCCCTCTGTCCTTGGATGGCATTTGTGTTGGGGAAGAGGGCCTAGGGTTCGAGGTTGTTGGTGACGAAGAGATGATCGGAGACCCGCAATTCTACAAGCTTTGGGATTTCTCCTCTCTGCCGACCACTCGTGAGCCCGTCGGAGGGTACGATGCAATCGCCGCCCCTTAAGAACTGCCACCATCGCCTTCTCCATCGGAATCCCTGGAAGATCGCCCTCCACCGTGCCCTTTCCCTCACCCTCCTCACCCATGAGCCATCTCTCTTCCTATATGTTTTTCTCATGTATTAATCACCTTTTCATGCTAACGTTGCTAACATTTCATGTTCTTATGCATTTTTTTCGCTTGTTTTAGGTAGTTTTTTTCATTCGCTTGTTTTATTGCCAAATAGTACCCAATGATGAGTGATTTGTGCCTAAGTATGTCTAAAATGCAAAATTGGACTATAAAAATAGATTTAATTAGCACTAAAATGGCTAGAAATTAGAATTTCTAAAGTTGGGACAGAACTTTTGTCAGTCGAGTTGCTAACTCGACTAATGGGTGATTGAGGGCTTATGCATAAAGACATATGGTCGAGTTTCTTTCTATCAGAACTCGACTAATGGCTAGGCTTGAACAATTCTTAAGTAGGGTTCACCGGACTATTCTCCCTCTCAACTAGAGAAAAGTTGATCGATCCTCACTCCATCTCTCTTAAGATCTCAACCCTAGCCTCGACCTTCCTTCTCCTAGCCCTAGACTGCCTTCGTTTGACCCACCTAGCATCTCTTTCTATCTTCCTTAGGTGGTTAGATGACCCTTGGTGGTGTTATTCTCTTGTTTGGTCTCTCAATCTTCTCCATTTTTCCTCCATGGCCTCAAATAGAATAAAGAGGGCCGCACCTGCTAGAGAACCATCATCATCCTCCAACTCTCACCTAACTCCTTAAGATGACACCTTCTTTGTTTCAACTGAATCTCTAAATAGGTACAAGGAGATCCTTCCTAGGAGCCCTTTTCCTTTCCTTGCCTTATTTGAGCCTCTCCCACATAAATAAGAGGTGATAGATGAGGTAACTGAGTTGCTATATGACCATCACCTAGCAGCCTTGAGTGTCGAATGTCAGTGCTTTCATAATTCCATTACAAGCACCAAAGTGGTCCATGCATTTTACACCAATCTTTCATGTAACTATGACACTCTTATACCCCCTCCTAATACTTAAGCGATTATCACTTCCATGATTTCTAGTAAGAAATTCACTATCTCAGAATATACCTTGAACATATTTTTTAGTGCTACTGAGGTCAACCGACACACGGATGAAAGATTATCCTGAGTATTTGACTTTCTTGACCCTGAGTCTTTCTACAAGCACTATGGAATTACTCTCCCTGATATCCATAAGTTCTTGAAGAAGCCTTGAACACCCTATAATAAGAATTCCACCATCCCATGCTCTTTCTTGGGTCTCAAAAACCACATACTTACTCTGGTAGTCAACTCCAATATTCACCCAAGAAGAATCAAACTGAAATTGCAGAGAATACCACAGTAATTATGTATTGTCTTTTGAAGAACATAGGAGTCAAGTGGTCTATATATATTCTCCACCACATGACCACTGGTTTGACTGTGGGAATAATATCCATGGAACCCACCCACCCTATCCATCCCTAATTTGTGGCCCTTCACATTTGCATTTGAGAGGACTCTTTTCATGATCTTCATTACAAACCCTCCAGGTAAGGAGTTTGTATCAGTGATATCACAATCAAGAAAACCTTTTTGTCTACATATTCTTCCACAACACATGGAGCCTCTATCTCCACCCAGGCACCTTCACCTCCACTGCCATCCTGGCCTACTAGCATCTCGTTTCATGTATCCAATAAAGACCTCATGGGTTACACGGTGCATTAGCAGGACTACAACCCACATGTTCAAGAGCACCTACATTAGGATCTCTACCAGATCATGTCAACCATGAACCTATCATGTACCCATCCTTACCATGCCTATCAGCACTACCTAGGTGGTGATTATGCTTCCTATGCATACAATCACTTCTACCTGACCCCTCCATCAGCTGCTTCCATTTCCACACACTCTGCTTCTAGCGTACTCGTGCCTACTCCTGGTGTGATTCCTACCTTAGTGTTTTTGGATGGCCCTCTAGCTACCTTGCTAGCCAGCATTGGCACTTCTGTCCCTCTTTCACTCAAGTCTAGGAGTTGCATGACCTTGGTCTATCTTAGGATGAGTAGAACACACTTTGGCCCGGTCATGGTTTCAGTCCTTTTGCCAATGAGAAGATGCGTGATTAGGTTGTTCAGGATGATTATGAGGAGGAGGCCACTAAGGATGATGACCATGATGATGGTTCTAGTGGCTCTGGTGATGAAGGTGATGTTGTTGTCTCTACCATGCCTTCTAATGTTGATGAGGACTACAATCCTGATGATGATGCCGAGGATGATGTTGTGGACACAGATAGCCTAGATGTTTAGATGTTTAGTTTTTAGCTCTTAGATGTTGATCATATATATCTTTCTAGACTTTTTTTACTAGAGACATTTGGGCACATTATTTGAGATGTACTATTTCTATCATCATGTTTCTTTCCTTTTTTTGCTTGTGTTTGTTTTGAGAACATGCCTTTGTGTTGCAATCTTAATCCTATGTATCATAAATCTATGTATGCTCTATCATATTAGTTATTGGTATGTTTTCCATATTTTGATTATGACATAGGTTGCTTGCTTCTCTCTATTCTCATTTTCGATTGATGTGAGTTATGTGGTTGAATGTTTTATCTTATGATTACATGCTTTTGGTTGTGCATGGAGAAGACCTATTTTTATGCTATTTTACCCCCTTACTTTTTGATAATGCCGAAAAGGGGAGAGAATTTTGATGTTTTGAAGCTTAACCATATTGTTTTTACTGCCTATGTGATCCTTTCCTTATCTAAACATATGTTTTATCATATGACTTGCTAAAGGATAATGTAGTTTACATATTATATAGCTTTGTGTAGAAAGACTAACTATGCAAGTACGAGTGAGTATAAATTGAGGGGGAGCACTTTCACATTGTTAAAATTATGAATCCCCTTGTGATTCACAAGGCCAAGGTATACGTTTACATATCCTTTTCAATATGTTGAGAAATAGTTTGTCATTGTCAAAAAGGGGGAGAATGTTGACTTGAGAGTTATACATTGTCCATATTTTGATAATGACTTAACCATTCCTTTCATATGTATCTAATATGTTTGTTTAAGATTGATTTCAGGCATTAGGTACATGAAAAGGATCAAAGTCCTCAAGCCCTAACTTGTCTAAGTTCAAGTCAAAAGTAATGCAAATGCACTTTTGTGGAAAACACTCCAAACCATCTTAGAATATTTTTTCAAACATTTGTATTGATGACTTGACTTGTAACTAAGATGAGAAAAAATCAGGGGCATTTAATTCCGTCATTTGATCACTTAAAAATCATTTTGAAAAATTTATCACAACAACTTAATTGGTCTGTTTGAATCTCGACTAATCAGTGATGGATTTTTGTAAGAGATTGGATCGGTTGAGTTTCACATTCACAGAACTCTATCGACCAAATTTCAGACCAGAGTTGATTTTAGCTGATCGGTCGAGTTACCCCAGGACAAACTCGACCGATAGTTTGAAAATTGGCTTTGGCAGATAGTGGATTAGTCGAGTTACCTTTATTGAAACTCAGCTAAATACACTGTACAAAAAATGCAAAAAAATTGATCCCAACTGTTAGAGAGTTGTTAGAAACAAAAGTAGATTCATTGCAAATTGTAAAATGGCTACTTTTCTTTCATATGGGACCCCACACTCAAAGGAACACCCCCAAACTAAAAATGGGACTTCTTGGAGTTCATTCTAAGGTTGCTCATTCGTGCTATCCTTGGTCCTTATTATTGTTGAGTGTGCTAACCCCTTTGAGCCCCTTTATCTCTCTCTCTCATTTACAAAGAATTTCGTGATTATGAGTAAGTTAGACATGTTGTAAGAGAGCTACATCATTATTACTTTGTAAAGCTCTCCATCTTTCCTCTTCCCCTTTCTCCATGATTAAAGGCTAAAGTGATCTTCTCTGAGTGGAGGAGGAGTTGTTGTTCTTCTTCAAGGCTAAAGAATGTGTGAAGATCTTCTCCAAGTGAAGGAGAAGGACAAGGTGGAAGATCAAAGGAACTTAGTGGGAAAATCCTCAAGGCTGAAAACTTGTTGCAAGGAGGAGATGTCCTAGGAGAAGGAATTAAGCTGCTTGAAAGAGTGGGTAAGACACGTTGGGAGGTAGAAGACTATCTCTTGGATCATTTTGAAGCTCTAATCACCCCCCCTAGAGCCCTAGATCCAACATAAAGAATATAGACTTCCCATATAAGGAATAATAGATTATGTAGGTTATGTGGTATTCATATGTGTCCATGTAAAATTGTGTCATTTTTAAAAGCTCAACCCAAATCATTAAGATTATGGTTTGGGGAAAGTAGTAGTAGGAAGAAGTGGGGAGATGAGGGATTGGCCATCCCACACTTTTAGAGGGTGGACAAGACTTATTATGTGCTCTTTTGGCATCCTTTCATGAGGCAGTGAGGTAAGAAGTGGTAGAAGAATAGTGGATCGAAGAGGGGGCTAGAAGATCTAAATTTTACCAAAAGGGGTTCCTACAAGAAAAATAGTTGCACAAACTTCACAATCAAAATAAAACCAAAATAAGCTAGGTAGTGGGATAAACACATTCTTTTTAGAATCCATTATCAAAAACCTTAAACGTATACAATTTGCTTTACTTGTTCCTTAGCCAGTCAATCTAAGAGAAGTGAAAGACATGTATAAAATCAAGCATACAAATTTATTAGTTAAACTATGATAGGAAAAGGGGGCAGTGAGTTACATTCATTAAAATTCATACATTTTAGTTCTAAATCCAGGAATGAAGATATAAATCCAAAAAATCTATTGGATAAGAAAATTTTAAGTTTTGGGAAGAGTTTGGCAAAATGATGCCAAGTGCCTCTATTCACAATAAGAGCCAAGCTATCAAGCAAGAAACAACATTGAAGAAAAATTCCCCACACAAAAAGTCATTAAAACCTACATGCAATGCAACATGAATAGTGGCATGTCAAATGTTCATCTTTTAAATAATTATAGATTTTTTTAGAAGAAACTACATGACTAGAAATTGCATGAGTTGCAACAAGTATGACTTGACAACTATAAAGGTTAGTCAATTGTTTGGCCACCATAAGTAAACAATTTGAACAAGAAACATGAATCAAAATAGTGGTTACCACCCTACCACCCCAACATTTTCAACAATGCTAACCCCAACATGAAATAGAAGTTAAAATGATATGCTAATGGATATGGAGTTATGGTGGACAAACATCAATAGGAGGAGAGTCATTGTGATCTTGAAGCTAATTGGGCAAATCCATCACCATCATTTTTGGGAGAATGGCCATTTTGTGTTGATGGTACCATGATCGTGATGTGTGAAATTTCTGTGGTGGCTACTTTCTTGTAACTTTATTCAATTTATCTCCTTTTTTCTTTTCTCAATTTTGGTATTCTCCTTTTCTAGACACTCCATGTATTATCCTTCCATCTATGTACCCCTTCTAACATGATTTACAAATATTAAAACCTTCAAGTATAGTGAGTGTGTGTTTTTTGTAAGTATAAAAATAAAGCTATAACAAAAAGATGTTTTGAGTGAAAACACTCAAACCATAATGGTTTTTAACCCAAAAGAACTAAGTTTAGTGCCATCAGCTGGGATGGACTTCTTCTATCATCAACCATTCAAGAATAAGGCATTTTATTCCTCAAGGTAGGTATTTCTCTCAAGGGTATTTAGAACATGATCTTCATTCTAAGGGTTGTGTGAACTTCTAAAGTGTCCTTTTTAGATTTTCTCACTTTCCTATCATTATAGGGGATATCAAATTATGGGTCTTCATCGATCGAATCTTGCCCCTCAGTTTCAATGAACATATAGAGCTTCATCTTCTTATTCAATAAGGATACCATCAAGGTATCAATGCCCACCTTGATATTCACATGTTGTAGATAAATGAAATTTTCCTAATATGATCAAAATTTACTCATCCTCTGGATCCATGTCTAGGATAATGATTTTCCTAGAACATCGCTTGTGTCTCCTTATCTAACGTCACCAACATGTTCTCTACCACGCCCATTAGTATGTTGATGGATATATCAGCCAATTGTGGGATGCAGATGACTAGATTCAACTTGCACAAAACCAACTCTTCATATACATTGTAGGGCATGATGTTGACACTAGACCAGACCAAGCAAGGAACATTCAATGAGGTGGTGACCAATATAGCAAGGGATAAGAGGAATCCCTAGATCACCCTTCATTCAGGGGAAATGATTTCCAAATATGGAGTTCACTTGCTTTGTCAATGTGATCTTCTTAGGATTCCTCCATGTGGCCTTCCTCTTGAAGATATAAGAATCCATAAGGCATTTGGTATACGATGATTTTTTAGTGCATAAGGAAATGGGATGTTTACCTTCACTTGACTAAAAATATAAAAATGTCAACTTTGTGCTTTTAATTCCTCTTAATGGAGGGATCATCTCAAGAATCAAAGAATGAGGGATCGAAAAATTGTCCTTGCTTTCATCTACTTGAGAATCTTAGTCCATCACTTGGTGCAATGACTGGAAAACTTGTTGTTACAAACTCACAAGAACGTGGGAAATTGGTTCTATATATTCAACAAAGTGTGGTACATTTGGTATTACAAGTCCATAAGAAGGTGGGACACTCGGTGTTAGATACTAACAAATGGTGGGACAACAACTATTTTGGTGTTCTCAACACCAACACTAGAACTTTATGAAAATGGGATATGAAAATGAGTTGGATCAAATTTTTATTTCCCCTTTGGGGAGGCTCAAGTGTCATGTCACTCCTTAAAATGTTCACCACATGCCCTTGCCATGGAGAGTAAGGTAGCTTGTGATGCTTGTGGTGATCGTAGATGTTGTTGTTGGTGATATTGATTTTAAAGAATGTATGGTTGTTGTGGAGGTGGTGGTTGAGGGAGATATGGTTTTTGTGATGGTTGTTGAGGTGTAGGAGGGCATCTCTAGTTGAATGGATGTTGTGGTGGAGGAGGAGCATATGGGTTAGGAGGACCTCGATATTGTTGGACATGTTGCAGTTGTTGAGCCATATCATCCTTGAGGGGGCGCTAATTTTCCATGTGCATTCTTGGGGTTCACCAAGCTTTGGGAAGGAAGTATCCCCTCCTCTTAGTGAGAAAGTGTCAAGTCTAGATGATCTAGCCTTTCAAAGACATTCTATTCTTTCTCCATACATAGTCACATATTTCTTCACTTTGTCAATACTTCTCAATCTTCCTAAGACCTCATTTTTAAACCTTGAATTGTATTTTTGCCTTGGTTCATCTTCTACACAATCACCTTGCTGGTTCAAAGAGAAGTTTGGGTGATTTATCCACTATGACATGTAAGAGTTTGACATGGGATCATTAATGTGGTTTCCATAGAACTACATTTCCTTCACTTATTTTTTAATAGAATATATGGATTAGACAAAGTGAGTAGGGTTGCTTCCACTTGACTATTCATCAAGTTCAACATGTAAGTGATAATCTTCATGAGTTGTGGATGTCTTCTTTAGAATGAGAGACTGTGGAGTAGATGTGGAGGCACAACCACTTCTATCATAGTCATTTGAAGCACGTGAAGCTCTATGTGTTGAACTTTCAACCAATTTCTCAAAGAGAGGGCACGACTCCTTAGGGACCTTTTCCATGAATATGCATCTACAAGAAGAATTTACCTTAGTCTAGACCATTTGTGACAACCCATAGTAGAAGGATTATTAAATGGAAAATTGGTACTTCATGATGAGGATAGTCCGTTAGAAGTTTTGAAAACCTACCCCATTTATAATTGAATAATTTGTAACCCATTTGGTTAAACGATGTGATATTTTTCCTCATTTCGATAAACTTTATTGTTGGATAGAGTTTTTTAGAAATTCATTTTCCATTGCCTCCCAACTCATCAAGTCGGTCTTGGCAGAATACAATTCTTTTGTGTTGTCTTACAATGAAAACAAGAAGAGTATGAGATGAACCAAGACACCATCGGTGGTGGGGTGAGGAAAGTAGAACATGTCTCTAAAAAGGTGTTGACATGCTTTTATAAATTCTCATTTTCCAACTGTTAGAAATTGGGAAGTAATCCTACAAGGGCTAGTGAAATGGAAAAGACTTGGCCAGACATTTACTTAACTGTGGTTTGATTTGGTGAAGTTTTATTTTTGAGAGTGAATTAATCATGAAGAGGCCTATTGCTTTGGTAATTACCTTCCACTTCTTAATGGTCCCCCATGACTCTCTCATCTACTTGGATGATGTGTCAGTTCCTCCGCCTTCTCCTCCTTATTTTCATATTTTCAAAAAAGAGTCAGCTAATAGAGAACAACAACCAAACTTACATTGTCCCCTGCACATGCACAACCAAGTAAACAAAATCATCTTCGGAATCATGAATGTAAAAAAAAACACAAAGAATAAAGAATAACAAGGTGAGGGATACTAGAAAAAGTAAAAAAAAAACTAGATATGTCCCAAAAGCCACTCCCCGATAATGGTCCTATAAAGCATGGCCTTCCTGTGTGGGCGTTGGATATTAAGATTTATAAGGCCCTAAGAGGATCTCTCTCAAATACACACACTACACCAATCCCACAAGAACACATGGTTCATAATGTAGTATAGACAGTGGCAAAGACATGGTTCAATCCATTAGGTGTTTGGGAGAGTGACTACCTAATATTGTTTCTTTAAGTTTCTAAATCAAAGGATTATTAGTGGTTATATGGAACTAGTGGGGGATGTATATCAACCTTCTAAACTCCACACAATTCCTTGCCCCTAAGTACATTAGGAAACCACAAATAGAAACCTATACTTAGACATCTAGACCTATGCATATGTACTCCTTAGTCAATGGAACCTCAGAATGGTGTATAACTAGTGATACATACTAGTTCCCTTACTCACCACCACTCCATCCATGGTTCACACAATAGAATAGGACACATTCTTTAGTATTATCCTTATTGTTTGGGTTGGTGGATCTTTATTGGAAGTATTTTCATAGGAATAAACATGTACATGGTTGATTAGAACATATCTCCCCCCAAACAACCCACTACCTCATCTACTTGATTAAACCCTATGCAGTCTTCTTCCTAGCTATTTGCTTTTTTACTTAACTTTCTTGCCATTTTCATGTTCATTAGCCCTTTCCTGGGTAAGTAGTGTTTGTTTTGTTTGTTGAGTTACTTGTCCTATGATTGCTTAATTTATCATTTGATTACTCACTTGGTGTAATTGCTAGTTTAGCCTAGTCATTTGTTTTGCTTACTTTCTTGATAGTGTGTGCTTAATTTAGTTCAATTTCTCTCTTTTCTAGTTTTAGTTTAATATCATTATTAAATTAGGGTCAACTAAGGTTTAATTAATGTTTTCTTTCCTTATTACTTGCTCATCTTTAGTATAATCACAACCCCAAAAGCAAATATTTAAACCCTCATACCTAGAAGTAATGAAATGGGTAGATAAAGGAGAAGATGTAGAAACTAGATAAGGATCACATACAAACTTAGGAGTTTCTCCATCAAAATGCCCAAAACCATCCATTTAGTCTATTCTTAGGTGATTCCATAGATGAAACAACCACAACAGGAGATAGGGAAAGAGATTATGCAACAACACACCATGAGGAAATGAAATGATAGTTTGGTTCATAAACAATTCCCAACATGGTATCATAGCTACATATTTTGGCCCCCAAACAACCCACAAAGGATCTTAGCTACTCATTGTTAAAGAATTACCAAATATAGGGGAAAGTAGAACAAAAACTCCATATTTTGAATGATGGAGCTACTCTCTTAATCTTTAGAAGCTCCAAGAACTTTCTCCTCTCCTAAGACTGCAAGATAGTGTGGAAAGTGTAAGGGAAATGCTCAAAACCCTAGAAAACTATGATTTTTGGGTGGAGGGATTAAGGAAGTGAGGTGGAATGGATAAGGGAACAAGGGTGGAAACATTTTAGGCATGGAGAGGCTAACCTTAGACTCCCACCTGGCACTAGTGTATATATAGTGGCATAGTAGGTCCAAGGTTAGGTAGGGATAAAGTTATAAAATGATATGTAAGAAGTAGTAGGGTTTGGTAGATAGCACAAATGTTCTAGGTAGAACGGTCATGGTGGGTAGGCATGGGAATGGACATGTTGGTGGAAATAGGTCGTGGTGGCAAAATAAAAGTGTCAGGTGAGTTTTAGTGAAGATGATATGGGGTAGGTTGCACGTTCGTGGAACGACCGTGCTGGGTAGCACGACCATGGTGAAGGTAGGAGAAGGATTTAGGAGCTTGCTTCCATAGCTGTTATGAGGATGACGATCGTGCTAGTGACTTGGCACCATGACTATGGTGACTAAGTTGTCCTATGGTTCTTCATGGCTGGATCATCACTATGATTTTGTATTGTTTGCAAGATTGTGCTGGTTTAGAACAACTATTTTGGGACCTTTTCTTTGCACATGAATCTTCTAAGTCTATTTCAAGGGTGATCTTTACTTCACCTCTCTCCTTGTCACTTAGGGGTAGGTCTGGGTATAATTTAGGGCTCTCCTAGACTCCTCTATGTTTGTGGAAGACTTAAATTAATCCTTCTTCTCTCCCTTCCATCATTAAGTTCCAAAGCACCTAACAAAACTTGCAAGAGAAATCCATAAATACATTTGATATGAAGTGATACTTATTGGGAAATAGCATGCATTCTACATATCTTATTGCAAACAATGGTCAAAGTGACACAATATGGACACCCAAACTATTGCCCCATCACCTTTCGATTTTAGTAATTCAAACATCCAATCCAACCTGAAAATCCCAACTCTCTACTCTAAAAACCTAAAGAAGCAAACCTAGCTAGCACATTGTCCTACCCTACACCCATTAGATTGAACCCTGACTTTCCTGCTCTATAATACATCTTGATCCTATAAACTTGCAAATAGTGTTCATACTAGAAGCATGTTCATTAGGGTCTATGAATGTTATCCAAAGTGTGTGCCCCAACACACATCATGCTTTATGGCATCATTGCCAAGGTGTGGCCTTCAGGGCCTAGGTTGTTATTTATTTTTAACCTTTTCTAATAGTCCTCATCATTTTAGTTCTTTATTAACTGTTATATTTTTGTATTGGTGATTTCAAACTTATTTTTCTTTTCTTGGTTGTGCCTTGTGGAGGTGGCTATGCATGTACGTAAACCACTCCTTGTATATTGATCCTTTTTTTGAGGATCTTGATATAGGTAGGAGAAGGTAAAGGAATAGGTGTATCATTCAAGTATAGGAGAAAGAAATGAGACACAAAAAAGAAATGTATCAAGATGACCCACCCATTCAACATGCGCCAAATCCTCTACATGACTACTTCATGTTGGACAACTACACCTCCCTGATTAATACAAGAGTGGAGAAAATGCTAGGGAAAGTATTATATATTCCTACATATCTAGTAGAACTTTTTATCGACTTCTATGAATCAAGTTTTGGAAACCAACACAAGCATATTGATACCTTCTTGGAGACTTGTTCTACATTCCAAACTCCTTCTGCATATAATGACTCCATTCACCTTACACTCTTCCCATTCTATTTTAAAGTTAAGACCAAAGAATGGTAATTCACCAAAAATAAGGTGATGATGTTAGAGGATACAAAAAATGATTTCCTCAAGAAGTTTTATCCCATTTCTAAGATCACTCAAATGAGAAGAAATCTCTAGTCAATCGGGCCATGATAAATTTCATCAAAGTTTAGGAAGGTTCTAATAGCTTCTAAGGGATTGTCCTCACCATGAGGTGCCATTGTGGTAATTCGTGTAATCTTTCTACTTCATATCATCTCAAATGGGAAAAATAGTGGTAGATTACTCTTATGGTGGCACAATCATGACAAATCCTCCCAAAGAGTATGGCCCCTATTTGATTACTTGGCAGATAATTTAGGACATATAGCATCAAGTGTTGCATATAATTATGATATGTACATTGTTGTTTCTCCATCTACTCCATCACCTTCTTCTTCAAGTGAGGCTGACCCACAAATGATGAAGATATTTCCCGATATGATGCCTTTGACGAAGAGTCAAGTGGGAGGTACCTCAAAACATACTGTACAATATAGATAACCTTGAGGAAGAGGTGAAGCCCATGCAATCTTTTGGGAACTGTAAAAACTACAGTCTAATGTCCCAATCTTACACACCTGAGTAGAGAAATCACCCAAAATTTGTATGGAAACAACATGTTGATGATGTAAAAATCAGCCAAGGCAAAGTCAAGCCAATGGTACATCTGAAGATTTGAAAATGAAGTTCCTGGAAGATTGATAAGTATAGACGAGGTCAAGAAAGATGTTTCCACTCATGGATAGAGTATTGATAGGCTTAGAAAAATGCTTTATCAACTAGCCTTGACTCTTTCTTGTGATGATGAGGGGAGGCTTTATTCCCAAACCTTGGTGAAACCAAACAATACAAATGGACAAGTGGTAGCCCCTTAAGCCTCCTATGATCCACCACCTATGCAAATGAAACATGTTCGACAATATCAAGGTCCACCAATCCATATTCTCCTCCATAAAAACAACCTTAATTCAATTATCAATGCCCTCCTCCACCTCAACAACCACCACAATAACCAAATGTCTTTCAATGACCACCTCAGCAATAACAACCACCACAACAACCATACATCATCCAAAATCTATCCATCACAATCAACATCTAAGACCACCACCACAAACATAGCAATCTTACCCTCCTCCACATAAGCAAGTGAATGTGGTGACATCATGAGGAGTGGTGGGTTTCTTAAGAAACCAAAATAAAAAGGGGTAAAGACCAAGTTGATCAAGGTTGTGTTGATTCTTTATTGCCAGAAACATTTTGTGACAATGATATGGGAACAAGGAGTTCTTTTCTCCCACCTTATTTTGTGTATATTACACCAAGTGCACCACCTCTTGTCAATAATGTGATACCAAGTGTACCACCCTCTAATCCAATTAAGAGTGAATCATTTCCATCCATTCCACTTTTGGTATGAAGAGTTTCACTCACAACACAAAGGATCCCTAATGTGATAATCCAAGATCCTCCTAGTGATTCAAGTAAGGAAAGGGGAGGTGATCCTCCATCCCCAATGCCTTATATGAGCCCTCCCCCTCCCTTAAAGGAGGAAAAATCACAATGTTGATATTTTTGAAATCTTTAGGCAAGTTAAAGTGAACATACCATTGCTTGATGCAATCAGACAAATTCTAGCATATGTCAAATTCTTGAAGGATGTTTTCACTTTTAAAAGGAATACTATAAGAAGAATGTCAAAACATATCAAGATAACCAAGTAAGTGAGTCCCATATTATATCATACCCTTCCCATGAAGAAAAAGGACCCCTGATCCCTTCTTATCCCATGCCAAATAGGTGTTAATATATTTAAAATTCTTTCTTTAATCTGGGTTCTAGTGTGAACCTCATGCCCTATAGTGTATACCTTGAGTTGGTATTGGGTAAAATAAACACATTGGATTAGACTCTACAATTGCATGACCAGTTTATCTAAGTCACAAGGGGCAAGGTGGATGATGTTCTTGTGCTCATTGATAGGGAGACAACAATGGTGTTCCCAGAGGACTTCATTGTTCTAGATATTGTGTTGAAGGACAAGATGATTCCTATCATCTTGGGAAGCTTCTTCCTGGCTACAGATAATGCTGGCATCCATGATCTTACCAACAAATTGATAATCACCTTCATGAACTTGAGGTTGACCCTCAAGATCTTCAATACATCATATCCCCACGAGGAGAAATAGACGGAAACATTTTTGGCAGACATCCGTGAAGATCCCATGACCTTTGATGGAAGAATAATTGTTGAATGGCAATGAGAAGGCCTTGTACTTCAAGAATGTGAATTTGAATTTATGTAATGGATGATGAAGAAGAAAAACTAACATAACCAAAGGCATTAAATTTAGTTTTAGTAGTAGGAAACCCACATTGGTTTGAGATTTTTTTTCTCACCCATATCCCATTTTGATTATAGTTTCACTTTTATACTTCCTAAGAAACACATAAAAATACACACTTGATATTTTTTTGTTTGTGATTCATTTTAGGACAAAAACATAGATAGGGAGGTTTTCTACAATATCTACAAGTGAAGATCAAGGAGTGATCAAGAAACCTTCAAACTCTGCGAACAATCATGCTATCTTATCTAGTTTCTTGCTTCCATTTGACTTCATGCAAAGAAAATCAAAATGACTTTTCTATCACTAGAACAACTATGCCAAACCCCATTTCATCAGTATTAAAAGAAGTTTTATGATTGTTATTGACCACTTCCCTATCATCCCAATCTAGTTTCATGATGAAAACAACATGATTCAAAATCTTGAGGTGGTAGGGAGGTAAACCCTTATTATTTGTTCCTTTGTTCTATATTTGAGATGATAAAATTGTCAAATAATCATCATACTTGTTTAGATACACTTTATTGTTATATATTACACACTTGCATGTCAGTTAGCTTATTTCCTTGCATTTTTCTCATAAATTTTCATAAAATTTTAACTTTATTGCCATTCCACCCATCCACTTTGCATTGGATGTAGATTTTAAAAATATCTTGTGTGTTACTAGTTAGACTTTTATTTCATGTCATTTATTTCTTTGTAGATTAGGTCTTGTTGAGAATACAAGAACATGGCACAAATTTGTCAACTTTTCTCAAACTCAAAATATATTTTTCTAAAAGCTTATTCTAGCTCAATCTCTACCCTGTTTGAATGAGAACTTGAACTGAATGACCAATGATAATTGCACTCCCAATAGCATTTGATCGTGACTAAATGATCTCATATTTCAAATTTCTACATGTTTCACACACTTCTCTTGTGAATTGTAGAATGTTTGGATGAGATGCAATTGAGGCAAGCCAAAGATGTATCAGGATATTTAAGTCTAGAAAAAAGAATGTAGTTTACCATAATTTCTCTTTCATCGCAACATTTATATTGTATGTGACAAATGATTGGAATAGCTTGTGTGTAGAGACCTTATGTGAAGAACCACATCATGTGAACCCTCTTTTGATTCAAGTTTCTTCTATTATTTCATATTCCTTTGCCTCATAAAAAGATGCTAAAAACAACAAAATGAGTAAGCCTCAACCAACCTCCAAAAGATTGAGATGGATAAAACTTACTCCCCTTAATTTCACCCTTACCACCATATTCCCTAGCTACACCAAATTATTGGAAAAGAAATAAAAGTGAAAATAAAAAATAAAAATGATCATATGTAATAGCATGCAAATAGAGAACAAATGATTTTTCTATTTAATAGCAACCAAATATCCTTCCACGACCCCTTCTTTTAATTGCACACCTATTGGGCCAAGAAACATTAAACCTAGATCATCTTGACCCCATACAAAGACAAGTGAGTCATGTGGAGTGGATTGTCATATAGGGTTGAATGCATTCAAGCAAAACAACATCCCTAACTGCTCTAACAAATTCCAAATACAAAATGGCTTACATGTAGCTTTGTGAACATTACATCACTTGCATGAGTCTTAGTGTCCTATATGGGATGTCTTTGTGCATTCTGCTTTGATTACATTTGATTTGTTTTAAGAGCAGAGATGAGAAGTGAATAGCATATGTGAATTCATGCTTGGAATTATTCAGTAAATAATCATCAAATTGAGTGCCTTTGTCATTAAATTTTGGATTGAATTGAAAAGAGATATTTCTTTGGAATATACTTGAGGACAAGTATGATTTACTCTTAGGGGCGTGATGAGTCCTATTTTGGGTCTCCATCTTGTGTTATTTTTCCCCTCATTCACAATAAGATATGTATAAAATCATGCTATTTCTCAATAGATATCATTTATGTAAAATCCACCTGTAAGTGTTCCTTATGCATTTTTTAGGTAATTTGGAGGCTACCTGATGTATGGAGGGAGAGACTAATACCAACACTTCTAGATTCTTGGAGGATCCCAACAATCCAATGAATCCAATTCCAACCTATTCCAAGTTTCTAAAGAGTCATAAATGTAAGAGAGTCTGTGATCTTGATTAAGAATCCACTAAAAGTGCATCACATTCCCCCAAGAGTGATCAATCTACAACAATATAAAGGTAAAGAAAGCACTAATATCCCGACAAAATCCCTCTAAAACCTAAGTATAACACACCTAGTGTCACATCCCAAACTTTGAATAAAACAATGTTAATAATTAATTTGAATCTTGAACTTTGATTGATATATTATGGTGTTTAGGTGTGAAATGAGTAATTAAGAATATCTTAGATCAAATGAATTATCTAGGTTTGACCCCATGGTTTCCCTATTCCAATTTAGGCCCGATTGGATATATGTTCATTTTACAATTAGGTCTTGGGATATAGTTCTGGATTTGAGTAATTTTTGCACATAATAAATACAAATTTTAGAAAAACTTGGTTAAAAGATAAAGGAAATTTGAGAGAAAGGAAGGAAATTTAGAAGATTATAAGTTATTATGTGAATTAGTAATTATTTAAAGAATTGTATGATCTTTTCTCTAAATTCAAGTTTGAAGTCCTAAGCATATGTTTTTGGCGCCAATACCTTTTCTAAGTCAAGGTAAGAGAAAAAGAAATAATAATCCAAATTTTGGGGAAAAAGAGACATTATAATGTAATCTATATAATAACTTTCTTAAAGAGGGGTTTTTTTATCAAAATAAATATAAATTGACACAAAAAATGTAACAAGCCATCTCCTTCCTCGTTGTCGAACAGGGAACTTGTGCCTTCCTCTTATCCTTTCCCAGAAGGAAACAAGGATGAAGTTAGTTTCTTAATGGCACTCCCAATCTCAATAGAACTTCCATATCTAGCTAGGAATAGGTGTATGTGAGTCATCGCCTTGAGCCTATATATATAGGAGGATATGGGGCAGAGTCTCGGTATCCATCCATCACATGAAAAGTGAATCAGTGAAGAGGGTTCCATTGAAGAAATGTCTAATAGGCATTCCATATGTGAGAGCCAGTGAGAGAGAGATGAGAAATTAGATTGGTAGAGCTACTTCTCTTCCCCTTCACTTTTGATCCCTCTCACATCCATTAGACACAAAGGGTGGAGAAGTATGGGATGTAAAACCTATCTGGCTACTATGACAAGGGATTCAAGTGCTTGGGGTTTCCCTCCCAATTGTTGAGCATTTCCTATAGCCTTTAGAATGTGGCAGTGCTTAGGATTTTGGGGCTGGCACGACCCCGGATTGGTCTAGAAACCCTCCTCCACACTTGGATGCCACACTAGAAGACCCAAGCGTCAATGACACTATGTTAAAACGAGTTGCAGTGCAGGTGTCCCTTGCACATATGAAAAAGAAAAGAAGATGAAAAAATGCATGTTTGTGGATAAGAGAACCCATAGAAGATCCACAAAACAAATGACAATGAGAAGGAGAAAGGAAAAGAATAGGAAAATTTGACCATAGACTTGATCCTTTGGATCAAAAATCAATGACTGAAATTGACAAAGGAAGTGATTTCTTAGAAATTATGTGTCTTGAGATTGGATTATCTAAAAAAAAGAAATAATATACCATTAGAAATGTATTTAAGATTAGATTGCGATAAAAATACTAAAATGATGTAATTTCATCAATTATTTAGGTGAATTATTTTACGAAAGAGAATAGTCCTTATGATGATGTATGTGTAATAGGTTGAGGTAGAGATAATGAAATTTGTTGAAATAATTTTTAAGGTATTATTTTGAGGTCTAGATTGTATATTTGAGGTCTGATCATATTAGTTTGGTGATTATAATTTATTATGTTTATTTTACCAATTATGATACTTTAGTAATTTGAGGTATTAAATAAATTGAGGAAAATTATACAAGATATCATTTGGGGTTATGAATCATTATTGTACCATTAGATTTTAGGATAGATGACATTTCTTGCATCATGGGACTTCTATGTCATACAAACTGTGTTAGCATCTTAGTTATTGAGATTTATGAATTGAGGATAGCAATAATGATATTAATCTTTGTGAAGACGATTTATCTTGAGGATTTATCATGATATCAGCCATTTTTGGAGGATACAATAGTATGATTGATACTTGAGGAAACCCCAATATGTATAGGAAGGCCTATAAAGTATATTAGGTTATCTTGGGATCTGTGGATATAGTGTTGATATTGCATTATATTCAATTCCACGAAATATCAGGTGTGATGGACAGTGTTTTTGGTTTAATTTTGAGAATGCAATTTCACTTAAGGTGAGTAGGATGTGATAGAGTCGACTTTTGAGGTTCTTGATTATCAATTCAGTGATTGGATCATGGATTTATAATTGGAATAATCAAATTGAGTCCATATTGTGTATGTAGCGGTGTGAATAATCTTACTTGGGTTTACATATTGACATGACATAATGATAGTCCCTGAAGTGGTTTCTGATCATATGTAAGTACTCCACTTAGTTTGACAAAAGTTTGATGTTAACATCATGAATGATATCCCTAATTTTATGTCCCTTTGAGTTATTTAATTAACAAGTCAAATAGTGCAGTTTTGGCACCAAAATGGAATGAGATGTAGCTTGAGTTGTAATAAAACTATGGTTAACAATTCATAATGGTTTGAGGTTCCTGGAAGGAGTTATCATGGTTTGAATTTGGTGAATAAATACATGAATTCGTAACTTTAGAACTAGGTCTATTGATAATTCTAGCCTAAGTCGTTGATCAGCCAGTGTTACACGCCCACAGGGCTGAGAACCCACGGATCCACAACGTGGACCCCTTACTGACCATTGGATGGGTCAGATCGAACGTTCAGAACCTTATGTTCGTGAGCAGTTAGACGAGGCTTCGTGAGTGACTAGAGCGGGAAGCTTTGATTGCTAGTTAATCGTGGGTGATCGTCGATCCAGAGAGGAAACTGACCGAGCAGTTGATCCCAGCTCGTCGAGGCCATCTCATAGACCCTCCACTTGAGCCTTACAGTAGAGCGTGGAGGTAGGATAGAAAGCACCTGATGCTCTCCTTATTTACATAGTTTTTGCAGGTTAGAACCAGAGAAAGGAAACGGAGATAGAGAGGGTATCAGAGGAAGATAAAGAAGTAAAAGGGAAACTGGAGGCTCGAGGAGTTGTTGCAGGTGTTTTTAGAGCAGGCTTCTGGTGTTTTCGTGCCCCACCGCTGTGAATCCCATGGACGATGGACCTCAACCACCTGGAGATCCAGGCGGAGCTTGGAGAGGAGCTCAAGGCATTCTCAACACCAAGGAAGCCCAGAATTGAGTTTGTTGTGGTTCGAAGAGGCTTGCAGAAGCGTCAACTTGAGAAGAGAGGATCATCGTAGTAAACGCCCAAATCTGGGGACAACCAGGTTCCGACCTGCACAATCAGGATGTACAGGTCGACGGTATCGAGAAGAACATGGCCTCTCTCTGTGGAGACGTATCAAGCGAGACATGAATTAAGGAGACAGAAGAGGCTGTAGCCAGAGGTAGCGCTCGTGTAGCGGAAGCGGGGCTGAAAAGAGGCAACACTCCCGTTTAGCTCTACGGCATCATTCCAAGCGGCGCTGCTGTGGCCTGGCCATCATGAACCGACGAGGACCTTTCGGTCCATGTTTCATAGGTGATGGAGAGTTGGAATTTCTCATTCCGTTAAGAAAAGATGGACGGAGCACTGCAGAAACCTCGTCGGAGAGTCTGCTTGATGTGGTACTCTGTTTCACAGAGGAAACAGAGGCACCGCGACTGAGCGACCTGGGAAGGGGGGAAGAAGGCAGATGGATCCCAGAACCAGCCGATCAAGGCAAACCGCCCGGCTCACAGTGAGCCACCAGCCTGCCCTAGCAGGGTGCCGCGTCTCTGGACGGACACGTGGTGCCGCCTAATTGGCCACAAAAGGTAAACCAATGTTTAATTACCTAGAAATGTCCATAGAAATTAGCTAGCTTATCAAAAAATACATATAATATATCAAAATTCTCAAAATAATGCGTAGAAAAACATGATGAAATTATATCAGACTTTTAATGCACTAATCTTAGTGTTGTCATGTAAGTTGTGAAATGCTTATTTCATGGATAATAAATATCAAACGATGGCCTAAAATTATGATAACATATCAGTAAATCCATAATCATGTTTATAATGTATCAAATGTTAGAGATTGTCATATTGATGCATGAAATCATGTAATTTGCTCCATATGACTCTTTAGGGCTGATAACCCTAAGTGAAATGCAATAAATACATACATACTCAATAAATGCTGGAATTTATGGAACACCCTCATATCTATAATTGGAAGCTAATATGTATTCCTGATATCATAATTATGCACATAAATCAGGTTACATGTTAAATGATCCTAAAATGATAAGAAAACCCTAATATGACTAATGTATATAAACTAGGCTTAATATGTGAATTAAAAAAGGATATAGAACATAATGTTCAAATAATGAACCATAATCTGGAAAATGACGTCAGTAAGATGATTCTAAGACAAGAATGCAAGTAATGATGCACATATCCTAATGAACTAAGAAGAACCCAAAAATGGACATAATTAGGGTTAAGATGATCGAAATCTAATGCATGGCATATATGATCTTATCTTACCCAGGGTTTGACCAAGAGTGGTAGTTGACACTAGGAGTGTGTTGATTAGGTTTGTCATTCTTCAAGATATGCCATTACCTCTTACTTGGCTTATTATACAATATACTTGTGGTATATGTGTAGTAAAATACTTGGCATATGATATTGGATGAAATGATTGTTCTTGTATGATATTTTGCTTGAATTTCCATACTTATTTCTATGAATACATGAAACATAATATATTTGTTCCATTATATCTAAACACTTCAACTCTTTGGTAGTCAAGTGTTGGAATTAAAGTACTTCAACTCTTTTGTAGTCAAGTACTTGAAAGTGATCCAACTCTTTGGTAGTTTGATCACATTATGAAATGATCCAACTCTTTGGTAGTCAATCATAAGGCCTTCAATGCATTCAACCTTCAACTATCAATGCATGGATGATATAATGGAAAATGTGCTTAAAATATGTGTTCTCTTTTGTTAATAAATATCTTTGTGCAAGTATATGTTTTTTTCTTATATTTGTTTCTTACCACCAAGTTCTAGTTTTATCTTATTGCCAGGCTTAGTAATGAGAGGTATATAAAAAATACGTAGGCATACTCAGTACAATATTCTTGAATATTGTGCTGACGTGTGCCACATGCGATCTTTGTTTTAGGTTTTGGTTATGTGCTCTTGAAGATCCAAGATAGTTGTGAGTTGTGTGGCGAGCTGATGTACATGTGGACATGTTGTCTTAAGATCATGTTGTTTAGTTATAGTACATGTATATGTAGAAGTTTGTTGTTTAATATGTAATATCAAATGTTGTAACAATCCATTATGTAATTATATGTTGAATGGTGAACATGTGTTGTATAGTTTTATTATTGTTCATGTGCACGTGCTACTGTTGTTTCCCTCTAGACTTCCTCTGATTTCCTTCTTTTTAGCCTAGTATGGGGTGTTTAAATTGGGATTCTTGATGAGGTGAGGGTTTCAATTTGGATGTCACACATCAGATTAAGTTTTAGAAAATCTGGGGATGTCACATCCGGCTTGCTAAACACTTGAAGGTATATTAGGGTTTAATCAACACTTGGAAGACTATTAGGAGATGCTCCACTCTAGATAAGTGGTCCATGCACTTCATGCATAATTATTGGATGTTTATGCATTATTATGTATAATGTACATGTTGTAATGTGAATGTATTATTTATGCTATATTTTTGTTGATAAATTTAATAATTATTGAATAAATAACCTTTTTATTGATGATTTTCAAGAATCATCATAGAACATCATATTCATGTTAGGAGAAAGAGTAAAGAATATTCAAGAGTAAAGAGTAAATATAATGTGTGAATTCTATATAAGATCCTTGTCATGGACTTTCCTAGCACATAGCATACTTCAGTACTAATAATGGGCTTTCCTAGAATATAGTGTATTTCGGTACAAATCATGGGCTTTCCTAGCATACAGATCACTTTGGTGCAAAGAGAAGAGGCACTTAGGTGGAAAACTTAAGGATTCTTATATAAGTCAAATTTTATTTAGACAATGTTAAATATTTTTTCTTTCAAAGTATATGTCATTTCTCATTTATAATATGTTCAATTCCACTTACAGATTTTTTTATGTATGGCTAGGGGAGCGATGCCTGCAGGATAGGAGCAACGCCAATGATATATCCATATGAAGATCTTCCTAAGCAATATCTCAAAGTTTCTAAGGACTTGCTTAGTGAGGTGCCATCTACCTAGCCGATCCAGTTATTTATATATGAGTTTCTTTCATGTTCTAAAATATGTTTAGAGATTAGATTATGTATTCAAGAACCTAATTGTACTAAATTGTCTTTGAACAATGTATCAATCAACTTCTATACTAATGCATGATGATTGCTTACTTTATTTGCAACATTTATTATTCTTTTGACATCCCTTTGAGCTAAAGTCTCTCATGTTATAGAAAACATGGGAGTTTCTTATGCTAATACGTGTATGCTTAAAGGAGGTGTCACAATAATGGTATTAAAGAAAATAAGTAGATGGACACTAGGCAAATATGATTCATATATAGTTAACCTCAGGATGAACATAGGAAATTTGGCATAGGAATGGACTCTAAGGAGGAGTATCAAACCCTAGAATAACTAGAGTTTTCACCCTAAATAAGAAGACATGTTAGGAATAGGTGTATATCTAGTTCAAGTATTAACCTAATCTTAGCTAGTGTCATGTCCTCTCTTATCTCAATGGGTGGTGCTCACAATGTGAGGAATGTAGAGGGATGTCATAAGCAAAACACTTATTATGCATCTTTCCTCTTCATAATAGTATGTTTGGTATGAGTCATGTATACTTTTAGGTTGGTGAAGGGTAGTGTAATAAGATCTTACATCGTAGGGTATGTGCTTGATCAACACATACCTGGGGATGTCAAAATATGGGTAATACAAAAGACCTAAAAAAGGTAGTCATGTAGACCTAATCTTAGAAGGTTATCTCTGGTCAAAGATAGATCCCCTTAGTAAAAAAATATTATCTTCCATATACCCTAAGTAGAATATGGAGGAGGAATGGTAGAGTTAGTGTGCTAGACTATGAAAATTAAGGAACTTAGAGAAACTATTCACACAAATTTAAGGGGTAAGTAAAATCCTAAGGTGGGTAGTATGTGGAAATTTTGAGGATAAAATTTATTTAAGGTGGGTAGAATTGTCATATTCCAAACTTTGAGTAAAATAATGTTAAGGTCTGATTTAAAATTTCATAAATAATAAATTTGAATCTTGGACTTTGATTGAGAGATCATGATGTTTACGTGTGAACTTAGTAATTAAGAATATCTTGGATCCACTGAACGATCTAGGTTTGACCCGTGGTTTACCTATTTCAATTTAGGCACGATTGAATAAATGTTATTTTACAATTAGGTCCTTGGGATATAGTAATGGATTTAAGTAATTTGTGTAAATAATGAATACTAATTAATAAAAAGTTGGTTAAAAGATAAATAAAATTTGAGAGAAAGGAAGGAAACCTAGAAGATTATAAGTTATTATGTGAATTAGGTAATTATTTAAAGAATAGTATAGTCTTTTTTCAGAATCCAAGTTTGAAGTCCTTAACATATCCTTTTTTTACCCAATATCTTTCCTAAGTGAAGATAAGAGAAAAAGAGATAATATTCTAAAATTTGGGGAAAAAAAGACATAGAATGTGATCTATATAATAACTTTGAAAAGAGGGTTTTATAAAAAAAAGAAATTGTTACAAAAAAGTAAAAAGCCATCTCATTCCTTGTTGCCAAATAGGGCACTTGTTCCTTCCCCTTATCCTTTCCCAAAAGGAAGCAAGGATGAAGTTAGTTTCTTAATGGGAGTCCCAATATTAATGGAACTTCCATATCTGGCTAGGAATAGGTGTTTGTGAGTCATGGCCTTGCCACTATATCTGGGGTAGAGATCATGGTATCCATCCAACAAATCAAAAGAGAATCAGAGAAGAGGAAACCATAGAAGCAATGTCCCAATAGGCATCCCATACACGATCTCCAATGAGAGAAAGACGAGAAACTGACTTGGCATAGTTGTTTCTCTTCCACTTCACTTCTATTCCCTCTAACATCAATCAATCAAAATGGGGGGGGGGGAGTCTGGGATGTAAAACCTATCTGATTGACGTGACATGGGAGTCAAGCACTTGGGGTCGCCCTCCCAGTTGTCCAGAGCCAAATGTGACCTTCAAAATGTGATAGTGTTGAGGATTTTGGGGCCAACGCCACCCTGGATTGGGCTCTTGACCCCCCTTCTACATGGTGACGAGCCACCAAAAGACCTGAGCACCGATGACACTCTATTAAAACAAAATCACACTCTATGTGTCCCTCATGCTAGTGAAAGAGAAAAGAAGATGGATGGATATAGGTTTGTGGATAAATGGACCCATAGGAGATCCACGAACTAAAAGAGAAGGAGAAAGGAAAATAACAAGAAAAGCTAACCATCGATCTATCCTTTGGATCAAGAATCAATAGCACATATTGACAAAGCAAGGGATTTTGTGTAAATTATGTATCTTGAGATTGGCTTATCTAAGTAGAAAAAGTAAAGTACAGTTAGAAAGCTATTTAAGAGTATATTTTGGTAAAAATACTAAGTTAATGTAATTTCTTGATTTCTTTAGGTAAAATATTTTGTGAAAGAGAATAGGCCTTATGATGATGTGTAATAGGTTGAGGTAGAGATAATGAAATTTGATGAAATAATTTTATGGTATTATTTTGAGAACTACATTGTATATTTGAGGTATGATCATATTAGTTTGTTGAATATAATTTATTATGTTTATTGTACCAATTAGGATACTTTGGTACTTTAAGGTATTAAATAGTGATATAAAATTGAGGAAAATTATATGAGATATCATTTGGAGGTATGAATCATTATTGTACTGTTGGATTTGAGGTTAGATGACATTTCTTGCATCATGTGATTTTTATGTCATACAAACTGTGTTAGCATCTTAATTATTGAGATTTTTGAATTAAGGATAGTAATAATGATATTAATGTTTGTGAAGACGGTTTATCTTGAGTATTTATCATGATATCAGACTTTTCTAGAGGATGCAACAATATGATTAATACTTGAGGAAACCACAATATGTATAGGAAGGCCTATAAAGTATATTAGGGTATCTTGGTGTTTTTGGATAAAATGTTTATATTGTATTATATTCAAGTCTAGGAAGTACCTGGCTTGTTAAACACTTGAAGGTATACTCAGGTTTAATCAACCCTTGGATGACTATTAGGAGTTGATCCAATCTCGATAAGTTCTCCATGCACTTTGAACATAATAATTGGATGTTTATATGTTATTATGTACAATGTACATGTTGTAATGTGAATGTGTTATTCATGTTATAGTTTTATTGATAAACTTTAATAATTATTGAAAAAATGAAAACGTTTTTACTGATTATATTCAAGAATCATCATATCACATCATATTCATGTTTAAGGGAAAGTAAAGAGTATTCAAAAGTAAAGAGTAAAGATAATGAATGAACCTTATATAAGATCCTTGTCATAGGCTTTCCTAGCACATAGTGTACTTCGGTACAAATCATGGGCTTTTCTAGCATAAAATGTACTTTGGTACAAATAACAAGTTTTCCTAGCATACTAAGCACTTCGGTGCAAAGAGAAGAGGCACTTAGGTGTAAAACTTGATGATTCTTATGTAAGTCAAATAAAATATAATGATAAAATGCAAATTTTATTTACGTGATGATAAATGTTTTCCCTTGAAAGTATGTTATTTATCTGTTATAATATGTTCAATTCCACTTAGAAATTGTTTTGTGCATGGATGGGAGTGTGATGCCTATAGGAAAGGAGAAACGTCGAGGATAGAGACATATGAAGATCAGCCTAGAGAATAGCTCAAAGTTTCCTAAGGACTTACTTGGTGGGGTTCCATCCACCTAGCCGGTTTAGTTATTTAGATCTAAGTTTCTTTCATGTTCTAAAATATGTTTAGAGATTAGATTGTGCATTCAAGAACCTACTTGTATGAAATTGTCTTTGAATAATCTATGAATCAATTTCTATATTAATGAATGGTGATTGTTTATTTATTTTGTAATGTTTATCATTCTTGTGACATTCCTTTGAGCTAAAGTCTCTCATGTTATGGAAAACATGGGACTTTCTTCTGCTGATACATGTATGATTAAAGGAGGAGGTGGCACACCTAGTCCATGGAACGATCATTCTATCCTTAGAATGAATGTTCCACAAGGGCCATTATTGACATCCCACTTTCATACTACCATAAACCCCCCAAAAATCTACCAAAAAATGTAAGTCCCTCACATAGGCTGTTGAATGGCCATTCTATTCACAAAATGGTTGTACAAGATTGGTCATTTTTTCCAATTCTCTATCCACTCAAAACAATTCCATAAATAATTCCACCCTCACCCAGAATGAGCATTCCAACCAGAACGGCCCAGTTGGACATAATGCAACCATGAAAATGACCATTTCTGTTGGTACGTATGCCCAGAGAGACAATCATGTGATGATTGTAATGGCTTGATTTGTAAAAAAATTGATTAATAATAAAGGCAAACTTCCAATTTATTTTGTTTTATTAAGTTATGATATAATGAAGTAACATTATAAATATCTAAAGGATGATATTACTCAATGCCATATGTCTTCGATTTGAGGACCTGAACAATGAGATGATACAAATGTCAAGAGTATACATCTTGTTGTGTCCCTAGTCAGTATTACTATGGAAGAATTGTAGACAACAATAATACATAAGGCTAGAATGTGTATTGGTTGATGACAAAATCTCATCAGTCATGATATGTGATATCAAACCAAGAACATAAATACATGTTAGAGGTCAGTGTATCAGACAGACTACCGTAAGAGTGATACATTGAAAATTATAACTGGTAGTCAAAATAAACTCTTATAGTGTTGTTAGTGATTGTGGTTCTTAAACCTAAAGTCACTACACTCATAAAATGTTGTTCAATTTCTTTGACATCATCTAACGTAATCCCGAATAAGGGTTTCCATAACATTGATGATTGGGTGACTATGACCCGTGGGGATTGATTGTGAGTGATATAGATGGGATTTGTCCCTCATATAGGACTATAGTATCCTAAGCCTCCTGATAAGAAAGACTGAGAAATGCATGGCCATGCTCATGTGAGTTAATCTGTGATATTGAGCTACCTATATCTCAGACAGTCTGCTCTAGTTCAAGAAACAAGATTGAATGTTGACGAGGATGACTACTCCATGCCTCGAGTTCAATTTGGATATTAGTGACAAAGTAACTATACAAACACTACAACACAAAACACAAATTGTAGGTTGAGTTGTTCTCCAACTTTCCATTTACTTGGGTAGCAATGATGTGCGACTAGGCACCACTTTTTGCTTGTGATGTCATAACTAGTTATGGACATTCACCGCCAATGTAATATGGGACCTATAGGGTCACACACATAGGAACTGACCTAGAAGAGGAGTTTTGATCTTGAATGATAGTTGGATTGATTACCAAAGTGTTTACAAATTCTATTCAAGCAACAAATCAACAAACTGAACTCCTAACCGATCGACTCATGTGATGAAATAACTAGTTGAAGTGTTAGGTTGATTAGAAATTGAATTGGCAGAGTCTTACCTCAACTGGGGACCGAACTGACTGGTTCACTTGGTGAACCAACCAACTCAAGTCACCAACTGACTGTTTGGTTGAGTGAGATGCCCGGTTCATGGAGGAATTTGATTCATCAAGGATTAGTGAGTATTAAATGGATTCAAATTGTGGCTTCATATGTGATTGGAAAACATGGTGAAATGACTAGTTTTCTCTTGCATGTGAACCGACCGGCTCGCTTGCGAATCAACCAGTTTTCCACTCATAGGTTGCAAAAATTCATGATGTTTCAGTCCCTTCCACTCCCACATAGACTAAGAACCCAGAAAGTAACCCCTCCTATAAATAGAGGGGTAGTGGAGGCTTCTCAAACACATCAATTGTCTCTAAGTTGTTTTTTTATCTTCTCTGGTTGTAGTAACTGAGAGAGCCCGAGCAAGTCCTACCTGATAAAGGGAGGGATAGAAAGGAAGAAAATTTTTGGGAGAGAAAGTTGGTGACTAGTACACCAATAGGAGGAACAACTCCTTCATGTCCTTTCTAGAAGGATTACAAGAGTTCTAGGCGGTCCATGTGGACTCCCATGGAGGCGTGATGGCCGTTGTTTGTCACTATGAGGACAACGCCAACCTTCTGTTTGTGGTGAAGACTAGGAGGGTCAACAGATGAGTCCCAGTGCAACTAGAAGATATTTTTCAAACTACAACAATGAGGAGATGTCATTGGACTTGCTCCAAGACCAGATATATCCTTGAAACCATATTTGTCACTATATAGTTATTGATGTGATCCGCTGGTTTAATGATGAATATGGAAATAATTTTTTTAGTTTCTGTTGCCTATTTGCTGTCATATTTCCCTACAGTGGTATCAACGCCACATCAATATACTATATTTTGGGATATCGATATGATAAGGTTTTTTGTTTTATCATTTATTTATTGCATATGATATGAATCATAATGTCTAATCAAATACCACAAATCCCAAACTAGTATATATATATATAATTTACACAATTCATCCTAAAAGCAAGTTTTGATTGTGGATGTGTAGCATAATTATGGCCAACAACCCTATTATTTGTGCATGGTTGTGTGGTTTGTTATTCTTATTTTATCTTAGCAATAACCCTATTATCCGTGCATGGTTGTGTGGTTGGTTATTCTTATTTTGTCTTAGTTTGCATACCAATCCTCTACTGTATCTTCCAATTATAAAAGTACTATTCTCTCATACCTTTATTCCCGTAGAAAGTAACTCAAAATTTCTCTATAATCATGTAATAGTAGGATAGTTTAAATTCTTGTCGCTATGAATAAGACGGACCTAGAAGTTGGAGGACCAAGGAGGACCAATCGATTGGAGGCCCAGACAATCAACTAGAGGACCCAGAAGTTGGTGGACCAGAGTCCACACGACCAGGGAGACAAACAACTGACTAGCCAGGAGGTGAGCCGATTGGTTTAAGGGTTGAACAGATAGACCCAGATTGGGAAGCACAAATCTTCATCAACAACTTGTTTTTGCATGAGATGTGGACCCTAGGTTGTGGTTGTTCCTTGTGTCTCCAAGGAATTACATTAGAATGGCATAACTATCACTTTTTTTATTGCATGTTTTCATTGTGGGATATATAATGTATATGATAGTACTATATATGTGGTGATTGAATAAAGTATATGTATTTATAAATACAAATACCTCAATATAATATTAAGCCTAAGATGCCTTCCATAAGAAGCACACATGGAAAGCTTGATCCACTAAGTGTAGGTTACGCCAAAGCATGGTGTGCTGTCCATTGTGGAAGTGTGATGGTAGATATGTAGATTTGCCAAAGTAGGGTATATATTCTATTGAGTTGGCTTTTGGGTCAGCCTTAACTAGGTGATCTTAATGGGATTAAGTACCTAGAAGCATAGAGATGAATTGTGACAAAGAGTTGGGCATGCCGTCTATCCGAACATTGCATATGGATGTGATTGGAAAGAGTTGCCTACCTAAATAGTCAAGTTGTGGGTAATCACCCAAAGATGACTCATGATTTGATGAAATATGGATCTTAGCTCATTAGAAGATTGTACGTTGCGATCTTCCGAATTGGTAGTGAGGGATCTCAATTTGAAGAAAATGGTGGGAGCGATAATTAATTAAAGGCCTAATTAAATATCATCAAATATTATCAAATCAAATCAAAAAGTGTTTTGACAAAATGCAAAATATTTCTCATGTAGAATCCAATGACAAAAAAATTGTTGTTGTGATTGAAGGATAATCTAACTGATATATATTTCTATAATTGGTTTGGGATTTTGAGAAGTGTTCTTTGTATCCCTGAAACACCAATGTCAGTGAAACCTACCCCACATACTCTTGAGACTGAAATAGATGCTTATTTGAAGCATCCCAATGGTGTTGTAGACATCAAGAACCTTGTGTTGGGCTGTGTGAACTATGAGTTGCATAAAAATTATGATAAGCAAGAAAAGTATAATGTCTCCAAGGTGCTATTTGAGTGTAAACTGATAGATGGAGATCCAGTGGATCCCCATTTGATCAATATGAATGAGCATGTAGAGTATCTATAGAGACTGGGATTTCCTTTAGGTCAAGAGTTGGTCATGGATATGATTTTGCAATCATTGCCTAAATCATATAGCCATTTAATCAAGTATTACAATGTGAGTAGCATGGCTAGACTGTTGTCTGAGTTGCTTGACATGTTGGTATATGTCGAAGCACAAATGAAGAAGGATAAATCCATGATAGAGATCAGATGAATAGAGTCCAAGGACAAAGGAAAGGCCAAGAAGTGTTCCGAGGATAAGCTAAAGTACAAGTCTTCTGCACTCAAAATAAGGAGAAGGATAAGGAAACTTAGGAAGATGAATCAAGGGATAGAGATCTCTACTTTAAGTGTATACATAATTGAGGTTAACTTCACTACTTCTTTATCATGGGTACAAGATATCAAATGTGGATCACACATTTTCTCAGATGCAAAGGATTTGAAAAGAAGTAGACCTTTAGCAAAAGGTGAGGTTTAATTGTGTGTTCTAATGGAGCAAGAGTTGCTTCTAGCGCGATTGGAACCTATGAGTTATCTCTACCTAGTGGGCTTGTAATAGAGTTAGAGAACTATTATCATGTACATTCCATTAATAGGAACATCATTTATGTATCTTGTTTGGACAAGAATGGATTCAAATTTCTTATAAAGAATGGTCAATGTTATATTAGTAAAGGTGAGATCTTTTATGGCAGTGCCCCTATGTCTTATGGTCTATACTTGATACATCTAGAGACAAGTGTGTATAACCTATATACTAAAAGACAAAAACTTGATAACTCAAACCAAATATACCTTTGGCATTGTCATCTAGGGAACATAAATGAGAAACACAAATCTAGACTCCATAAAGTTGGTTATCTAGATTGTTTTGATTTCAAATCAATAAAAACATGTGAGTCTTGTTTGTTGGGCAAGATGACAAAGACTCTCTTCATTGGAAATAGTGAGAGGGCTAGTGATCTATTAGAACTCATACATATTGATGTGTGTGGCCCTTTTAGAAAAAAATTAGAGATTTGGATATCAGTACTTGAATACCTTCATTGATGACTTCAATAGGCATGGTTATGTTTACTTGATGAAACATAAGTTAGAAACTATTGATGAGTTCAAGGAGTTTATGAATGAAGTACAGAACCGACTTGGTAAAAGTATTAAGGTACTTCGTTCTGATTGAGGTGGAGAATACTTAAGTCAAGAGTTTTAGGACCTTCTAAGAGCCCATGGGATTGTATCCCAATGGACTCCACCTGAAACACCTCTTCATAATGGTGTATTAGAAAGAAGGAATTGCACATTGCTGATTATGGTGCGATCAATGACGAGTTTTTCTGATCTTCCTACTTCCTTCTGGGTTTATTCTCTAGAAACTACAACATTTACACTAAACCACGTACCATCTAAATCATTTCAAAAAATGGCATATTAGATATGGACTGGGAAACCTCCCAAAATGTCTTTTATGAGGATTTGGGGATGTGAAGCTTATGTAAGGAAAATGTCTCCTGAAAAGCTTGGCCCTGAATCTGATAAATGTTATTTTTTGGATATCCTAAGGAGACTAAGGATATTATTTTATTCCCTACCTGACAAAAAAGTGTTTGTTTCTAGAGATGTTGTATTCCTAGAGAAGAAACTATTTCCAAAGGAATCAATGGGAGGAAAGTGGAACTCAAAGAGGTTCAAGATCAACAACAAAGCATTGGACCAATACATGTACGAGAGGAATAAAGATAATCACAAAGTGTTAAGGAATCTCAAATTCCTCAAGTACGATGGGAACCTCATAGATCTAGTAGGATACACCTTAAAACTAAAATATTTGGATATCTTATGAATTAGGAAGGTGATGAGTTGGTCATAGATGATGAGCCAACAACCTATCTAGAAGCTACTGAGGGACCATAATCTGAGAAATGGCTTGAGGCCATGAGATATGAGATGGAATCCATGTATACCAACACGGTACAGACCTTGGTGGATCTACTTGAAAGGGTAAAATCCATATGGTGCAAGTGGGTCTTCAAGAAGAAGATCGACATGGATGGTAAAGTATACACCTATAAGGGCAGATTGGTTGCAAAAGGTTTCATACAAGTTCAAGGTGTTGACTATGACAAAACCCTTTCTCTAGTGGCCATGGTCAAGTCCATTAGGATCATGCTTGCTATTGCATCTTATCATGACTATGAGATTTTAAAGATGGATGTTAAAAACACATTCCTTAACTATAATATTCTCAAAGATGTGTACATAGACACAACTTGAGGGTTTTATAAATACAAAGTATGCAAGTAAAATTTGTAAGCTACACAGGTCAATTTATGGATTGAAGCAAGAATCTCAGAGCTAAAATCTTCATTTTCATGAGATATTCAAAGAGTTTGTCTTTAGTCAAAATAGAGATGAACCTTGTGTGTACAAGAAGGTTAGTGTGATCATAGTGACACTCCTCATTTTGTATGTAGATCCACATATTGTTGATGGGGAATAACATCACTACTTTACAAAAGCTAAAGACATGGTTGGGAAATACATTTTGTATGAAAGACTTGGGAGAAGCATCCTACATCTTGGGGATTAAGATCTATAAAGATATATATAGAAGGCTTGTTGGACTAAGTCAGAGCACATGCATTGATAAAGTGTTGAAGCAATTCAGAATGGAGAGATCAAAGAGAGGAAACCTGTCCATGCATCATGAAGTTACCATATCTAAAGCTCAATGTCCCCTATTCTAGTGAAGAAAGGGAACACATGAATTTAATTCCATATGCATCATCAATTGAATCAATCATGTATCTAGTATTGTGCACTCATCTAGACATATCTTATATGCCTTGAGCATGATGAGCATATATCAATCTTATCTAGGTGATTCTCACTAGAAAACTATGAAGAACATCCTTAAGTACTTGAGGATAACTAAGGATCAATTCCTCATCTATGACAGAGAGGAAGAGTTGTTGGTAAAGGTTACACCTATGCAAGCTTCCAAACTAACAAAGATGATTACATATTACAATCTAGATTTGTGTTTTTCCTGAACAATGGAGCTATGAGTTGAAAGAGTTCCAACCAAGAGACAATTATCGATTCTACAATAGAGGCAAAGTATATTGTTGCATTGAATGCAGCAAAGGAGGTTGTATGGATCAAGAATTTCATCTCTGAACTTGGGGTTGTTCCAAGCATCAACAACACAATTGATATATACTGTGACAACAATGGAGCTATTGCATAAGATAAGGATCCCAGATTACATCATCGTTCCAAGAATATACAATGGCAGTTACATCTCATATGAGAGACCGTACAACAAGGAGATGTAAGATTTGTAGAGTACCAACTAAAAACAATGTTATTGACCCCTTGACAGAGGAAGTTTCTCAACAAAAGCATGTCATGTTAGATCAATTGGGATAATATTCATGGATGCTTTTCTCTAAGTGCAAATTGGGAGTCTAATGGTATGTATGCCGGAGAGAAAATCATACAATGATTGTAATGGCATAATTTGGAAATGATTTGATTAATAATAAAGGAAACCTTCCAATTTATTCTATTTGTTTCACTTATGAGTTAATGAAGTAACATAATAAATGTAAAGAGGATGGTATTACTCAATGATGTATGTCTTTGTGTTGTGGACCTAAACAATGAGATCATACAGATGTTAAGAGTATACATTCTTGTTTTGTCCTTAGCCAGTTATTACTGTGGAAGCATTGTAGACAACAGTAATACATAAGACTAGAATGTGTGTTTTTTGATGAAAAAATCTCATTAGTCATGATATGTGATATCAAACCAAGCACATAGATACATTCTAGAGAACATTGTATCAAATAGACTTGCCATAAGAGTGATACATGGAAACCATAACTGGTAGTCAGAATCACCTTTGATAGTATTGGTGGTGATTGTGGTTCTTTGACCTAAAGTCACTACACTCATCACATGTCATTCAGTATGCTTTGACATCATCTAAAGTAATCCTAAATAAGGGTTGCCATAATGGTGATGGTTGGGTGACTGTGACACATGGGGATTGACTTTAAGTGATATAGATGGGATTTTTCCCTCCTACAGGAGTATGATATCCTATTATTCTTGATAAGCGAGACTGAGAAATGCATGTCCATGCACATGTGAGTCAATATGTGATATTGAGCTTACATATATCTCAGATAGTTTGCTTTGGTTCAAGAAACAAGATTGAATGTTGAAGGAGATGACTACTCCATGCCTCAAGTTCAATCTAAATATCAGTGACAAAGGAACTATACAAACACTAAAACACCAAACATAGATTGTAGGTTGAAGTGGTTCTCCAACTTTCCATTTACTTAGGTAGCAGTGATGTGCAGCTAGGCACCACTCTTTTCTTGTGATGTCATAATTGGTTATGGACATTCACTACCAATGTATTAGGGAACCTATAGGATCACATACATAGGAACTGACCTAAAAGAGGAGTTTTGATCTTGAATGATAATTGGATTGATTACTAAAGTGTTTAGGTTCTCAATTCAAGTAATAATCAACTGACTAATCTCCCAACCGATCGACTCATGTGATGAAATGACCATTTGAAGTGTCAAGTTGATTAGAAATTGAATTGGTAGAGTTTTGTCTAAACTAGGGAGCAAACCAGCCAGTTCACTTGGGGAACCGATTAGCTCAGGTCACCAACCAACCGTTTGGTTGAGTGAGACACCCAATTTGTAGAGAAATTTGATTTAATCAAGGATTTGTGCTTACGTCGTATTGAGCATTAATTGGATTCAAATTTCCAATTCATATGCGATTGGGAAACATGACAAAACCATTGGTTCACTTAGCAAACCGATCGGCTTGCATGTGAACCGACCGGCTCACTCGTAAACCGATTGGTTTTCCACTAATATGTTGCATTAATTCATGATCTTCTGGTCCCATCCACTCCCACACAGACTGTGAACCTAGATCCTAACCCCCCGTATAAATAGAGGGGTACTGGGGGATCAAACACATCAATTGCCTTTGAAAATTGTTTATCTTCTCTGGTTGTGGTAATCGAGAGAACTTGAGCAAGTCCTACCCGATAATGGGAGGGATATCAAGGGAGAACAATTGTAGGAGAGCAAGTTTGTGACTAGTACACCAACAGGAGGGAAAACACATTCCTATCCATTCTATTAGGATGATAGGAGTTCTAGGTGGTTTTTGCAGACTTCCATAGAGGTGTGGAGGCCGTTGTCTACCGCTAAGAGGAAAATGTCAACTAGTTATCCATGGTGAAGACCAGAAGGCACAAAAAATGAGTCCTAGTGCAACTAGAATATAGTTGCACAACTACAATGATGAGGAGACGTTGTGGGACTTGCTCTAGGACTAGGTATATCCTCAGAACCATCTTTTCCATTATATAGTTATTGACGTGATCCATTGGTTTAATGAGCAATATGGTAGTAATTTTTTTTGTTTCCATTTACTATCTGATGCCATATTTCCCTACATTTTCACCTTGACCATTCCACCCAGTTCATCCCTTCACTCCCCTAGGATCAACATGAACATTCTATCATGAAAGCCTACTATGTCCCACATGTGTTTTCTAAAAATATCCCCACTAATCCTAGACACCTTAACTCCCTATATATAGTGGAAGACAAGAGGTAAGGTTATCTCTTGTTAGCCCTCATTATTTTCTAAAGCCACAACATACCCATTCCTACTCTATTCCACTTCTATATGCATCCAAGACCCTAACATATTTTGGGGTTTTATCCATTCCACTTACTTCCTACACTTTTGGACTTTAAAGGAGGGTGGATCATGTCTTTCTTTAGCTAGAGGTGAAGAAGGATAAGTGTTCACCAAGCCCCATAGAGTTTTAATTCTCCTTTTCTTCTTCTTTTGTCATCTTTGTGACTATGAGTAGCTAATCTCTTATGTGGGCCGCTTGGGAGAAAAACATGTAACTATAATACCTTGTTGGGAAATAAAAAACAAACTCTTATTTTTTCCCCTAATGCTATATTGTTTCTTGTTCTCTTTCACTACCTCTTGTTATAATTATTTGATCTATGGAATCACATGTGGTATATAGAAATGAGTGATTATGGGCTTTTGGTGGAAAAACTCCTAAGTTCCCTAGAGGAACCTTAGCTAGTTTTTCTCCCTTCCTATTGTCTCTCCATTCTACTAGTCCTAGGTGAGAGATCTAAGTGATCGGGTTTGCTCTTACATATGCACTAAGAAAAAAGGATCGCCTGTTGGTTAGATGGAGATAGTGTGAGGTGAGATACCCTTCACCTATACTCCACACCACTTCTTGTCCCTAAGTATATATGGAAAATCATGTCCAAAATCCAATGGCTAGATAATATAGATCTATTTGTATCTACTCCTGAGTTAATATATCATAGTAAGGATATATGGGAAGTGTACGATATGGTTCCCCTATGCACCACCATGCCATCCATGACCAACTAATAGAGTCATATACATACTCTACTTTGATTCTTGTTGTTTGGTTTCATAGATGTTGGTTGGATGTTTATGCATATATAGAACCTCGTTGCATGGTTGATTGTTACATAACCCCCAAACAACCTACTATTCAATCTAATTTCTTAAACCCTAAATTGTTATCTTTCAATATAGTTGCTCTTTTGATTGATTAACCTACTTGCTTGTTCATGTTAGTTGTTTCCTTCTATAATAATTCGTTATTCCTTAGTTTCTTGTACTAGGTTTTACTTAGTTACTTTCTGAGTGAAGTATTTTCTTGTCTCCTAAGCATAATTTCTAGTTTATCTTAGTTACTTTCTCTCCCTCTTATTATTTATTTGTTTAACGTATTTCAATTACTCTTCTCTTAGTTTATTAGTTAGCATTGATTGTGTAGGTTTAACTGATTTTTTATTTTTTCCCCTTGCTTGTCCAATACAATGCAATTAGACCCCACTTTCAAACTCTAAAAACCCTTCTCTATGATCTATAAACCAAAAGTAGTGATCCTAGCTAGTATATTGTCCTACCCCACTACTTGTGGATCAACCCCTAACTTTCCTTATCTATACTACATCCCTAGCCTATGTGCTTCTAGATAGTGTTTGTACTAAGAGCATGTTTATTAGGGTCTAAAACTATTTTTAACCCAAGTGTGTGCCCCACATGCACATCAATAATGTTAAATCCCACATCTAAAATAACCATTAATAATGAGATTAGGGTACAAATTGAGGACCAAACATCATGAAAAGATCACCCTTAACTTTTTTTTATGATTTAAAACTCTTTCATTTCTCACATTCAATTACATGAACTTGCTTAGAAAAGGAAATCAAAGCTTGATTTTCAAACATGAAGATAGATATATAAACATTCATTCTAATTATCACACAACCATTCATACAAATCTTGATAGTTAGATACATACTTCTTTGATAAAGAAATAATGTTACACATCATCATTTACAACTCTCATATTTTTATAGTTCAAATCAAAGTAATAACTCCGCTCTTTCTCTAGGGGTTGCTCAGTTTCATTTCTAAGATGGAGACTCTCCTTGTGCTGCCATGGTGGTGGGGATGGGCATCCCTCTCACTGGCCTTACCTCTTCTGCTTCTACCACCATCACTTCCCCATCCACCACCACTACCTCTTCTCCTTCCCCATCACCTCCTCCTGGTTTTTCTACCCCTCCTTCCCTATCTAGACCTCTCCTGGTGCCTGGGATGATCCTTCTATAGATGTTACTATCAAAAGGGCATGGGCGGACACCATGACCGGAGAGCCTGCTATCCCTAGCACCCAATGTCCGGTGGAAGTAGCATATGACCCCAAGGTGCCATTCTTCAAGAATGAGGATCTTTGGCCTTGGATGAAGTTCCTTGACTCAATCCTTGAGGAGATGGACAACAACCATAAGTATTCATCATTGTTCAAGTGTTGGGAAAACATTGCTTCTTTGAGCATATCTACTAATGGATGCATAGGTCTTGGAGGCCTCATGGGGAGCTGCAGATGTCCTCTCGTTGAGATGGTCTATTCCTGACAAGGTTTTCGAATGAAAATTATATGAAATGATCCCTCGAGATAGGGCCTTGGTTCTTCGACAGTCAGCTGGTTCTCACCAGAAGATGGTCACCTGAGGTGGATGTCCGACGAGTGGCGCTATGCAGATCACCTGTGTGGGTCAACCTAGTCGACGTGGGGAAGCACTAGACCCACTGAGCCTTGGCCATTATAGAATACACCATTGGAACACCCAAAGCCATCGATAATAAGGTGGTCAGTAATAATGTGGGTTTGTCTAGGATGTGTGTCAAAATCTCTACTGACAAGGATCCACCCCCCATGATAATGGTTGTGCTCCCCAATATAGCTGAGTTGGAGATTAGAGTAGTCTATTAGGAACTACCTAATTTTTGTGAGCATTATTGTGTCTTAGGGTACAAGGATGGTCATGTCCTGGTAGTCATCCCCCCAACTACAACCACCCACCAACAACATGTCTATTAGAGAAAATAGAAGAAGGAAGCATACTGCAGAGCAACCTACAATGTAACCTATTTGTCACTTGGATGTGACATAAGGCACATCACTGGTGGATGTGTCTACTCATGATGCTGGAGATATGAGCATGCCTCTAGGTAATGGGTCAGAGGTATGGTGGGTATTCCTTTGCCCGAGATGGAAGGTACAATAGTTCACATGGTACCAGATAGGACTATGGATCGAGGTGGTACTAAGTAGGTGGAGGACCCCACAGTTGTTGTCAGAACTCAGAACACCTTTGACGCCTTAGAGAGCTAGGATGCTGATGAGACAGTTGCAAAATCCCCCACACTCACCAAAAGCTCCTGTACTATGAGAGGAAGGGGAGGAGGTACCACACACCATTGGAGTGGCTGACACAAGAAGTGATTATGTGGATCCTCACATGGAGTTTGCGAGATGCTTCTCATCCAAAAAAGCAAGAAAATGTCACGAAACTGATTCAAGAGTGTAATGCTTCTCTGGTGTTATGCTTGAAGATACATATAAAAAGGGAGTCGAAGGAGAGGATATTTGGGCTAGTTCCTAATGGATGGGGGGCATATTCAAATCTCTCACAAGTTGAGGGAGGAAGTATCATTATAGGATGGAACCTTTGGTCTAGGACATACAAATCATCAATGCCATGGATAAAATGATAGTTGTGAGCTGCATCAATTAGGGTGGATTCCATTGCATGATGTCTGATGTGTCTCAACTCTAAAGGGTGCAGAAGACGGCTCTGGGAGGTTCTGACCCAATCCAACCAAGATGAGCTTCTCCAACTGGTGATTGGTGATTTTAACCACCTTAGGAATCCTTTTTAGAAAAAGGTGGGGAAGACTTTACCTGATTTAGTGTTGGGAAGGTTAAAAGGAAATTGACACTACTAATGTCATGTAACTCAACATGACAAGTGGGAAAGTCACCTACAACAATAGGCAGGTTGGACGGATTGCCAACAACCTAGATCAGGGCATGGTCAATGAAGCTTGTCTAAAAGTTTTCTCGTAGGCTAAGATTGATATGCAGAACCACATGAACAATAATGACTCCTATTAAAGGTGGATCTCACTAAGAAATGTCCTAAAGCCAAGACATTCAAGTTCATGAACCACTAGCTCCAATGGCTGAGTTCTGAGGGTACTATTAAGGAGGCTTGGATGATTGTTATGGAAGGTAACCCACTCAATGTAGTGGGCCATAAGATGAAGTGGACAAAAATTGCTCTTAAGGTTTGATCTAGAGAGCATGTGCATCTAAGAAACCTTCTTAATAAGTTTAAGAAGGAGTATGACATAGCCACCTTGAACATGAGACATGAGCCACTTGATCAGACTATTATGAGAGATGAAAAATATGTTGTTGAGAGAGTGAAGACCCTTGAGAAGGCTGAGGAGACCATGTACTAGAAAAGGAGCCATATTAAGTGGATTAGGGATGATGATTGGAATAAATAATATTACAATGCTACTATCAGGAAGCACGACA
This sequence comes from Alisma plantago-aquatica, assembly GCA_963693085.1. Taxonomy (NCBI): domain Eukaryota; kingdom Viridiplantae; phylum Streptophyta; class Magnoliopsida; order Alismatales; family Alismataceae; genus Alisma; species Alisma plantago-aquatica. The sequence continues at coordinate 1,166,899,957 of OY856412.1, forward strand.
TGTGTGATGTCATACATTCCTTGGTTAGAGAAGATGACACCATAGCTAGAGGGGGTGATGAAGTTGGGCAATAGGTTGCCTTTGTTGTATAAAGACTTGTATAATCATGCAAGGGCTACCAAGGCTGGTCGGAGGCATCCAGATAGTAGAGTGACTAGCAGCATGAATGCAGATCTCTATCAGAGTGTTGCTGACAAAGAAATCAAAGAAGCTGCTCTTAGCATTGGGGCATCGAAGGCCCCCAGCCCTGACGACTTGAATAGGAAGTTTTTCCACTATATGTGGCACATTATTTGGAGTGATATCAGCAAGGCAGTTTTCTAGTTCTTGAGTGGTGGTGGATGGTTAGATCTATAAACCATTCATTCCTAAAGCTTATTCCTAAGAAGAGGCATGTTAGTGGTATGAATGATCTAAGGAATATTGCTTGCTACTCAATTATGTACAAAACCATTTCTAAGTTGCTGTCCAGAAGATTGAAACCCATCCTGCCCATTATTGTTTCCCCACAAAAATCTACTTTCATACAGGGTTGAAGCATCTGAGATGGAGCACTCCTCGCATCCAAATTCCTTCTGGGCTTCAATGTTAGGAACAAATCTATGAAAACCAATGTCAAGCTGGATTTGGCTAAGGCCTAAGACAATGTTATATTGAGTTCTTTGTGGTGTATCATGGAGGATATGGGTTTCTCCTCGAGTTTGATAAACCTTATCAAACAATGTGTTGAGACCACTTCATTTTCTATTATAGTCAATGGTCTACCATATGGTATGTTTACATCCTCTAATGGCCTGAGACAAGGGGATCCCCTATCCCACTTGCTCTTCACCCTAGTGATGGAAGGCCTGCCCATGCTTGCCACTGTGGAGGAGGACTCGAAAAGTATCATACCATTCAAGGTGGAAGGGACGAAGGTCATGTCACATCTTATTTTCGTTGATGACATTCTCTTTTTCCTTTCTAGAAAAGCCAAGGTCCTTAGGGCCTTCAAGAATATGATGAAATTCTTTGGGCAGCTGACTGGCATGTTCATGAGCGATTTGAATTCAAGAGTCTTCTTCTCTCGATCATGCGATATAAGAAAAGGTAGTTTGAAGAGAGTCATACAGTTACAAGAGAGTTCCTTCCCCACTAAATATCAGGGTATTCCCTTATCTGTTGGTAGGGGAAGAGGGGAAGACTATTTTGAGTGCGTCGATAACACCAAGATGTTGTTACCAAATGGATGGGCATCAATTTATCCATGGTTAGGAGGGCCACTCTAATAAGATGTGTGCTAACAAGTAAGATTAGGTATTGGGGTGGACAAGCTGAGATACCCTCCTTCATGCTTCTTAAGTTAAAATCCATCATGGGTGGGTTCTTATGGTCTGGATGCAACCATGCATATCCTGGGAAACCATTGACATGCTTGTTAATGAAGGAGGACTGAACATTATTGACGTGCTGAACATAGCTTTGATTGCCACCTCCCGGAGGATCGATAGCTGTCTACGAAAACCAGATACCGCTTGGAGCTCATGGATGAGGAGGTACAGTTATGCAATCTAGTTCATTCTACTATTGGATCCTAGAATGAGTGATTTGCTCTAGAGGGGGTGAATATAGCTAAAAACACTAAACAAAATTCATTATATACCTTCAAGGTATATGATAAGATATGGTTGCTAATATGGGAAATTTAATTGCAACGAAATCATACATATCAAGGATGAGAGAGATTAAACAGACACCAATTGACAAACTATGTAGAGTGGTTCCATACTTCAAACTATAAGTATGTCAGTCAACTATCGAGAGAGGTCAACATCTAGGATTTATTAACCATGTCAACTCCATATATTCACTTATAAGAGCTAAAATATATGACCTTCCTTTTTTGGGACAAGGATACCGAGATTTCCCTTTGAGGGGAAGGGATCCAAAAACCTACCAAAAGACTTACCTATCCAACCAAGAGTCTTCTACCTCACCAATTACTTACCCACTTTGCAATGAGTCTTCGACCTTCACCAAGGCTTACCCACTCATGCACAAGTCTTCTTCCTTTGAGGAATTACTAACTCTTCTTGGATCTTCTGCCTTTGACTTCACCTTTATCAAGGAGAAGCTTTCACCAAGGGACACCTTCCCTTATTCTTCTTCTTCACCTCACTTAGCCAAGAGAAAGAATCTTCATCTTCATCTTCATGGTGGAAATGAGAGATTTGGAGGTGGTGGAAGTGATAGCCTCACAAGATATACATGTAGGACTAGCTCTCTTATAAATCTCCTACTCACTCTAATGGATGTGGCAAGTGAGTGAGCTAAGAGAGAAAGAGAGAGGCGGTTGTAGGATGCATTCAACTATAGAATAGGGACCTTCATAGCACTTGGCTAACCATGATATGAAACCCAAGGGGTTTTATTTATAGTTGGGGATGCCTAGAAGCCTTTGGGAACACTTAAGGATGAATACTAGCCGTTTGGAATGTTGCAAGAGATATTTTCCCAAATTTGCAAAATACCAATGGCTAGAAACATGTTTCTGCACTTTTAGTGTGATCGATCGAGTTTCAATAAAGGTAACTCGATTGATTGAACTATGTGAAAAAATAATTTGACCAATTGGTAGAGTTTATCCTGGATGAAACTCGACTGATCACTTAAATCAATTTTGCCCAGTGCAAGGATCCGTCAAGTTATGTGAATGTGCAATCGACTGAACCATCGCATTTTCAAGATCCATTAAGGGATCGGTCGAGATTGTAAATTGATCGACAAATAACCTCTGTAATGAATTTAGGAAAATGTCATTTAACTGCTTAAATATTTGATTTAAGTGCTCCTATTTTTTTGTAAGATTAATTACAAGTCATACAATCATTACAAGTGATTTGCAATATGATTGTAATGGATTCACATCATATTACACCAAATTGCACTTGCATTGATTTTGACTTGTCTTTTCTCCAATTTGAGATTTGCAAGTTAGGGTATTTGGAGTATGTCTATACCTAATATGAAATCAATCAAGTTGAGACATAAGACACAATTAATTGGAATGGTTTAGTCATCATCAAAACAAGGGTTTGGTCAATTTAGACCTAGAGTCAACATTCTCCCCTAAGTGTCAGGGCTCATGGATAAGCAATGATTCTTGCTCAGAAGGTCATTTTTAAGTAAAAACACTAGTCTTTCATCAAAAATTGACACTCGAGGAAAATCTACATAAATTCTAAGGATATTCCAATTTCTACATACAATTTAGTTCTATATATCCTTCATCGCATTGCTATGTAAGCAACTCAAGATAGTAGATGTGCAATTCAAGGAACAATCTTGAGCAAAATTAAAACTAGATACAAGCATATCATATAGTAGAATACCACTTGATGAAAAGAACTAGAATTACATATAGATAGGCTACTAGTAGATGTTATCATAAGTTAGGGATACTAGTAGGATCTAGATCATATCAAGAGATACCAAAAGATACACAAGATAAAGCAAGCTATGAGTAGATGTAGAGATATATCCAAACAAAGAGAGATGCAATTTTAAAAGCATGAAAGGATATAACTCACTAGCAAATACGCATAATTACCAAAAGATGAATACCACTAATAACCTCAAAGTTGTATCCAAAAAAAGATATACAACTGTATAGATGTAGCAAGTTTGAGCACTACAGAAGCAATTTAAGACACAACCATGAGATCCAAAGAGATCATCATCAAAACCTGCATAATAACTCAAGACAAGTAATTGCAATGTATAGGGATACCTCTTGTGGGATGCCAAATTATAGAAATTAGAAAGATAGAGTTGCAAGCAAGATAGCAAATTTAAAGAATGGAAATATGCATATAAAGCTACCAAGGGAGTGCCAAAGAATAAGTCCATTGATTGAGAAAATCTAGTTAAGAGGGAAATTTTCATTTTAAAAAACCAACTGTGTATTCTGAGAACAGTGCTATCGATTGATTTACTAACAAGACAAACTTGACCAATAACAACTGTTGGCAACACCCATAGGTTCCAGTCGATTGAGTTTCTATCAAGACATACTTGATCGGCAATGTTGTTGTCAAAAAGTAAATATATTTTGGAAAAGCATATCTAGAGGAATGATAAAAATGTAAATCATATCCAACCATGTGTAGGCAAGTTAGTAATGCAGAATGAAAGCATTAGAAACATTTTTTGAGCAAGAAAGTGATGATAATCACAATATGCAACTTTTGACTAAAAAATTACATGTATAGTGCACACTAACTTGGCAAAAATACATCATGATTTGATATGAGCAAGAATAACATAACCTTTGTGCCTACCATTTCTTTTCCACTTGTTGCCACCCCATAAACATCTCTCCTTTCTTCCTTCATGTGGATTGAGAAGTCAATTTGTAAATCCATATCTCATGTCAATCCATTAGCAAGATACCTACAAGAAGAAAGATGAAATGGTTCCAAATGATGTTTTTGGATCTGGAGGGATTAGCTCAACAAAAGAAGTCCTATCGCTCTTTGGTGATTTCCTAAGAGGGAAATAAGTATAATAATGACCAATTTCATTGCAATAGTTGCATGTACCCATAGCCTTGGAACTAGATTATTCTCAATGAAAGATTGGAGGTCCTTTACCTTTGTTGTTCTTTTGGCTACCATCATACCCTAAATCATTTGTACTGATTTGTTTAGTAGTATGATGTAGGATATGATTGAGATTATTTTACCAACTAAGAATATTTACAAATAAGATCGCAAAATATGATTATCATGCATAAGATCATTTTCTAAGCAAAGAGATTTAGTTAAATAAGAATATCTATCAATATGAAGAGTAGAAACATTATTCTCTCTACTAGTATAATTAGAACAAGATTCAAGGACATTGATTTCAGCGAGCAAGGAAGTATTTTCATTTTCAAACAAAGTAATCTTCGAATAATAGATTCTATTTTCAGATTCTAAACCTTGCATAGCCAAATCTGTGTTCTTGTTTTCATATTTAAAAAATATTAATATCAAGCATGAGATAATTCATAATATTAGAATGCTCTACATTAGAACTTGTCACAAGAGCTTGAGTTTCTTGTCATGCAAATTAGCATTTTCAAGTTTAAGAGAATCTACTTGACTAAGAAAAGCATTTTTATCATCAAGCAAGCAAGTATTAGCATGTTCAAGATCATCTATTTCTACATGAAAATTATCAACAATTCTAGCAAGCTTTTTCTTTTTATTTTTAGAAGACTTAAGAGAGCCATGAGTAGCATGAATGATAGAAACTAAAGGTTCTTTATCTAAAGAGTTTAGATTTAACTCATTTGAGTCTTCACTTGTTGAATCCATAAGAGAAAAATGGTATTGTTCTCCATCACTAGAGCTTGAGCCAGATCCTCCACTTGATTCTTCACTTAAGATTGAGTTGGAGGAAGTCTTCATTTGTTGAAGACATAAGAGCAAAATGGCATTCTCCTTAATCACTAGAGCGTGAGCCAAATCCTCCACTTGATTCATCACTTAAGCTTGAGTTGAAGGAGTCACTTGAGCTTGAGTTTGAGGAGTCACTTGAGCTTTTGTGCCATTTCTCCTTCTTCTTGTACTTCTCTTCTCTTCTCTTCTTTTATGATTATGGGTCTTTTTGTCTTGTAGACAATCTATCTTTCATTGACCCTTGTTTCCACACTTGAGGCACCAAATGGAGGAGGAAGTCTTGCATTTGTAGAGTCTATCCTTGGAGTACATGGCATCTTCTTCAACTTGAGCAGATGAAGAGGATTGACCAACAATTGCTTCAATTTGGGCTTTGATTTCAGCCTTCTTCATTCTCTTGAGCTCTTTCTCCTCTTGTCGTTTAACTTCATCTCACTTGTCAAGTGTGACTTAATGGGCTTGTAGATTGCCAATGAGCTCTTCAATAGGGACTTTACTTCTTCAATGGAAGTCAACTTGGGTTCCCATCTCTTGGGGAGAGTTTTAAGGATCTTTGAGTTGATCTCTCCTCTACTCATAGGATGACCTACAATGGCAAGACCAGCTCTGATACCAATTGTTGGATCCTAGGATGGGTGATTTTCTCTGGAGGGGAGTGGATAGAGCTAAAAACACTTAAACAAAATTCATTCGACCTTCAAGATATATGATAAGATAAGGTTGCTAATATGAAAATTTTGAATGCAACTAAAACATACATAGAAAGGATGATAGATATTGAACATGCACCAATTGAAAAGCTATGTAGAGTGGTTCCATACTTCAAACTAGAAGTATTTCAGTCCACTACCTAGAGAGTTCGACCTCTAAGATTTCTTAACCATGTCTACTCCTTGTATTTACTTATAAGAGTTATTGTAAGGAGGCGGGATCACCCCCTTACTAAAGATTTGAAGAATAAAACATCCATTCAAAACACACTCAAAGGTATGCTGGAATAGGTGTAACATTTTCAAATTTCAATAAATGGTATTCAAAACAACCAAAGTATATCAACAGAATAAAAACATTGACTCCCGTAAGGGTTTACATGTATGATTCAACATAAGGATCTAAGTAGAGGGAAATATAAACTTCATCAACTTTGTCTCCAAGCTTTAACTCCTTAAGCTAGTCTAAAACTTCATGCCTTATCATCCTGGTCCTTCACCTAAGGTTGGAAGCATACCCTAGCAAGAAGATAAAATAGATGCCATCAATAAACGCTGGTATGTGCATACTAAATAGGAAATTGAGAAATCTATGGAATAAAGGACATTAAATATAAAAGGCTTCCCATAGAAAGGATAAGGACCACCCATATGGGTATCAAGAGTAAGGGAATTGAAATCATATGATATCAAAAGTATTAGGGCACACATCCCATATCATCTACTTGCATGCATGTGAGATAAACATAGACCTAGAACAATAAAAACACAAAGGTAGCCAAGTCCGATAAACTTGAAACCTGATAAAGAAAGGAATACTTCCAATCTCTCAAATATATAAAACATGGGCCAAGAATCACACATCTTGCCTTGGGTATGAGGTTCCTTTCCATACCAAAAGAGTAGAAAATATCACATCTGCTCGGTAGAAAATAACACATCTGCCATAAAAACCAATGCAATTACACTACTCTAGTGCTACTGAATCACATAGCATGTTAAATGTAGAGGAAAGTAGAAAGTATAGTCAGAATATATAAACTAGTCACCACATAAGTGACCAACATATACATCCACCTCATAATTGGTCAAAAGACATCACATGTCATCTTTTAGAGTTCCATCATGAACAAAGCATACGATAAGAGTTTAAAAGAATATCCATGATCACATGATCAATATCAAATAAGGTAGTTCACATGAACCATGATTTTCAAAAGAAAATACATTGCATATAGGCTAATGCCCATAGGACAAAGAGAATCAATAAGCATAGGTGAATTGCTCAACATAGAAGAATAGGGGACACATCATACCTCAACTTCATAGTCTAAATAGTCCAAGTCAATCCTAGATCCAAGCCTAGGCCTCCAAATAACCTCTAGGGAAGGTGGACATGTCCAATAAGTAAGGTTCCCAAGCATAGAGAGGCTTGTTTCTCTAACAAAGCTCCTATCTTGAGCAAGAAGCACCTTCTCCACTTTAGAGGTGAAAAACCCTAACAAAAGAACTTGAAGATGAGGTGTTTATGGGTTCTAGGTGGGGTTTCACCATGGAAGGCCATGGTTTTGACCTGTAGGAAGGTGGAAGGAAGACTAACAATAAGAAAATAGGGAAGGAAAGGATGGTACTTATAAGTTTTGGTCAAAATCACCAAGGATGACTTAAGAAATCCTAAATAGAGAAATTTGACACCCTAGGAGCCTTCTTCACCAAGGTAGGCACCTACTTTTACCATGGGACAACACCTTCATGGAAAAATAGAGTATGAATGATGCTCTAAGATAGAGGGAATAAAGGAGAGCATGGGTTTTCGAATTGGGAGTTGGGAAGGGGTAGATATGGCTATATAAAGAAAGAGGTCAAGTATGAGGTGTCTATGAGACTTTCCATGTGTCATGTATAAGGTTGTCCACAGACATGCAAGCCTTTATGGATAAGGAAGCAGTCAAGAATGAGGTGTCAAGTTACTTTCCATGTGTCCAATACTAAGGGTTCCTATGGACATGCAAACCTTTATGGATAAGGAAGAAGTCAAGCATGAGGTGTCCATGGAGCATTGCATGTGTCCTTAGCCTAGGGATTTCATGGCCATGCAAGAGGACAGCTCATAGAGGCTTCATGAATATCAAATTTCAGTTTATGAAAACTTATAGGCCATCCCAACCGACCTCCAATTAAATAAATAACCCCATTGGCTGATAGCTTCTAAAGATAAGCTCATTTATAAAGAGAGTAATCCCTAAAATGCCCTTGGTGAGAAACACCTTCAAACCAAGGTGCAAATAGGTTCCCTATGGTTAAAAACTTGAGAATGGTAAGGGGATATATAAGGATTATAATGCATGTGACAATTTACAAAGAAAACCTCCCACTTGGTTAAATTGCTGAGAAGTCCATAATGTACCAAAAATTGCATAACTTGCACAAACAACATACAAGTTGGACCAAACTTCATACACAAGTTATCTTTGATGTGTTGAATATGAATTTGCCATTATTTCCATATTTTGAAGTTATATAATCACATTATTCATTATTTATGCCTTTTACTTATTTTGTTTCTCCTAAACTTATCCTAATATTTCAAGGTGGTCCAAATTAGATGAAATTTGACATGTAGGATAATTTTGATATGTAGATTTTGAATTTAAAGTTTGTTTCCACCTTTGAGACTTCTTTTTATGTGATATGTCATATGGTCCATTAACGACCCATTATCTAAATTATTCATCCAATTAAGTTTCTTATCTTCATATTACCACCAAAATGAGTTATGTGGTGTATTTTATGTATCCATTATAAACCTAAGATTAATGTTAGAAAATTAGGTTACATTAAGGTGATATATACATGCATTAGCTCATTGGGGTTATACTAAATATCTATTTAGGTCTAACCTTCAACCTTGTTTGGCTAAGTCTAAAATGTAAACTTCCAGGGTAGGGTCCGAGATCTAGTATGTTACAACACACCACCCCTTAAAGGGATTTCGTCCTCGAAATCAAAATATACACCTATAAGAAAACAAATTATTCACCATCCCTTAAAGTATTAATCATATTAAGTCAAAACTATTCTTTAGGTACAAAAGGTTCAACTACACTTCCTTACATCCAACTACATAAGCATCATGCAAAAAAACATAACTTGTAAAGACTAACTATGAACTATGGGTTAATTTGCTCTTGTCCATCCTTAAACAAATATTTACATATGGGAGACTAGTTCAACATATTAGGGTCCCTAAAGATAAATAATATAGATGTCTAAGGTTACTATTTCCTAAACGCATGCTATTTTGAACAATTCATATCAGCTCAGGCCAGGCCAGTATCATATGGATTTGGGAGTCCTCGTAAACAAAGATAGTGGTGTGGAGGAAAATCTTGCCAGCCCCCGAACCTTGATCCTTTCTAGACACCTTTGCTTTCAACTTCATGTCTTAGTAGTTGCCTAAAGGCCAAGCTAAACAACCTGAAGTTACTATGGTTACTTATGCATCTTTTACTTGTAAGTATTTTTAGGATCTATTCATCATTATTCTAATGTGAAACTATATGATCCTAAATCAACCCTTTATCATTTATTGATCAATTCTAGGGAAACATGTCACTTAACGGTAAGGCAAGTATTCTAAATAGGGAGACATAATTGAAATAGTCAGACTCCAACTACCATGGGCTCTGATACCATGCTATAAGGAGGCGGGATCCCCCCTTACTATAGAAAAATTGAAGAATAAAACATCCATTTGAAACACACTCAAAGGTATGCTGGAGTAGGTGTAACATTTTCAAATTTCAATAAATGGTATTCAAAACAGCCTAAGTATAGAAGTAGAATAAAAATGTTGACTATATTCAATTTATCACAAAGTTATTACAAAAGTACATCATAATATCCCATAAGGGTTTACATGTATGATTCAACATAAGGATCTAAGTAGAGGGAAATATAAACCATAACAAATTTGTCTCCAAGCTTTGAATCCTTAAGCTAGTCCAAAACTTCATGCCTTATCATCCAAGTCCTTCACCTAGGGTTGGAATCATACCCTAACAAGAAGAGAAAATAGATGACATCAACAAAGGCTGGTGGTATGTGCATACTAAATAGGAAATCGAGCAATATACGGAATAAAGGACATCAAATATAAAAGTCTTCCCATAGAAAGGATAACAACCACCCAAATGGGTATAAAGAGCAAGGGAATTGAAATCATACGATAAAAAAGTATACTTGCCATTAATAAAACATAAATATTGTGCCACACAAGTACATGTAAAGAATTAGGGCACACATCCCATATCATCAACCTGCAAGCATGCAAGATAAACATAGCCCTAAAATAATATAAACACAAAGGTGGCCAAGTATCATGAAATTGAAACCTGATAGAGAAAGGACTACTTCCAATCTCCCAAATATATAAAACATGGGGCAAGAATCACACATCTTGCCCTGGGTATGAGGTTCCTTTCCATCCCAAAAGAGCATGAAATATCATATCTGCTCGGCAGGAAATAACACATCTTCCATAAAAAAATAATGCAATTTCACTACTCTAGTGCTACTGAATCACATAGCATGTTAAATTTAGAGGCAAGTAGAAAGTATAGTTAGAATATATAAACTAGTCACCACATAAGTGACCAACATATACATCCACCTCATAAGTGGGCAAAAGACATCACATGTCATCTTTTAGAGTTTCATCATGAACAAAGCATAAGATAATAGTTTAAAAGAATATCCATGATCACATGATCAATATAAAATAAGGTAGTTCACATAAAACATGATTTTCAAAAGAAAAGACATTGTGTATAGGCTAATGTCCCTAGGACAAAGAGAATGAATAAGCATAGATGAATTGCTCAACATAGAAGAATAGGGGATACATCATACCACAACTTTAGAGTCTAAACAGTCCAAGTAAGTCCTAGATCCAATCTGAGGACTCCAAAGAACCTATAGGGAAGGTGGACAGGTCCAATAAGTAAGGTTCCCAAGCTTAGAGAGGCGAATTTCTCCAACAAAGCTCCTATCTCAAGCAAGAAGCACCTTCTCCACTTTAGAGGCAAAAAACCCTAACAAAAGAACATGGAGATGAGGTGTTTATGGGTTCTAGGTAGGGTTTCACCATGGAAGCCCATGGTTCCGACCTGGAAGAAGGTGTAAGGAAGACTAAAAACATGAAAATAGGGAAGGAAAGGAGGATACTTACTAGTTTTGGTCAAAATCACCAAGGATGAGCTTAAGAAAACCTAAATAAAGAAATTTGGAACCCTAGGAGCCTTCTTCACCAAGGTAGGCACCTCCTTTTACCTTGGGATAGAACCTTCGTGGAAAAATAGAGTATGAATGATGCTCTAAGATAGATGGAATAAAGGAGAGCAAGAGCTTTCGAATTGGGAGTTGGGAAGGGGTAGATATGTCTATATAAAGAAAGAGGTCAAGTATGAGGTGTCTATGAGACTTTCCATGTGTCATGTATAAGGGTGTCCATGGACATGCAAGCCTTTATGGATAAGGAAGAATTCAAGAACGAGGTGTCAAGTTACTTTCCATGTGTCCAATACTAAGGGTGCCTATGGACATGCAAACCTTTATGGATAAGGAAGAAGTCAAGCATGAGGCGTCCGTGCAGCTTTCCATGTGCCCTTAGCCTAGGGATTTCATGGCCATGCAAGAGGACAACTCATATAGTCTTATTGAATATAAAATGTCAGTTTATGGACACTTATAGGCCATCCCAACTGACCTCCAATCAAGGAAATAACCCCATTGGTTGATAGCTTCTAAAGATAAGCTCATTTATAGAGAGAGTAATCCCTAAAATGCCCTTGGTGAGAAACACCTTCAAACCAAAGTGCAACTAGGTGCCCTATGGTTCAAAAAATTGAGAATGGTAAGGGGATATATAAGGATTATAATGCATGTGACAATTTGCAAAGAAAACCTCCCAATTGGTTAAATTGCAGAAAAGTCCAGAATGTACCAAAAATTGCATAAGTTGCACAAACAACATCCAAATTGGACCAAACTTCATCCACAAGTTATCTTTGATGTGTTGAATATGAATTTGCCATTATTTCCATATTTTGAAGTTATATAATCACATTATTCATTACTTATGCCTTTTACTCATTTTCCCTCTCCTAAACTTATCCTAATATTTCAAGGTGGTCCAAATTAGATGAAATTTGACATGTAGGTTAATTTTGATATGTAGATTTCAAGTTTGAAGTTTGTTTCCACTTTTGAGACTTATTTTTATGAGATATGTCATATGGTCTATTAACGGCCCATTATCTAAATTATTCATCTAATTAAGTTTCTTATCTTCATATTACCAACAAAATGAGTTATGTGGTGTATTTTATGTATCCATTATAAACCAAAGATTAATGTTAGAACATTAGTTTACATTAAGGTGATATATACATGCATTATCTCATTGGGGTTATACTAAACATCTATTTAGGTCTAACCTTCAACCTTGTTTGGCTAAGTCTAAAATGTAAACTTCCAAGGTCGGGTCTGAGATCTAGTATGTTACAACACACCACCCCTTAAAGGGATTTCTTCCTTGAAATAAAAATATACACATATAAGAAAACAACTTATTCACCACCCCTTAAAGGATTCATCTTATTAAGTGAAAACTATTCTTTAGGTACAAAAGGTTCAACTACACTTTCTTACACCCAACTACATAAGCATCATACAAAAAAAAACATAACATGTAAAGACTAACTATGAACTATGGGTTAACTTGCTCTTGTCCATCCTCAAACAAGTCTTTATACCTAGGAGACTAGTTCAACATATTAGGGTCCCTAAAGATAAATCATATAGATTTCTAAGGCTACTATTGCCTAAAAGAATGCTATTTTGAACAATTCATATCAGCTCAGGACAGGTCAGTATCATATGGATTCGGGAGTCCTCATAAACCAAGCTAGTGGTGTGTCGGAAAATCTTGCCAGCCCCCAAACCTTTATCCTTTCTGGACACGTTTGCTTTCAACTTCATTTCTTAGTAGTTGCCTAAAGGCCAAGCTAAACAACCTCAAGTTACTATGGTTACTTATGCATCTTTTACGTGTAAGTATTTTAAGGATCTATTCATCATTATTCTAATGTGAAACTATATGATCCTAAATCAACCATTCATCATCTATTGATCAACTCTAGAGCAAACATGTCACTTAACAGTAAGGCAAGTATTCTAACTAGGGAGATAAAATTGAAATAGTCAGACTCCAACTACCATGGGATCTGATACCATGTCGTAAGGAGGCGGGATCCCCCCTTACTAAAGAAAAATTGAAGAATAAAACATCCATTCCAAACAAACTCAAAGGTATGCTGGAATAGGTGTAACATTTTCAAATTTCAATAAATCATATTCAAAACTACCAAAGTATAGTAGTAGAATAAAAATGTTGACTATATTCAATTTATCACAAGGTTATTACAAAAGTACATCATAATATCCCATAAGGGTTTACATGTATGATTCAACATAAGGATATAAGTATAGGGAAATCTAAACCATAACAACTTTGTCTCCAAGCTTTAACTCCTTAAGCTAGTCCAAAACTTCATGTCTTATCATCCAAGTCCTATACCTAGGGTTGGAAGCATACCCCAGCAAGAAGAGAAAAAAGATGACATCAGCAAAGGCTAGTATGTGCATACTAGATAGGAAATTGATCAATATATGGAATAAAGGACATCAAATATAAAAGGTTTCCCATAGAAAGGATAAGGACCACCCAAATGAGTATCAAGAGAAAGGGAATTGAAATCATATGATTAAAAAGTATACTTTTCATTAATAAAACATAAAGATTGTGCCACACAAGCACATATAAAGAATTAGGGCACACATCCCATATCATCAGCCTACATGCATGTGAGATAAGCATAGCCCTAGAACAATATAAACACAAAGGTGGCCAAGTCTCATAAACTTAAAACCTGATAGAGAAAGGAATACTGCCAATCTCCCAAATATATTAAACATGGGCCAAGAATCACACATCTTGCCCTGGGTATGAGGTTCCTTTCCATCCCAAAAGAGTAAGAAATATCACATCTACTCGGTAGGAAATAACACATCTGCCATAAAAACCAATGCAATTACACTACTCTAGTACTACTGAATCGCATAGCATGTTAAATGTAGAGGCAAGTAGAAAGAATAGGTAGAATATATAAACTAGTTACCACCTAAGTGATCAACATATACATCCATCTCATAAGTGGGCAAAAGACATCACATGTCATCTTTTAGAGTTCCATCACGAACAAAGCATAAGATAAGAATTTAAAAGAATATCCATGATCAATATCAAATAAGGTAGTTCACATGAACCATGATTTTCAAAAGAAAAGACATTGTGTATAGGCTAATGTACATAGAACAAAGAGAATGAATAGGGCATAGGTGAATTGTTCAACATAGAAGAATAGGGGACACATCATACCTGAACTTTAGAGTCTAAACAACCCAATTCAGTACTAGATCCAAGCCTAGGCCTTCAAAGAACCTCTAGGGAAGGTGGACATGTCCAATAAGTAAGGTTCCCAAGCTTAGAGAGTCTAATTTCTCCAAAAAAGCTCCTATCTTGAGCAAGAAGCACCTTCTCCACTTTAGAGGTGAAAAACCCTAACAAAAGAATATGGAGATGAGGTGTTTATGGGTTCTAGGTGGGGTTTCACCATGGAAGACCATGGTTCTGACCTGGAGGAAGGTGGAAGGAAGACTAAAAACATGAAAATAGGGAAGGAAATGAGGATACTTACTAGTTTTGGTCAAAATCGCCAAGGATGAGCTTAAGAAATCCTAAATAGAGAAATTTGGAATCCTAGGAGCCTTCTTCACCAAGGTAGGAACCTCCTTTTACCTTGGGAAAACACCTTCATGGGAAAATAGAGTAATAATGGTTCTTTAAGCTATAGGGAATAAAAGAGAGCAAGATTTTTCAAATTGGGAGTTGGGAAGGGGTAGATATGGCTATCTAAAGAAAGAGGTCAAGTATGAGGTGTCTCTGATACTTTCCATGTGTAAGGGTGTCGATGGACATGCACGCCTTTATGGATAAGGAAGAAGTCAAGAAAAAGGTGTCAAGTTACTTTCCATGTGTCTAATACTAAGGGTTCCTATGTATATGCAAACCTTTATGGATAAGGAAGAAGTCAAGCATGAGGTGTCCATGGAGCTTTCCATATGTCCTTAGCCTAGGGATTTCATGGCCATGCAAGAGGACAACTCATAGAGGCTTCATGAATATCAAATTTCAGTTTATGGACACTTATAGGCCATCCCAACGGACCTCCAATTAAAGAAATAACCCCATTGGTTGATAGCTTCTAAAGATAAGCTCATTTATAAAGAGAGTAATCCCTAAAATGCCCTTGGTGAGAAACACCTTTAAACCAAGGTGAAAATAGGTTCCCTATGGTTCAAAAACTTGAGAATGGTAAGGAGATATATAAGGATTATAATGCATGTGACAATATACAAAGAAAGCCTCCCAATTGGGTAACTTTCAAAAAAGTCTAGAATGTACCAAAAATTGCATAACTTGCACAAACAACATCCAAATTGGAGAAAACTTCATCCACAAGTTATCTTTGATGTGTTGAATATGAATTTTCCATTATTTCCATATTTTGAAGTTATATCATCACATTATTCATTACTTATGCGTTTACTCATTTTCTCTCTCCTAAACTTATCCTAATATTTCAAGGTGGTCCAAATTAGATGAATTTGACATGTAGGCTAATTTTGATATGTAGATTTCAAATTTGAAGTTTGTTTCAACTTTTGAGACTTATTTTTATGAGATATGTCATATGGTTCATTAACGTCCCATTATCTAAATTATTCATCCAATTAAGTTTCTTATCTTCATATTACCACCAAAATTAGTTATGTGGCGTATTTTATGTATCCATTATAAACCTAATATTAATGTTAGAACATTAGGCTACATTAAGGTGATCTATACATGCATTAGCTCATTGGGGTAATACTAAACATCTATTTAGGTCTAACCTTCAACCTTGTTTGGCTAAGTCCAAAATGTCAACTACTAGGGTACAGTCTGAGATCTAGTAAGTTACAGTTACAACATATGAACTTCCTTTTCTGGGACAAGGATACCCAGCTTTTCCTTCTAGGGGAAGGGAGCCAACAACCTACCAAAGGACTTACCCATCCAACCAAGAGTCTTCTACCTCACCAAGGACTTACCCACTTTGCAATGAGTTTTTGGCCTTCACCAAGGACTTACCTACACTTGCACAAGTCTTCAACCTTTGAGGAATTACCCACTCTTATTGGATATTCTGCCTTTGACTTCACCTTTTCCAAGAATAATCTTTCACCAAGGGATGCCTTCCCTTCTTCTTCTTCACCTCTCTTATCCAAGAGAGAGAATATTCATCTTCAACTTTATTTTGGAAATGAGATATTGGGAGGTGGTGGAAGTGAGAGCCTCACAAGATATACATGTAGGACTATCTCTCTTACAAATCTCCTACTCACTCTAATGGATGTAACAAGTGATTATGCTTAGTGAGAGAGAGACGAGGCTGTAGGATGCACTCAACTATAGAATAGGGACCTTCATAGTGCTTGGCTAACCATGTGATAAAGCCTAAGGGGTCCTATTTATAGTTGGGGATGCCTAGAAGCCTTTGGGAACTCTTAAGGACAAATACTAGTTGTTTGGGATGTTACAACAGATATTTTTTTGAGTTTTACAACATTCCAACAACTAGAAACACTTTTCTGTACTTTTTTGTATAGTGCGATTGGTCGAGTTTTAATAAGGTGACTCGGCTGATTGCACTATGAGAAAAAACCAATTTGACCAATAGGTAGAGTTTATCTTGGATGAAACTTGACTGATAACTTAAATCCGTTTTGATCAATGCAGGGATTGGTTCTATGAATGTGCAACTTGACCTAACCATGGAATTTTCAGAATCCATTAAGGGATCGGTCAAGTTTGTAACTCGACTGATAAACAACCATTAACAAATTTTTGGAAAATGTCATTTATGTTCTTAAATATTCAATTTAAGTGCTCCTAATTTTTTCTAAGCTTAATTACAATTCATACAATCATTACAAGTGATTTACAACATGATTCTAATGGATTTATGTCATATTGTACAAAAGTTCCCTTACACGGATTTTGACTTACATTTTCTCCAAGTTGAGATGTGCAAGTTAGGGCATTTGGAGTGTGTCTATACCTAATCTAAAATCACTCAAGTAGAGACATTATACATAATTAATTAGAATGATTTAGTCATCATCAAAATAAGGGTTTTGTCAATTTAGACCTAGAGTCAACATTATCCCCCTTTTTGAAGATGACAAACCATTCCATAAATGTATTGACATAATTTGTGTAAAGTCATACCTTTGGAGAAAACTAGGGGTTTCAATATAATTGAGTTCATATGCTCCCCCTCAATTTATGATCATGGATTTTTCATACTCCCCCTCAATTTATTCTATTTCTCTTTAATGGTTAGCTTTCATAACATTTATAGAATACTATGTCTTCTACTCATATATGTTCTACACTCATATGGTTTCTCTAATTTACTTTCTCCCCTTTACATAGGCATACTTCTCCCTCTACATGTAAGACATGCTTTCTCCTCTTGCTTTATAGAAGGAGACATGCTTTCTCCCCCATTGTCATTTCAAAAAAGTACAGGTATGAAGAGATAAGAAACGCTACTTGTTAAAAGAAAGGAGATAATAAAAGTTATAATAGAGAGTAGAAGAGAAAGTTAGGGGCTTGTCCAAGTATAGAAAGAAAAGAAAGTTAAAGCATGCACTTGAACAACCCAAAATGTAATTCTAGCAAAAATTATCAAGGCAAGATAAAGCATTGTAGAAAAACAAATAATCACAATTTTGACCCTCAATATGATGGAATTCGCCCAAAAAGTGTCAGGGCTCATGGCATAGCCATGCGTCTTGCTCAGAAGGTCATTTCTGCATTAAAAAACTAGTCTTCCATCAAAATCTAAAACTGGAGAAAAATGTACATAAATATTAAGCACACTCAAATTTCTACATACAATATAGCTCTATATATCCTGCATCACAATATTATACAAGAAACTCAAGATAGTAGATATGCAATTTATGGAACAAGCTTGAGCAAGAGTAAAACAAGATACAAGCGTAACATATAGTAGAATACCACTTGATGAAAAGAACTAGAACTACATGTAGATAGGCTACTAGTAGGTGTTATGACAAGTTAGGGCTACTACTAGGATCTAGATCATAGCAAGTGATACCAAAAGATACACAAGATAAAGCAAGTAATGAGTATATATAGAGATATATCCAAACAAAGAGATATGCATTTTTAAAAGCATGAAAGGATATAACACTAGCAAATATGCATAGATACCAAAAGATGAATACCACTTAGAACCTCAAAGTTGTATCCAAAACAAGATATACAACTCTATCGATGTAGCAGGTTTGAGCACAATGGAAGCAATTCAAGACATAACCATGAGATCCAAAGAGATCTTCATCAAAACCTTCATAATAACTCAAGACAAGTAATTGCTATGTATATGGATACCTCTTGTGAGATACCAAATTATAGAAATTAGAAAGATAGAGTTGCAAGCAAGATATGCAATTTAAATCATGGCAATATGCATATAAAGGTACCAAGGGAGTGCCAAAGAATAAGACCATTGATTGAGAAAATATTATTGAGAGGGAAATTCTCATTTGAAAAAACCAACTGTGTATTCAATGCACGGTGCTATCGATCAAGTTACTGACATGACAAACTCGACTGACAATAGTTGTTGGCAACACCCATATGTTTCGATCGGCCGAGTTTCTATCAGGACATACTCGACCAACAAAGTTTCTGTCAAAAACAATTAATATTTTATAAAAAAAATCTAGAGGCATAATGTAAATCATATCCAACGATCTGTATGCAAGTTAGTATTTCACTATGAAAGCATTTAAAACAATTTTTGAGATATAAAGTGATGAGAAACACAATATACTTTTGACTAAAAAACTACATGTATAGTGCACACTGACCTGGCAAAAACACACCATGATTAGATATGAGCAAGAATTGCATTACCTTTGTTCTTACCATTTCTTTTCCACTTGTTGTCAACCCTTACACATCTCACCTTTCTTCCTTTATGTGGATTGATAAGTCAATATGTAAATCTATAGCTCATGCAAATCCATTATAATGATACCTACAAGAAGAAAGATGAAATGGTCCTCAATCATGTTTTTGGGTCTAAAGGGATTAGCTTAACAACCCAAGTCCTATTTCCCTTGGGTGCTTTCCTAAGAGGGCAATAAGTAGAATAATGACCAATTTCATTAAAATAGTTGGTGTGCCCGTAGTCTTGGAACTAGAGGATTCTCTATAAAAGATTGGAGGTCCTTTACCTTTGTTGTTCCTTTAGCTACCATCATACCCTATACCAAGTCTACCAATTGTTTTAGTAGTATGGTGTAGGATATCATTAAGATTCTTTTTACAAACTAAGAATCTTTGCAAAGAAGATCTCAAACTATGATTATTATGCATAAGAGAAGTAATAGTATAAGAAAATTGATTCATATCATTTCAAGCATGCATAAGATCATTATCTAAGAAAAGAGCTTTAGATAAATAAGAATCTATATCAATATGAAGAGAAGGAACATTTTTCTCTCTACTAGTAGAATAGAACAAGATTCAAGGACATGATTTCAGTGAGTAAGGAAGAATTCTCAATTTTAAACAAAGTAATTTGTGAATTATAGATCCTATTTTCATATTCTAAACCTTGCAAAGACAAATCTTTGTTCTTATTTTCAGATTTAAGAATATTAATATCAAGCATGAGAGAATTCACAATACTAGCATGCTCTACATTAGAACTAGGAATAAGAGGTTGTGATTTTAGAAATCTAATCTTGTCAAGAAAATTAGCATTTTGAATTTTAAGAGAATCTAACTGACTAAGACAAGCATTTTTATCATCAAGCAAGCAAGTATTAGCATGTTCAAGACCATCTATTTTTATATGCAAATTATCAATAATTCTAGCATGATTTTTCTTTTTCTTTTTAAAAGACTTAATAGAGGCACGAGTAGCATGAATGATAGCAATTAAAGGTTCTTTATCTAAAGAGTTTAGATTTACCTCATTTGAGTCTTCATTGTTTGAATCCATAAGAGAAAAATGACATTCTCCTTCATCACTAGAGCTTGAGCCAGATCCTGCACTTAGTTGTTCACTTAAGCTTGAGTTGGAGGAGTCACTTGAGCTTGAGTTGGAGGAGTCACTTGAGTTTTTGAGCCATTTCTCCTTCTTCTTATACTTCTCTTCTCTTCTCTTGTGATAAAGTTTTTTTTTGTCTGGTAGACAATCTATCTTGTAGTGACCCTTCTTTCCACACTTACGACACCATATGGAGGAGGAAGTCTTGCCTTTGTAGAGTCTACCCTTGGAGTACATGCCATCTTCTTAAACTTAAGAGGATGAAGAGGCTTGAAAAACAATAAATTCAATTTGGGCTTTGATTTCATCCTTCTTCATTTTCTTGAGCCCTTTCTCCTCTTGTCTTTCAACTTCTTCTCTCTTGTCAAGAGTGACCTCATGGGCTTGTAGATTTCCAATGAGCTCTTCGATAGGAAAATGGCCAAGAGACTTTACTTCTTCAATGGAAGTCACCTTGGGTTCCCATCTCTCAGGGGGAGTTCTAAGGATCTTTGAGTTGATCTCTCTACTACTCATAGGATGAACTAGAACTGCAAGACCACTCACAATGGTGTTGAGCCTTGAATACATCTCGTCTATCCTCTCTTTCTCCCCCATCTTGAAGTTCTCCAGAAGGCCCTTGGGCGTGTAGACTTTTCTTTTCTTCACTTGTTGAGTCCCCTCATAAGTGATGCATAGATTTCTCCATACCTCATAGACCGTGTCACAAGAAGAAATCTGGTTGAACGTGATGGGGGTCATGGTGGCATAGTAGATGTTGATTGCTCATGCATTCAAGGTGGCTTTCTTCATGGTAGCTTCATCCCACTCTGCCGTCCTTTTATCTAGTAGCTTGTATGGATGGTCCACCATTTGCCATAGCTCAAGACTTTTTCCTTGGATGTGGAATTGAAGCCTACTCTTCTAATAGTGGAAGTTACTCCCATAAAAGATTGAAAGGTTGAAGAAGTATCTCCCATCTTGGTAATCACCCATCTTCTCCTACTTGTGGAAGTATGCTTGGAGAAGACCCACTCTGATATCAATTGTTGGATCCTAGGATGGGTGATTTTCTCTAGAGGGGGTAAATATATCTAAAAACACTTAAACAACATTTATTAGACCTTCAAGATATATGATAAAATAAGGTTTCTAATATGAGAAATTTAAATTCAACTAAAACATGCATAGCAAGGATGAGACAGATTGAACATGCACCAATTGACAAGCTATGTAGAGGGGTTCCATACTTCAAACTAGAAGTATGCCAGTCCACTACCTAACATGTAGTATTTCTTAACCATGTCTACTCCTTATATTCACTTATAAGAGTTACACCATATGACCTTCCTTTTTTGGGACAAGGATACACAACCTTTCCTTTGACGGAAAGGGATCCAACAACCTACCAAAGGAGTTACCTATCCAACGAAGAGTCTTCTACCTCACCAAGGACTTACCCACTTTGCAATGAGTCCTCAACCTTCACCAAGGACTTACTTACTATTGCACTTGTCTTCAGCCTTTGAGGAATTACCCACTCTTCTTGGATCTTCTTCCTTTGACTTCACCTTCATCAAGCATAAGCTTTCACTTAGGGACACCTTCCCTTCTTCTTCTTCTTCTTCTTCTTCATCTCTCTTAGCCAAGAGAGAGAATCTTCATCTTCATCTTCATGGTGGAAATGAGAGATTGGGAGGTGGTGAAAGTGAGAGCCTCACAAGATATACATCTAGGACTAGCTTCCTTACAAATCTCCTACTCACTCTAATGGATGTAGGAAGTGATTAAGCTTATATATAGAGAGAGGACATTGTAGAATGCACTGAACTATTGAATAGGGACCTTCAAAGTGCTTGGCTAACTAGGGGATGAAACCCAATGTATCCTATTTATAGTTGGGGATGCCTAGAAGCCCATGGGAACACTTAAGGATGAATACTAGCCATTTGGAATGTTGCAATAGATACATTTTCGAGTTTTACAACATTCCAAAGGCTAGAAATACTTTTCTGCACTTTTCCTTATAGTATGATCGGTATAGTTTCAATACAGGTTACTCGACCGATTGCATAATGTGAAAAAACCAATTTGACCATTCGATCAAGTTTATCTTGGATGAAACTCGACCGATCACTTAAATCAGTTTTGCCAGTGTAGGGATCGTTCGAGTTCTGTGAATGTGCAACTCGACTGAACCACGATATTTTCAAGATCCATTAAGGGCCCAGTCAAGTTTGTAACTCAACCGACAAACACCTTGTAATGAATTTTAGAAAATGTCATTTAAGTGCTTAAATATTCGATCCAAGTGCTCTTCATTTTTTCTAAGCTTAATTACAAGTCATACAATTATTATTGTGATTTGCAACATGATTGAAATGGATTTACATCATATTCCAAAAAAGTGCACTTGCACTTATTTTGAGTTGTCTTTTCTCCAAGTTGAGATACACAAGTTAGGGCATTTGGAGTGTGTCTATACCTAATTTGAAATCACTCAAGTAGAGACATTAGAAACAATTAATTGGAATGGTTTGGTCAATTTAGACCTAGAGTAAACATTCTCCCCCTTTATGAAGATGAAAAACCATTCCATACATGTATTGAAAGCATTTAAGTAAAGTCATACCTTTGGAGAAGCCTAGGGGTTTCAATAAAATTGAGTTCATATTCTCCCCCTCAATTGATGCTCATGGAGTTCTCATACTCCCCCTCCATTGATGCTATTTCTCCTACATGGTTAGGTATCATAACATTTATATAATACTATGTCTTCTACTCATACATGTTTGATACACATATGATTTCTCCCCTTTACCTTCTTCCATTTACATAGGCATGCTTCTCGCTCTACATGTAAGACATGTTTTCTCCCCGTGCTTTATAGAAGAACACATGCCCCCACCCCCCTATCATTTTGAAAAGGTGGGGGTATGAAGAGATAAGAAACATCACTTGTTAAAAGAAAGGAGATAACAAAAGTTATAACAGAGAGTGGAAGAGCAAGCTAGGGGCTTATCTAAGCATAGAAAGAAAACCAAGTTAAAGCATGCACTTGAATAACCCATAATGTAATTCTAGTAAAAATTATCAAGGTAAGATAAAGTGTTGTAGAAAAATATTGAAATGCAAATTTGACCCTCAAGATGATAGAATTCACCAAAAAAGTGTCAGGGCTCATGGAGAAGTGATGAGTCTTGCTCAGAAGGTTGTTTCTGCATAAAACACTAGTCCTGCATCAAAATCTGACACTGGAGCAAAATCTACATCATTTCTAAGGATGATCCAATTTCTACATACAATGTATCTCTATATATCATGCATCACAATCCTAGGTAAGCAGCTCAAGATAGTAGTTATGCAATTTAAGGAACAAGCTTAAGCAAGAGTAAAACAAGATACAAGCATAGCATATAGTAGAATACCACTTGATGAAAAGAACTAGAATTACATGTAGATAGGCTACTAGAAGATGTTATCACAAGTTAGGGCTACTAGTAGGATCTAGATCATAGCAAGAGATACCAAAAGATACACAAGATAAAGCAAGTTATGAGTAGATGTAGAGATATTAACCAAACAAAGAGATATGCAATTTTATAAGCATGAAAAGATATAAATCGCTAGAAAATAAGCATAATTACTAAAAGATGAATACCACTAAGAACCTCAAAGTTGTATCCAAAACAAGATATAAAACTATATAGATGTAGCAAGTTTAAGCATAACATAAGCAATTTAATACACAACCAAGTGATCCAAAGAGATCATCATCAAAACCTACATAATAACTCAAGACAAGTAATTGCAATATATAGGGATACCTCTTGTGGGATACCAAATTATAGCAATTAGAAAGATAGAGTTGCAAGAAAGATAGGCAATTTAAAGAGTTGCAAGAAAGATACATTGCCGATGTAGAGCTTGTGGTTCTTCAAGTGCCCCTTGCACGCACCCGTGGGTTTCGAGCAGTGCGTCGTGGCTTTTCTTGAGATCTATATAATGTGCTTCAGCAGAGAGGAGTCGTGCTGTTAGATCAGTCACTTTTGTTTGTAGTTGATCTAAAGATTTTTTTGCATGCTCCTCCTGGCGGCGGATGATTTGTGTGAGGCTGCTTTCCATGTGATCCATATGCGTGCTCATTGCAGCTTGTTGCTGTTGAAGCTCGCGAAGGGTCGCAGGAAAAGATTGAGATTGTTTGGAAATCTTGTCGATTTGCTGGACTAACGTATCTTGCTGGCTCTTCATGCTAAGCATCAACTCTGACAGGGTACGTAAGCAGTCGTCAACTAGGTTGACTTGCTAGACTATTGATTCTTGCCGTTGTTGAATGCTTGTGAGGAGGTCCAGTAAGGCGTTAGTCTGCTTGTCTATGTTGGATACCTGCATGGAAAGACCATGCATACAAGAAAGAATAGGTTGTAAGATGTTAGAAGGGTCAGAGAGGAGTGTTCAAATAGTTTCAAATTGATGTCCGAATGCCTCTCCGACTTGTGAAAATGGGACCCCAGTGGAAGGTGGGTGGGATGGCTGGGGTCCGGGTGGAAGGGTGGTGGTGCCAGGAAAAGGAGACACCATTGGTGGACTCGTAAAAAGTGTAGCGACTGTAGAGGGAGTCACTAGCGGTATGGTTGTGGTGACATCCCAGAGATGGAAGGTGGAAATGGGAATGCAGGAGGGAAGGTGGTGGAGGTAAATGTAAGATCAGGCATTGAGGTAAGAATGGGCTCTCCCACTGAGAAAAGGAGTGAAGCAGAAGATGTGGTGGAAGTTTAGGTTGTGGAGAATGGAATGTTGGTGGGTATGATTGTGGAAAATGGTGAAATAGTGGTGTGGTGTAGAATTGTTGAGGATAGCAGAGTGGTGGAAGATGGCTGGGTGGTAGAAAATGGAGTGGTGGAGGTAGATGTAGGTGTGGTCTCATTATGGGGGTGCTCTGCGCCTGGGGTGATCTCGGAGGTGGGATTCTCTGACTTATGTTGCTTTTGTATGCGTAGTTTGGACGGTCATACCACCGGTATTTTTGTTTCTCTAGTTGCAGGGGCAGTAGCACTTTGCTCCATTTGCCCTGCTTTTTTGAGTTGCCTCTTCCCTTTTACAGAGGCTTGTAAGTTGGCAAGTTCCTCTATAGTGAAGAGATATTTGTCTTTATCATAATCAGTGAGTTCGGGAAGCAGTAGCAGTGTCCTGGATGTTTTGACAGTGGGGCAGAAGACGTAGTGGAGCTTTGCATCCTTTTCTTTTATGATATATGTGTTTTTGAGAATCTGCTCGTTGATTAGGTTATCACCTTTTAACAAAGTGCAGTTCTTGAGTGGTCCATCCATCTTGTGGTGTTTCAGAATTGTAGTCATGTGACCACCCATGTAGATTTCTTTCCCGGGGGCATAAGATGTATGTTTATGTATCAAATTCTATCCATTATTGACCGGATGCCCCTTTAAGATGGACCATAGTATGAAGAGGTTCAAGTTGAGTACATTCTCACTCTCTGTTATAGGGAACAGTGCTCCTATTATAATTCTGTGCAGCGTTCACAGTAGGCAGGAGTGGATGTTGGAGGCTTTGCAGGTTTTGGAATCGTAGTTTGGGATTCCAGTCAGAGATTTCCAGAAGGTGTGCCTGTTGAACAGTTGGTGATCCAGACCTTCTTCCATAGCATTCTTCAGTTGGTTTGGGCTATCGATGAAGATTTTGTTCAACAACTATTCAGTTAATGTAACCTGCTTTCCAAAAAGTGAGGTGATGAGCTTGCGTTCACCCTCGTCCCTTTGTTTATCCTTGTCTTCCACTAGTTATTTGGAGAGGTGAGTGAAGAGTTCCAGTGTGGGCTCGAGATAAGAATTCTCAGCGACAAAGCAGAGCTTGGAGAGGTTTGCCTTGTTGAGAAGGTCAAGAACTCTATTGTATAATCCCATCTTCTTCAGTATGTTGGAGAAGATGTACTTTGTCGGCCGCAAAATTTTGTCACCAACTTCTAGATGTTGAATCTAAAGATCAGTTGGTGTAGCTGTGGCAGTGGCGGAAGGAGGAGTTGCTTGTCCTGCCAGAATTGGTTCCCTGGAGGTCATGGGCTGAACTTGTTTCCTTACCCGTCTTTTTGTTGGTCTTTCAGTTGCATCCTCCTGGGCCTTCCTCTTCCCCTTTGACTTGCTGGATGGGGATTCTTCATCAGAGTTTGGCTCGTAGTCAGAGCCTTCATTAGTTGAGGAAGGTTCTTTGAGGTCCTCAACTGGGTCCTCAGCTAGACATTTGTTGACATGCTCGTGGTCATGAATGACCTTGGGCAGTTGAACTGGAGATATGCTTTTCTTGGTGTACATGTCGATAATGTGTTGGAGCCTATCTCGGCGCTCCAACAACTGTTCTTTGGTCTAGTAGGTTGTTTCAGTGATATCCTTTATGGGTGAGGCCATCCTATAAAGTGTTAACAAAGAATCATATATTAGGAGTTGAGATTTAATGCTAATAGAATGATTATATGAATGGTGAGTGGTGTGTAGATTGTGCAAGAATTACGGTCTCAAGACCGCGAAGAGGTTCACACAATTTCAAAACTGTGAAAAGGTCATGCAGTTTTAAGATTGTGAAAGCGTGAAACCGATAGGGATGAAACCGTGAAACGTGAAACCACAAGGAGTGAAACCACGAGGGCTTGTTCGGTGTCAATACCGCTAAGGACGTGCAAATAGTTGGTTATGGGAGGAGAGGAAGCATCGACGGCGAAGAAGATATCGGCGGTGACGGGAGCAAGCTGCGATGGCCGGAGTTACGACAATGGCAAAGAAGAAAGCACGCATTGTGGTGGTGATGGAGATGATGATGATGATTGAGAACGTTGCTCTACCTAACTGTGGAGTGAGCAGTGGAAAGGGAGGAGCTGCTATTGTGAATCATAAAAAAGAGAAGGTAGTTGAGCAGTGCGAATTTTGCTGCTAGAGGATGACGATGGATGGGAGTTTGTGGTGATGGAAGGCGGCGTCGAGGCTCAATTTGCACAGGAGCAAGGGAGAGAAAATAGGGTTGCGCGGGAGAAATTGAGAGCGGAAGGAATGGAATAGGAGGGGGTAAGGGTATATTTATATATTTGGGGGGGGGGCTGCTCGTATTCCCTTTAGGGTAAATAGTCTCGGGACCGTTTAGGTCCAAAAGGTTTGAAGA
The DNA here is from genome assembly GCA_963693085.1 of Alisma plantago-aquatica. Taxonomy (NCBI): domain Eukaryota; kingdom Viridiplantae; phylum Streptophyta; class Magnoliopsida; order Alismatales; family Alismataceae; genus Alisma; species Alisma plantago-aquatica. Next base: position 1,166,927,557 of record OY856412.1, read on the forward strand.
TCATGAGGACCAAACAGTTTTAGGACCGTTTGGATTCAAACAGTTTCGAGACCGTGATGACCAAACAGTTTCAAGACCATTTGGATCCAAACGGTTTCGAGACCGTGAGGACCAAATGGTTTTAGGACTGTTTGGATCCAAATGGTTTCGAGACCTTGAGGACCAAATAATTTTAGGACCGTTTCGAGAATACTATTTTGGTTATTGATTTTTTTTATATTTTAATAATTTATATGAATGAAAGAAAAATGACTAAGTGATGAAAATGATGTTTATGCAAGAAATTTCTGAGTCTAAAGAAATTAATCAAAACTAGAAAATTATTTGAAGGAGATAGAAATGTGATATTCAGTTCTTGGGTTGCCTCCTAAGTAGCACTTTGGTTTTACGTCGCTGGCTCGACGAGATTCTGGCTTAATCAAGTTGATGCAGTGGGGTCATGAATGTCAATGGTTTGTCTTGGAGTTTTATTGGCTGGAGTATAATATCTTTTCAGTCTGTGGTAATTAATAGTCCTTTCTCCTCCATTGTCATCAAGGATGATGACCGCTCCACTTGGGAAGATGTGCTTGATAGTGAAGGGCCCGAACCACTTCGTGCGAAGTTTACCGGGAAACATTTTGAGCCTGGAATTGAAAAGAAGGACCTTGTCTCTGATAATGATATCTTTTCTTTTAAGGTGGCCATCATGCCACATTTTAGTTTTCTCTTTGTAAATCATGGCGTTCTGGTAGAAAGACATTCTTAGTTCCTCAAGTTCCTGTAATTGAAGTTGTCTATATTCGCCGACACTTTTGAAATCGAAATTCAACTGTTTACTAGCCCACCAAGCCTTGTGTTCTAATTCGACTGGAAGATGGCACGACTTTCCATACACCAAACGGAACAGAGTTGTTCCTATTGGTGTCTTGTAAGTAGTGCGATATGCCCAGAGAGCATCAGGAAGCTTGGTGGACCTATCTATGTGGTTCCTATTGACAGTATTATCTAAAATAGCTTTTAGTTGTCTGTTTGAGACTTCAACTTGGCGGCTTGTTTGTGGATGATAAAGCGTGGCGACCTTGTGTTTTACCCCATATTTTCTTAGAAGGGATTCAAAGCTTCGTTCCAAAAAATGTGACCCTCCGTTATATATTACAGTTCTAGGAACTCTGAATCTAGGAAAGATAATGTCTTTGAATAGATTAATAACCAGTTTAGAATCACAGGATATAGTGGGTATAGCTTCTACCTATTTGGATACGTAATCCACAATGACTAATATATAGGAGAATCCAAATGATGAGGGAAATGGACCCATATAGTGCACTTCCCAAACATCGAAGAGTTCAATCTCCTACCATAGAGTTAGTGGCAATTCGTTTCATTTGGATATCCCTCCAAAGAGTTGACATTTACTGCATGATTGTACAAATTCATGTGCATCTTTTGCTATTGTCAGCAAGAAGAAACCTGACTATAAGACTTTAAGAGCAATCTTCTTTGAACTCATGTGCCCTCCAATGGGGCCAGAATGACAGTGTTCTAAGACTGGGGTGATTTCTTATTCAGGAAGGCAATGGAAGAATAATCCATCTGTGCATAAGAGGAAGAGGTATGGTTCATTCCAGAAGTATTGCTTGACGTCATGGAAAAATTTCTTCCTATCATGATAGGAAGCAGATGGATGGACAATTCCTATAGCCAGATAGTTTACTATGTCGGCGTACCAGGGGAATCCAGTGGTGACCTTAATGAGTTGGTCATCAGGTAGAGAGTCGTGGATAGGTATATTATCTTCATCTTGAGCCTCAACTCAAGTGATCGACGACAATGTTTTCCACCCCACTTTGTCCTTTATTTCCAGGTCAAACTCTTGAAGCATCAGTGCCCAGTGAATAAGTCTAGGTTTGGCGTCTTATTTCTAAATCAGATATTTTATTACTGAATGATATGTGTAAACAGTAACCTTTGATCTGATCAGGTAAGAATGAAATTTCTCAAAAGCATAAATGACTGCCAATAACTCCTTTTCCGTAGTCGTATAGTTCTTTTGGGCCTCATCAAGTGTCTTTGATGCGTAATATACCACGTAAGGCTTCTTATCTATCCTTAGCCCTAGTACTACTCCTATAGTGTAGTCATGGGCATCACACATTATTTCAAAGGGCTATGACCAATCAGGAGCTCTTAGTAAAGGTGCAGAGACTAAGGCATTCTTTAGAGTCGTGAAGCTGTGTAAACATTCTTGATCAAAATTGAAGTCTGCATCTTTAGTTAACAGGTGAGTCATCGGTTTTTTTATTTTTGAAAAGGCTTTGATGAATCTTCAATAAAATCCAGCATGGCCCAGGAAGGCTCGTACTCCTCTGATGTCTTTTGGTGGTGACAACTTTGAAATAACATCTATTTTTTCTTTGTCTACTTTAGTCCCTTATTCACTCATCCGATGCCTGAGGACAACACCTTCTGTCACCATAAAGTGGCAGTTTTCCCAATTAAGGATCAGATTTGTTTCCTCACATCTTTGTAGTACTTCACTGAGATTACACATGTATTTATCAAAGGAATCTCCATAGACTGAGAAGTCGTCCATGAATACTTCCATGATAGATTCAGTTAATCTTGTAAATATGAAGGACATACATCTCTGGAATGTTGCAGGTGCATTATATAGTCCAAAGGGCATCCTTCTGAAGGCGTAAGTTCTGAAAGGGCATGTAAAAGCTGTCTTTTCTTGATCGTCAGGGTGTATCAGAATTTGATAAAATCCTGAGTAGCCATCATGATAGTAAAAGAATTTTTGGTGAGCTAGACGTTCAAGGACTTCATCAAGAAAAGGTAAAGGAATGTGGTCTTTCCTTGTTGCCTTGTTCAATTTTCTATAGTCGATGCACATTCTCCATCCAACAATAGTTTGAGTGGGTACCAGTTTGTTTTTATCATTCAAAATAATGGTGGTCCCCCCTTCTTTAGGAACTACCTGGACTGGACTTACCCATTGGGAGTCGAAAATCGGATAAATAATACCATCTTTTAGATGTTTTAGAACCTCGAGGCGAACTACCTCTTTAAGATCCAGGTTGAGCTTCCTCTGGTGCTCCCATGATGGTTTAAACTCTTCCATCATAGGTAATCTATGCATGCACAAAGCTGGGTTTACCCCGGTTAGATCGGTCATCTTATATCCAATGAATTTCTTGTGATTTCTTAATTTAACAAGGAGTCTTTCTCCCTGGTTATCTATCAAAGTGGAACTGATAATGCCTGAACATAGTTTTTTTTCATCTAGAAAGTCAGGCTTGAGTCCAACTGGTAGGGCTTTCATTTCAGGTGCCTTGATCACTTCAATAGTCTCCAGAGTGGTGTCAGATTTCAACATCTCAAAGGTAGCTTTTAGGTCTTCTTCGGCTTGTTCTATATATTTCAGACATTGTTGAACTAGTTCTTGGTCAAAGATTCGACGTCTGGGTTCATCAGGGCGTTCTCCAGAGCATCTGATGGTTCAGGAGTTTCTTGCTTTAGCTGGGACATTTTATCAATTGCCTCAAGAAGAAATAGATCTTCGTGATTGCTGGGACTTTTTAGGCTGTCGAAGACTGTGAATTGAACAGTTTCCTTCTCTAGCCTTAAGGTAATTGTGCCTGCTTCGACGTCAATTAGCACTCTGGATGTTACGAGGAAAGGTCTGCCAAATATTATTGGGTATCTCAGATCTTCTTTTATGTCCATGACAAGAAAGTCACAAGGGACATAAGAGTCTCTTCCTACTCTCACTGGGATATATTCAATAATTCCCAAAGGTGCAATAATGGTAGAATCATCCAACTGGATTGTCATTGTTGTGGGTAGCAGATCAATAAAGCCCAATCTTTTACACATAGAAGGGCATAATAGATATGCTAGCCCCCAAATCAGCTAATCCTTTCTTGCAAGAGGTGTTTTCGATAGAACATTGGATGCCGAAGGAGCCATGGTCCTTCTATTTTTTCGGCATTCTATTAAGGATGATATCAGAAGTAGTCTAAGCTAATTTGACGGTCTCATGTTCTTCAGTCATGTATTTCTTTGATAGCAAAGTCTTTAGATATTTAGACCAAGTTGGGATTTCAGAGAGTGCGTCAAGGAACTGGATATCAACATATAGCTTCTTCATTGCTTCTTTGAACTTTAGGAATCTAGTAGTCAATTTAGTCTCTCTCAATCTACCTGGATAGGTATCCTGGGCTTGTATGGTGGGACTTCTAGTTCTTTGGAAACTCGTTCTTTGTCCTTATCCTTCTTGACCTCTACAGATTTTTTTGTTTCTCGATTTATGTTTATAGTTGGGATGATTTTACCGGTATCTTCATCTTCTTGAATGACTATGGTAGCTTCGGTAAGAACATGACCAGATCTTGTGGTAACTGCATTCAATTGTTCTGGTCTGTGTTGATCATGTCTCAGATTTATTTCCGGCTGACCGGCGAAAGTACCCACCATAGGTTTCAATTGAGTTGCAATTTGTGCCAATTGGGTCTCTACAACTTTCTGTTAAGCCTGTTGGTTGGCAAGCATGGTCTATTGAGATTGCAACATTTGCCTTGTCAGAGACAACTCATCTTTTGATGGAGGTTGAGCATTATTTTGTTTGTATTGTGTAATTTGTTGTTATCCTTGAGGTTGCTGTTGTTGAGGAGCTGGCAAATGAAGTTGTTGAATTTGTGATTGTTGTGACTGAGATTGTTGCAATTGTGAGTGCAACAGAGGGTGATTGTATTGATAGTATGAAGAAGAATTTCTTTGGTAGACAAATTGTAACGACCCCGCCTCGCAGTAACCCCCAATTAAGGGAGACCCGAAGGTTAGAGCCGTTATTCAATTAATAGGATCAAAGGCTCAATAAATAATCAGTAATAATTATGAAATTCTACTAACTAACTGGAATTTGGTATAAAATTAAAACTTTACTTCCTTTGAAAACTTTGGAAATCTATCTATCCAAAGCTTGAATTATTCTACCTAATCCTCCTTGCACTTTATTTCTTATTTCCACAATGTGTCACTTTACTATTTGTTCTTTCAATTGTTGTTCCTAAAACGCCGACAAACAAAATGTCGGCCAGTATATCGAAATATACTAGTATGTGGGAACAACCAAAATCTTGCAAATATGGCTAACAATTTAATAATCACAATCAAATTAATTAACAAGCCAATTTACACTTTTCAGTATGACATTCTCCACCTCTTTTGCCCTAACCCTGGCATACCCACCTTAGGGTTTCCTTTGCCAATGACTTAAGGCCACCTTCTCAATCCTGAGCTTGGTGCCTGGGGGTCACCACTCATGGTGCCCACTAGTCATGCAATATCATAGGCCACCTTCTCATTCCCAAGCTTGGTGCCTGGGGTCACCACTCAAGGTGTCCATTGATCTACCCATCTGGGCCTGACCTTTGGCATCATCCATCAGGGTGTCATGTAAGTGCGAGAATCCATACTTCTATTATTAATGTGATAATCATAGTGACTTTATAGTTTGCAAGTATGAACATCCAAACTGATAATTTGCGTTCAATGTAATTAACCATATGGAAAATCCTCGAGAAACTAAGGCGGTTATTCATAATTAACCACATACCTGATCTGACATTTTGAACAGAAATATCCATGCAAATAAGAATCCAAGCAAGCAAGCATTTTCAACAAGATCCTGAAATAATAACATAATTCCCTTTTTATTATTCATGTCATCAAGATCCATTAAACCTAGCTCGCTTCCTAGGGTTTCTAATTCACTTTTATGGTTTCTATTGAAATTAGGGATTCCCTTCATCTTTTACTATTTTAAACCCTAATTTAACACAATTGATCACAAACCCTAATTATTTCCACATCTAATCCTCGGTTTTGGATTTAAGGCATAATCAACCATTAAATAAGTCCATTAAGCCTGTTTTCATTAAAGCTACCATTTTTATCCTCTTTAACCCATGACAAGGTCATTATGCTTGTGTATCATCAATTAGTAGTTCATTATGCTCTAATACTTATATGAACATTATTTATCATTAATTCCACCTTGATTCATTCAAAAACCCTAATTTCTATATTAAGGCTATTTATCCACAAATTAGGAACTTTAATGCTCGAAATAGCTTAAAATCATTATATCTTATCTTTCTTAACCACTTTGAATAATTAAAGCTATTAAGAGTCGAATTTACCAACATTAGGGTTTCAAGGCTCATTAAAGTATTATTCATGCACATTAAACTCGAAATTAAACGAATTACATGCAAAGTTCATCTTTTTTTGTTCCTAATGTGCCCTTTCATCATTACAGGTTAATACCAACTCTAATCATCCATTAAACCCTTATAAATATATTATTCATATCAAAATAGGGTTCTTTAAACATTAAAGTATTAAAGTTGACATATTCCATTAATTTTTAAATTGCAAGAGATATCAGGCTTCAATTATATTTTTAATGAATTCTCCTCATTTTTCTCAGCAACTTTCATATTTTATGCGTGCTAATCCGAGCTACGAATCATTAGTTATGAAATTAACAAAAACACTTACTTTGGGCCAATGGGAGCGCGCCACGTCGCTCGACTCCATGCAACGATGCTTGCTGTTTGAAGAACATTTTGAAATGACTCGATTTCCCCAACTTAACCAACCGGCCCTAGCACATCGCGGAGGGTAGATCTGTCCAAAGTGTCTTTCCCTTCTTCTTCCTCCAACAGCCCGACGGCTGCCGCCCTAGCCGCCGCGCTGCTGCCTTTCGCAGCCTGCCTTCTCCTCCATAGAGCCCATAACTCATCGCCGACCCTCTCCCTTAGTCTGCCGCCCCTCTACGCACTTGGGGCGCCACCTGGTTGTGCCGGCACGACCAAACACTTGCTTGACAGGTCCTTCTCTTGCGGCTGACGCTGCAGCCTAGGGGCTGCTGCTGCGCACGTTGTAGGACACCGCTTTGATGGAGAAGTTGTTCTTCGGCACCATGGCACACCGGGCTCCCATCTAGACTACTCCTCAGCTCTCCATTTCTCCAGGGAAAGCACCCACTTTTTGGCTAGGGTTTACACATAAGGAACAAGGAGGAGAACATGGGATCTTTCTCTTTCTCTCTCGGACTCGAACTAGGGCGTTACCCCTTTATATAGGGTGAGGTATGAAGCCCTAAGGCATACCTCATGAGGACTCAAGTCCCAAACTCAAAAGGAAACACACTTTCCTTGGTTGTGAAGCAACCAACTCTGTCTCTCTTCATTATCTCCTATTTTCTTGATATTCCTTGTTGCATGGATATTTAGGAATTCAAAATTCCTATCCCATACTCTTTATTCTTGTCTTTTAATTTGTTGGCCTCGAATTCATATTTTCCTCAAGTAGGAAATACTCCTTTTTAAAAAAACCACATAATCCCATTAATTATGTATTCCCATTATCCTTATTTTGCAATTTTGGTATTTTCTCTTTCTTTCCTCTTTATTGGGACTCCTTGCATCCCAAGAAACTCTATTATTTCGAAATCCTTTTTATTGGATACTCATTATCCTTCTAGATGCATCTAAACACATTATTTCTCATTATCATGTTTATTTCTTATTAAAATATCTCTTTTTGAGAATTTCTCTTTATTTCTCTTTTATTTTCCTCATTGGTATTCCTTTTATCATTAGGAATCCTTGGGATACGAAATTCCACTAAGGATTACTCAATTATACATCTTTTCACTTGTTTTCCACATTTTACCATTGTTTTCAATTTCTTTCTTAATAAAGAAATACTTAATTGATCTTTTCTTTTCTTATTGCTTTCTTTTTGCAACATTGGACTCCTTAGAACCCAAGGAACCCATGTGGTAGGAAATCCACTTTTGGATTAAGTTCTTTTGCCTTCTAGAGATTTCCACATTTTTATTTTCTCAAATATTCAATTATTCATTCACTAATTAAATTTTTCTTATTATTTGGGACCAATAGCCAATAAAGCCCACAACACAATCATCAAGGCTATTGTAAACGAAATTTATTATATCATTTGTGGTTCAAATATCTTTAATATGAGAAATTACATTTCTCACCAAATGAACCCAAAATTGGGGTTGTAACATCCTTCCCCTCTTATAGGAATTTGCCCTCAAAATTCCATCAAGCAAACAAACAGTTCAGGATAAGCCTTTCATACGTCCATCAGGGCTCCCATTTGGCATCACCCTTTCCTTGGTGCTTCCCAAGAACCTTCATCATCTCATATTCTTCCATCTGAGTTCTTTCTTACCTTGGTATATCATACCCTCATAGGTGACTCAGGACATTTCAACCTCTCAAGAACTAAATAGGTTCAAGGCTCAACACATGGCTTGGGTACCTCACATAGTGCTCTAGATCGGACTCATGGAACACATTACACATCATGTTATCCTGAGGGGCAAGGCTAAACACAACCATCTCCACCTATCCATCTCAAATGGACCCATATATCGGGGACTCAACTTTCTTAGCTGTAGCTTAGAGGGTTCAGATTTTCACATCACATATTCTCTCATAGTGAACTACATGTCAGTCTGCTTTGCATCAGCTCGTGACTCATGTCACCACTGGGCCCTCTCTCAGCCATTGCACGATCAAGGCGACTTCATCTGCACACACTATGGTTCTTTTCTGACCTTCACGAGGCCTCCTTCACCAGCATCATCTTAATGAAGCGGTGACCGACACAACCTTTCTATAAAACTTCTTGCATCCCGATAAGGCTATGGTGGCTAACGTAAAATCACAAGAATTGTCTCTTTGTATCACCCTGAATGAGCACACATGCTCTCATCAAACCCTCTAGTCTGGATCATACTAACCATTAGTTAGGGGTGATAGGCGGTACTGACACTGAGTTCTTCATGTACCTACTTCCACCTTATGGAAGTGAACCTTTAGGTCATAATCAAGAACTTTTGAACTCATATCATGGTGTAGTTGAACCATGTCTCTCTTATGTAGTTCAACAGAATCTATCTCTTGACAATACTCCTTTCTTTCTCATGTTATCTAGGTAAGGCGATCTACCATAACCCATATTGCATCTTGACCTTCTGGGTCAAAGGGAGAATTACCACAACATCCATAGTGATGAACTCCCATTCCCACTCAGGGACTCTTTTATCCTCTATATCAATACACTGGGTTACTGGTGTTCGCCTTCACCTCCTGGCTTGCATGGCCACATGCTACATGCAACTTTGTTTGAAGCATCTAGAGTGCTACTGTCACTTACTATCTTTGTAGTATCACGGTGTATGGTGATCTTAAAACCATGATCTCCTGTATGTCACGATTCCTCAAGATCGATTCCTCAGAAACCCTAAACCACTCTCATCAGGGTTGTATTACCTTCTAATACAAAGAAGTGTATATGAGGTTCTATCACCATCCTTTCACTACATCAAGGACAACCATTAACTTTTTCAACATATCTTATTACATCCGAGTGTTAGCCAAAACACATCTTCTTTCCAAACTTAGGGTTAGCCAAACAACCTCAACTTCTTCTAGCCTCTAGCTAAACTAGGCAGCTAAATCTCAACCAGAGCATTCATTACCACTTCTTATCCTTAGGTGTTAGGTAACATACACCTCCATGTATTATACTTATCATCTCATCTCAAACTCTAAGTCTATCTTCATCAAGAACACTCTGAGCTCATCCTCTTAGTTATCAGGCTCCACCTTGTGATTCCTTGTAACACTTGCAAAAATCCACCTAGTTCAAGATAAAATATTCTCACAAGATGATTTCCTTAATACTCTTAGTGTTTGTAAACCATCCATGTATCATTCTCTCCACTAGGGTATGTTATCATCTTTGTTCCCATACCTTGTAGCAACGTTCCAACTCCCATCATCGCTATTCTTGGTGTATGACATGTGAACTGTCCTATCCCTCACTCCCATAACAAGAGGAAATAAGCATTTTGCTGCAGTCCAAATATAGAGTTCTTCCTGTTCCAAGAGTAGAGATGGTACATCCCACCTTCCCTGTACACCTTCAAATCTAAGTTGAAAGGTGTAACTCATGTCTCCACATCACAAACATCATGATATCAAAAATTACTTCCATGGAAAACTGGTCTCGAACCTACTGGGGTTTACACACAATCCTTGGTCATCTCCTCTGGGTTTATAGGGTGCTGGCACTTTTGGGGTCATCCCTCTTCCCTCATGCATCCAGAGAGTGCCCTACTCATCTGCCCTTTGGGTCCCATGAGTTCATGAAGATGATCAATCTCCTAACCCATGGCCCTCAGACAATGATAGCTGTTACCTCCCAACCCTATGGTCATGTACAACTAGGGAATTAGGCAACTCCTTCTTCCATCAGTCTTATCCCTACCTGACCCTTGGATAGACTTAGGATCCTAACATAGTACATGTTCAACTTAGAACCTTACCCAATACTTCATCATCTCTCTCTGCATTCATGTCTGACTTGCATCCCTTCATAGGGGTAATGGCAACCTACCTACCTTGGTCAGTCCCCATACCCGTTACCTCCATGGTAACACATCCACATGAACTTAGAGATGGTTATCTATGGGTCTATAGGTTCATTCTCATACCATGTACTTTTCACCTAGCTTCTCAAGATCCTATGAAATGTCTTTAGGTTTCCACAAACCCACAAACTGGTACACACCTTACCAAAGGGTCCCTCTCCCAGGATGGGAGGAAACTACAACTCTTGACAACAAGGTCACAAACATCCTTAGGGTTTATATTCACATGAGCATGCTTAACCCAGCAGCTACTAGGGTTCAAGTAGACCACCTATTAAACCATGCTAGGTCATACTTGTTCTCTTTCCTCAACATTAGATCAACTTAGTCGTGAAGGGTTCATCAAACATACCCTTAACTTAAGGGGTTTCCTTTACCTCTACACATGAGGAGTACCATGCTCGAAACTGTAGAGACTCAAATCTCATCATGAGCATCAGATACACTGCTTCCCTTCTTAGGCCTAGGAACCCTAGGTTCTCCTTTGGATATCCAACTGCATGCTCAATCTCTTAACCACGAATCAAGCATGTCCAAGGTATGTCATGTACTCCCATGATCCTTTTATATGAGAAATACCTCATAGTCGAGTACTCCTCAAGGACATTCAACTAGGTATAAAACCTCACAACATGTTACTTAAACCTCCTCAGGGTCTAAGGCACTCTTTATCTCATCCAGCAGGTATATACTTATACCATAGGTACCAGAAGCATCATCCTCTCTCCAGGGTTTGTTTCCTTTAAAGATAACTAAGATATCATCAGCCTCCAGGGGTCACACATAAGGAAACCACTATCATCCACTTAGGTCGCATCATCCTCAACTCCCCACTGTTCCTCATATCTCAGGGTTTTAGGCTTCCAACCTCCTTGCTAGGTTCTTGCTTTCTCTCTCTAGAGATAACTCCACATCCAGCCATACTACTAGAGGTCCTCTCTCCATGAAGGCTCATGCTTACAAGCATACCCCTATGTGGGTGAAACCTATGATCGACTCATGGTTGGCTCAAGATTATCCATATCTCTTTATGCTTATCTCATAAGCCATCCATCGTGCCCTTCTAGCCAGGGTTTCAACCTACTACCGTACCACTGACGTACTCTGGGTGCATGCTATCCCCTACTTGCATAAGCCATAGGGTTTCTATAGGTCCTTCACTAACCTCATCAATGAAGGAGCTATCCTTCACTCTAACATGCCCGACCCTTTCCAGGGTTGGGTCGTCAAAGGTACTATGTCATCTAACCTCTCATGGCTCATTTGGCATCCCAAGGTGTGTCCATCCAAACACCCAGTCAGCCATGGCATCTAACTTACCATGTCATATCTCTTTCTAACCTCCACTTAGGGTTAGGGTTAACATCATCCTCAGAGGATGTGCTAGGTCTCTACTTTTAATGGAGGTCTCTACCTCTAAGACTAACTCTCTCTACTAATCCTCCATCCAAGGAGGTCTATCCTAAGGTCTCTCCCGAGGGCAATGATAACTCGTGCCATACGACCTAAGCAGGTATCTATTCCTTTACGCTTACTCTATTAAGCTTATGTCCATGACATCTAATTTACATGCTTCTCATTAATTTGGTGGAGGATTCCTTAATCCTTATCAACCTTACCCATACCTCAAGAGGGTGAGGAAAAGAGAGAAAACCCTAATCCTTAAGGTCCTTAATAGAATTTGTGTTGAGAAGGGATGAACAATATGAGAGGGTCCTAAAGGTATCTTATTTCGAATCATACCCTAAGACTTTGGCCAGGCAGTCACACAGATCTGGGAGTCTTCGTATTCTGACTAGCAGTGCAGAGGAAAATATTGCCAGCCCCCGGTCGTGATCCTTTTCTAGACACCTCTATCTTTCAGATAATCCTCTAATAACTCCCTTGGGTTCTACATAATTTGTAAAATTTAATAATTATTAAAGATTAAGTGAGGAACCTATGCTCTGATACCAATTGTAATGACCCTGCCTCCCGGTAGCCCCCAATTAAGGGAGACCCGAAGGTCAGAGTTGTTATTCAATTAACAAGATCAAAGGTTCAACAAATAATCAATGATAATTATGAAATTCTACTAACTAACCAGAATTTGGTATAAAATTAAAACTTTACTTACCTTTGAAAACTTTGGAAATCTATCTATCCAGAGATTGAATTATTATACCTAATCCTCCTTGCACTTTATTTCTTATTTCCACAATGTGTCAGTTTACTGTTTGTTCTTTCAATTGTTGTTCCTGAAACATCGACAAACAAAACATCGGTCAGTATATCGAAATATACTGGTATGTGGGAACAACCAAAATCTTGCAAATATGGCTAACAATTTAATAATCATAATCAAATTAATTAACAAGCCAATTTACACTATTCAGTATGACATTCTCCACTGCTTTTTCCCTAACCCTGGCATACCCACCTTAGGGTTTCCTTTTCCAATGACTTAAGGCCACCTTCTCAATCCTGAGTTTGGTGCCTGGGGGTCACCACTCATGGTGCCCACTAGTCATGCAATATCATAGGCCACCTTCTCATTCCCGAGCTTGGTGCCTGGGGTCACCACTCAAGGTGTCCATTGGTCTACCCATCTGGGCCTGACGTTTGGCATCATCCATCAGGGTGGCATGTAAGTGCGAGAATCTATACTTCTATTATTAATGTGATAATCATATTGACTTTATAGTTTGCAAGTATGAACATCCAAACTAATAATTTGCATTCAATGTGATTAACCATCCGAAAAATCCTCGAGAAACTAAGGCGGTTATTCATAATTAACCACATACCTAATCTGACAATTTGAACAGAAATATCCATGCAAATAAGAATCCAAACAAGCAAGCATTTTCAAAAAGATCCTGAAATAATCACGTAATTCCCTTTTTATTATTCATGTCATCAAGATCCATTAAACCTAGCTCGCTTCCTAGGGTTTCTAATTCACTTTTAGGGTTTCTATTGCAATTAGGGCTTCCCTTCATCTTTTACTATTTTAAACCCTAATTTAACACAATTGATCACAAACCCTAATTATTTCCACATCTAATCCTTGGTTTTGGATTTAAGGCATAATCAACCATTAAATAAGTCCATTAAGCCTCTTTTCATTAAAGCTACCATTTTTATCCTCTTTAACCCATGACAAGGTCATTATGCTCGTTTATCATCAATTTGTAGTTAATTATGCTCTAATACTTATATGAACGTTATTTATCATTAATTCCAACTTGATTCATTCAAAAACCCTAATTTCTATATTAAGGCTATTTATCCACAAATTAGGATCTTTAATGCTCGAAATAGCTTAAAATCATTATATCTTATCTTTCTTAACCACTTTGAATAATTAAAGCTATTAAGAGTCGAATTTATCAACATTAGGGTTTCAAGGCCCATTAAAGTATTATTCATGCACATTAAACTCGAAATTAAACTAACTACATTCAAAGTTCATCCTTTTTTGTTCCTAATGTGCCCTTTCATCATTATAGGTTAATATCAACTCTAATCATCCATTAAACCCTTATAAATATATTATTCATCTCAAAATAGGGTTCTTTAAACATTAAAGTATTAAAGTTGATATCTTCCATTAATTTTTGAATTGCAAGATAAATCATGCTTCAATTATATTTTTAATGAATTCCCCTCATTTGTCTGAGCAACTTTCATATTTTATGCGTGCTAATCCGAGCTACACATAATTAGTTATGAAATTAGCAAAAACACTTACTTTGGGCCAATGGGAGCGCGCCACATCGCTCAACTCCATGCAACGATGCTTGTTGTTTGAAGAACATTTTGAAATGACGTGATTGCCCCCACTTAACCAACCGGTCCTAGCATAGAGCGGAGGGTAGATCTGTCAAAGTGTCTTTCCCTTCTTCTTCCTCCATCAGTCCGACGGCTGCCGCCCTAGCCGTCGCGCTGCTACCTTTCGTGACCTGCCTCCTCCGCCATAGAGCTCGAAGCTCATCGTCGACCCTCTCCCTTGGTCTACCGCCCCTATGCGCACTTGGGGCGCCACCTGGTTGCGTCCGGTGCGGCCAAACACTTTCTCGACAGGTCCTTCTCTTGCGGCCGACGCTGCAGCCTAGGGGCTGCTGCTACGCACACTACTTTGATGGAGAAGATGTTCTTCAGCACCGTGGCACACTGGGCTCCCATATAGACTACTCCTCAGCTCTCCATTGCTCAAGGGAAAGCACTCACTTTGTGGCTATGGAAAGCCCACAACACAATCATCAAGGCTATTGTAAATGAAATCCATTATATTATTTGTGGTTCAAATATCTTTAATATGAGAAATTACATATCTCACCAAATGAACCCAAAATTGGGGTGGTAACACAAATCTTTGAAATCCACCTCTATAGTTTCCTTGGTTTCGATTATAATTGCTCTGGAATCCAGGTGGTGGTCTATTAGAAGACCCACCTTGTGTTTGGTGTTGCGGATTGGCAGTTCCTGTGGGGTTCCCATACTGAAATCTAGGGTGGTTTCTTGGTTGATCCGAATTATAGTATGCTTGACCCAGTAAGGTGTGGGTAGAGTTAACCTGCTCTGGCAGCCGATCCTAGGGTTGTTCAATGATTGGTTCATATTGTGGTTGAGGTGTCTACAAATTCATCATCACATCATATAACAGGCCACATGATAATGTGGGATAATCTGATGCATGACAAGCTTCACAAGTCTTAGTGGCTGCTTTGACTTGTTGAACTTGGGACTTATTCTTCCTGTCATATTCTCCAAACACAGTTTCAAGGGCTTGCTACTTATGAACTATGTTTTTTAGAGCTTCAACAATAGCTCTCATTTCTATAGATTCTTCAGCTTTATAGACTTTTAGGACTCCACCTGTATATGGCCTTCCCCAATAAGATTGTTTCTTGGCTCCAAGCATAACAATCTTCCAGGCGTCCTCATAATTCTTTCTCATGAAATTACCCCCAGACGAGGAATCCATAAACTTCTTTATTTCATCACTTACCCCTCTAAAGAATGTTTCTATGAGCTGGTTTTTTGAGATTCCGCGATGTGGGCATTTTCTCAGAAGTTCCTTAAATCTTTCCCATGATTCTACTAGTGATTCTCCATGAAGTTGGAGGAACTGGTTGATCTGTCCCCTAATATGGTAAGTCAATGAGGGAGGAAAGAACTTCTCTAGAAAAATTTCTTCCAAGAGAGCCCAAGTGGTGATTGGCTCTCCATCTAAAGAGTTATACCAACTTAGTGCCTTTCCATCCAGAGTGAAGTTGAAAAGTCAGAGCATGATTGCATCGAGCATAGCTCCGGCTTGTGGCACCAATCGGCAGAGTGCCTTGAATAGCTTCAAATGGTCCATGCAATCATCTCTAGTGTTTCTAGAGAATGAGATGCCTTGCATGATTTGGATTTATTGTGTTGGAATCTCGAAGTTAGGAACATTAATGAGTGTAGGCTGAACTGGGTGATTATCCTCAGAATTCTTAGGAACAACGTAATCTCGAAGATGCTTGTTCCTTATCAATAACTGAGCAGCTACTGTGGCTGCCTCATTTTCAGCTTGAATGCGAGCTTGCTCTTCAGCTCGAACTTCAGCTTGGACTTTATCACGTGTATCAGCGATGAGTTGCGCTCTCTGAGTTGTTATAGCTGCATTGACTCTTTCCAGTATCAAGGCGGTTTGGCATTGTTCTTCAACCATCTGTCTGGCTTGTTGGTGGTTGAGTCTGATGCGTCGGTGGAAGTTTCGTTCTACCTTAGGGTCATACTCTGGTTCAGGGGAGAATCCATGATTTTGCATACATATTTTCTACCTGAGTAGAAGAAAAATCACACTTTAGATGGTATGGAAAAATGATGGAATCAAAAAGATATGAACTAGCAAGTTGATAAATGAAATTAAAATGTTCCGTTGTCCCTGACAATAGTGCCAATTTTTGATGGAGCCTCCACTCACGTGAAGTTGCATGCACCACTAAAAATCCTAGAGAAAGTAAATCTCTAAGTTTGGCCTAGCGTGTGCTATAATAAGATTTCCACCCACATACACTAAGGTACGTGGAAGTCTTATCATAGTACAGTTGAGGGTCGAATCCATGAGACAACAGTCTTGTTAAGGATTAACAAGATGGAAAATGTTATAATTCTACTTATCTACTCAAGAGTTGATATCTAGATCGAAGAGTTGATTTGATGATTAAACTAATATGCAAATGTAATTTAAATGGCAGGAAAGTAAACTTAAGGTTGTAGACAATATTTAGAAACCACTAGGATGTGATCGATTTTCACCACCACTACACATGGATCATAACATATGTCAAAATAACATAGCTTGTAAAAAGGGTCTAATTAGTTAGTATATTTGTAGACTTAGCTTTATTACAAATAGCCAACTATGAGAAACATGGAAGTATTACAATGCCTGCCATCCCCGAACGAATGGTCACTTACTTTGCATCACTCCCTACGCAAAGTGTGTTCCTCGACCTATCCAAGTTCTACTTCCATATGTCAACTGATTCCATTTCATAGTATGAAAGTACAATGATGGAGGTGAGTTTACCACTCCTTGAAAAGCATTCCTAGATACCAAAACAGATATATGGTGACTACATACATCAAGAACCAACATACAATTGATAATCAAATCTAAAAGCACAAACGTAGACAATTCGCACTACTAGATAATAGGTAACGCAGGTTGGTGATAAAGCAACTAGTATTCATTTAAACGATTGATGTTGAACTGAAAAGATAGCATCTTTATTGCAAACTCATGAATTACAAAGCATGGAATGAAAACATGGGTAACGGGGCTACTCCCTGCACCCTAGTGTATGGAACTACTCGCTCATGGTAAGAACAAAGAAGGAGATAGGAGACGAGAAGGAAAACATCATCTCCACATAGGAGGGAGGAAGGTTGACCCCTTGTAGTAGGGAACAACTAGCTTCACACTACATGGTTTCTTTGGTGATGAATCCTTCACTCCCCACCTTCTATGTCGATGAGAGAGAAAGTAGGCTTATGGATGGAGTGTGGATCTTAGACCGGCAGCCTTGGGGAGAAGGATGAAGGAAGAAATAGCTCTTGAACAAATGAGGTAGACTTTGGGCGTTTGAGACTCGATACTGAATGAGGACCCCTTGAGTCCTTTTTATAGGCTCTAAGGATCTTGAACGGTCTTGAGAACTTTTAGGTCTTCACGATCTTGAGATCGTTAAGCATCCTCATAGTCTTGGGGGACCGGTTGGGTCTTCGTGGTCTTGAGACCGTTAAGCATTCTCACGGTCTTGGAGATCAGTTGAGTCTTCATAGTCTTGAGACCGTTAAGCATCCTCACGGTCTTGGAGACTGGTTGAGTCTTTGCGGTCTTGAGACCGTTAAGCATCCTCACGGTCTTAGAGACCAGTTGGGTCTTTGCAGTCTTGGGACTGGTAGAGTCTTCGTGGTATGGAGACTGGTATCGTCCTCTCGGTCTTGGAGACCGGTTGGGTCTTCGCAGTCTTGGGACCAGTTTGGTTGATACTTTTGTGATTTTTTGGGTTTATTTGTAAGAAGAAAAGAGAAATATTAGTCTATTGGAATATTTACAATAATGCCAGAAAGTTATGTATTTAATCTAATTTATCTAAGAAAGAGTATGGAAAACTAAGAAAAACTAGTAAGATAACATAACAAAATGGGAAGTTATCACCCCCTAACTTAGAGTCTAGCTTGTCCTGAAGTTGGAAAGAGCTAAGGCACGCAGTGGCCAGTCAATTTTATTTAGTGAAGATTTCTATACTCTTGCTTCAGTTCTATACCAGAGATCCCCTTAGGTTTTTGTTGAGGCTTCTGCTTACTCTGGCTCTTTCAGATATCAGGAGTTGTATGGTCCTCAGGTTTCTTCTATGTCATGTAACTCTCATTGGGACCACCTTTTCCTTGACCATATTATGTGCATGCCTTCGACTCTAAGTAGTTTTATTCTTTTTTGAAATTCCTACTCGAAGCTAAAGTAGGTATGAGGGTTAGATGAAGGTTGTTGTGTAACTCCCCCTTCAAGGGAGGGTTTATCTAAACTTTGGGGTCTTACTACCGGGCGTGACACATCTGCCTTTGTGAGGGAAGCTAAATGTATTGACCGGGCAAGACCTTTGTCATCTTTTCATATATTTGGAGACCTTAGGATCTTACTATCGGACACGGCACATCTACCTTTGTGAGGGCAGCTGAATGTGTCAGTCGGGCAAGAACTTTATTGGTTCTTCATATAAGTCCTTATGCATGGCACAACTTTCATGTTTTTATTCAACACTCATGATTTTATTCATATGTTCACCGGCTTGGGAATTGGGTATTTAGGGATTTTATTTGGGTTGCCAAGCCTCTTTTTGAAAAGAAGAAAATTGTTCCCTAGTGTTTCCAGATATGCACTTGTTCTGGTTTCGTACTTGGTGGTCCACTTATGAGGTTCCTTGATTTGGATTTCACATGGTTCCCTCCCGTCCTTGAGAGTGTTGGGTTTGTTTCGGCTGCAGTTTTGACATGTGGAGAGTCTGATATAGAATTGAAGCAAATCCATTGAAATAGAATGTGGAGGTGATTTATTAATTCACCATTACGTGACTAATTTCTATTCTGTAAGTGCTTCTGAGGACTACTTTGTCTCTAACTTAGCTGGGGGTGTCCCCTTACCAAAGCAAACGTTGTCTTATGTGCAAAGGTTATTTTGTCAAAGAAATTATTAGAAAATCTAAACATCGAAAAGAATAATCTATGCAATTTAAAAAAGAGAAAAACAATGGTGAAAGAAAAAGAGAAGATTTGAATATCGTACCTCTTACCTTACCCAGTGTACTCCCCCCTAACTTATCATTCACTCTATCCCTAGAGTGTCAAGGTGATAGGTTGAGAAGTACATGGGCAAGGGTGTCAAGGTTCTGTTAAACCCTTGTTGGCTCCATGAGAACGGAGCAGGTTGGCGGTGAACTTCTTCCGTAATGCATGATAGTCCATGTCTGTCATGTACTCAACGCGTTTGTCAAGAATGGTGAGGGCATACATCTAGTAAAAGACGTGGAATCCGCAATCGTTGGATTCTCTAATTTGCTGGGGACATCTGTGGCAGAAGGCTAGGCGCTTAAAATGTGCTCTTTTATACACCTTTGTGTGTGCTCACCTAGAAGATCGTGTAGTAATTTGACACAGTCCTTTTCCACTTCCTCCGTGGGCGTCTTTGCTATGATGTTATACTGTCTCTAGTTTGGATTGATCTGGCTATCGTAACTATTGTAGATAGTCGTAGTTCCATTGTGTAAGTTTGTTGCCAGCAACATCCAATGCTCAAAGTGAAGGAAGGGACACAAGATGAACTTTAGAGTCGTATGTTTATGGTATGAAATAAGAGTTTCTATGGTTCTAAAGTTCTTTGATCCAAGCAAATCATCCTTCAGGTATGCTGACACCATGTAAACCGTAGGTAAGTCCCATGCTAAAAGATATTGGTAGGCATCCATCACGCTCACGAACATTGTACCTTTTACTTGTACGGTCTCACAGAGGGCATCGACCATTACAAGAATATTCCCTTCAAGGAAAACAATCTTGTCATTCTCTACATACAGCCGAGACATAATGAGTCTGAGTTCATTATCAGAAAGACTCTTGCAAGAAACAAGGTCAAAATTTAGGAATGTCAGTGTTATTTCAGAAAGATGCACCATATATTTGGGAGATCTATTAATGGTAGATCCTATTAGTAGATCAACGTCCCCCTTATCTTCTTCCATATCGAAAGTGTAAGGGTCCCATTGATGTTTTTCTGGGACTGTGGTAGTTTGTTGTTGTTGTTGCTCCAACTCCTTTAGGATTTGTCTGAATGGTTTTTTTAGGACGTTGGAAGATAGAGAATAGATAGTGGGGTACGTCGTCATGTCCCATTGTTGGGTCCTTGAAGAACCTTCTGTCGCAAATAAGTTCCATGGCGTATCATCCCCGTAAAGCATGTATGACTTCTTGAGCTAGCTCGGTAAAGGGGATGTGTCTGTTGAGTGCCTCAGTGAATCTAATTGTGCAAAGAGCACAATCCCCTAAACCTTCTAGAGTCTGAATGACTAGGTTGATGATCTTGAGCCATGGTTGGCTCCAACCATGTGTAAGAGATGGGAAGGCGGCCCATATGACTTTGAGAAGCTGGAAGGGAATGCATCACGCTTCTCTGGCTTCTGAACCAATGAAGTTAATGGTTCCCACCTTAAGCTCACTGGCACAAAAATTTTACACCTCGGTGTCACGGGCCTCAGTGTCAATGATCATAAGGAACCAGTGGCCAGAAACTTTGAAAGACACTGTGATGTAGCGTGCCTTTCTCGCGAGACCCATTTGCAACCGCTCGATGGATTTTTCCTGAAAGTCCTTGTTCAATAGGCATAATGCTAAGGCAGGTGAAGCATTAAAAACTGGTTGCTTTTTCTTTGGGCTCCGAAATTCCTCTATTACTTTAGCAAGCAGTACACAGTAGATAGCCATCTTCACCATTGACTGAGATCATAGAAGAAAACAGAAATCTTCACGTGTTAGCTTTCACTTTGTCTTTGTGTTATTATAGAGGATGTCCCCCCCCATCCTTGGCATCGTCTACAATAGTGTTTAAGATGAAGATGTCCAGAACATCTAATGTAGAGATGGCCGCCAGATCTAAGTCGTGCATCTTGTGAGGTAGGGGTGGTGGCGGGGGAAGGTCTTCTAGAGGAGGAAGTGAAGTCTGTTCATTGTCATCAAAATATTGTGGCAGATCTTCATTCTCTTCAAAGTCAGAGTCGAGTTGATCACCGGTGTCGAGACTCACTTTGTCAGAATCCTCCTGTTTTGGGGGAAGGACTGTAGCTTGCTCTGAATAAGATGGTACGCGAAACATGAAAGTGACTACGAGCATGCGAGTGCTGGTTTCTAGTATGCATTGTTGAAAATCAGCAAAAGTCACATCTTTGGTAGTGTCCCCTAGAGAGTCCATAGCAGAAAAATTGAAGAATTGGTCTGCATAGGACATTTTTATGTTGTCGGTATTGTCTAGAGAACGGTGGTCTTTGCTACCGCTCTTCTGGTGGTCTCCACTGCATCCCCTTTTTGAGGTATCTACTCCTTGGCTGGTACCCACCCCAGCGTTGCCTTGATCGTCTGGTTTGTCATCTGAAGAGGAGATGTCAGCGTTGGAGTCAACTGAGGAGTTAGAATCATCTTCTTCATCATCATCATCATCGTCTTCATCATCCGCCACCTTGTCTTTGCTCTTTTTTGTCGATGCTTTCTTACATTGCTGATGTAGAGCTTGTAGTTCTTCAAGTGCCACTTGAACGTGCCCATGGGTTTTGAGCAGTGTGTCGTGGCTTTTCTAGAGATCTGTATAATGTGCTTCAACAGAGAGGAGTCGTGCTGTTAGATCAGTCACTTTTGTTTGTAGTTGATCTAAAGCTTTGTTTGCATGCTCCTCCTGGCGGCAGATGATTTGTGTGAGGCTGCTTTCCATGTGATCCATATGCATGCTCATTACAACTTGTTGCTGTTGAAGCTTGCGAAGGGTCGTAGGCAAAGGTTGAGATTTTTTGGCGATCCTGTCGACTTGCTGGACAAACGTATCTTGTTGGCTCTTCATGCTAAGCATCAACTCCGATAGGTACGTAAGCGGTCATCAACTAGGTTGACTTGCTAGACTGCTGATTCCTGTCATTGTTGAATGCTTGTGAGGAGGTATGATAAGGCGTTAGTATGCTTGTCTATGTTGGATACCTGCATGGAAAGCCCATGCACACAAGAAATAATAGAATGTAAGATGTTAGAAGGGTTGGAGAGGAGTGTTCCAGTAGCATCAAATTGACACCTGAATGCCTCTCTGACTTGTGAAAATGGGACCCAGTGGAAGGTGGGTGGGATGGCTGGGTTCCGGGTGGAAGGGTGGTGGTGTTAGGCAAAGGAGACACCATTAGTGGACTCATAAAAAGTGTAACAACTGTAGAGGGAGTCACTAGCAATATGATGGTGGATGAGAGTGGTGTGGACATCCCAGTGATGGAAGGTGGAAATGGGAATGCAGGATGGAAGGTGGTGGAGGTAAATGTAAGATCGGGATTTGAGGTAAGAATGGGCTCGCCCGCTGAGAAAAGGAGAGAAGCAGAACATGTGGTGGAAGTTGAGGTTGTGGAGAATGGAATGCTGGTGGGTATGATTTTGGGAAATGGTGGAATAGTGGTGTGGTGCAGAATTGTAGAGGATAGCAGAGTGGTGGAAGATGGCGGGGTGGTAGAAAATGGAGTGGTGGAGGTAGATGTAGGTGTGGTCTCATTATGGGGGTGCTTTGACCCTGGGTGATCTTGGAGGTGGGCATCTCTGACTGCTGTTTCTTTTGTATGCGTAGTTTGGACGACCATACCATAGATATTTTTGTTGCTCTATTTGCAGGGGAAGTAGCACTTTGCTCTGTTTGCCCTGCTTTTGCCAGCTGTCCCTTCCCTTTTACAGAGACTTGTAAGTTGGCAAGTTCCTATGTAGTGAAGAGATATTTGTCTTTATCATAATCGTCGAGTTTGAGAAGTGGTAGCAGTGTCCTGGATGCTTTGACAGTGGGACAGAAGATGTAGTGGATCTTTGCATCCTTTTCTTTTATGATATAGGTGTTTTTGAGAATCTGCTCATTGATTAGGTTATCATCTTTTAACAAAGTGCAGTTCTTGAGTGGTCCATCCATCTTGTGGTATTTCAGAATTGTAGTCACGTGACCACCCATGCAGATTTCTTTCCCAGGGACATAAGATGTATGTTTATGTATCAAATGCCGTCTGATATTGACCGGCTGCCCCTTTAAGATGGACCATAGTATGAAGAGGTACGAGATGAGAACATTCCCACTCTCTATTCTAGGGAAAAGTGCTCTTGTTATAATTCTGTGCAACATTCACACCAGGCAGGAGTGGATGTTGAAGGCTTTATAGGTTTTAGAATCGTAGTTTGGGATTCCAGTCAGAGATTTATAGAAGGTGTGCCTGTTGAATAGTTGGTGATCCAGTCCTACTTCCATAGCATTCTTCAGTTGGTCTGGGCTGTCGATGAAGATTTTGTTCACTAGGTGTTCAGTTGATGTAACCTGCTTTCCGAAAAGTGAGGCGACGAGCTTGCGTTCACCCCCATCCCTTTGTTTGTCCTTGTCTGTAACTGGTTGGTTGGAGAGGTGAGTGAAGAGTTCTAGTGTGGGCTCGAGATAATAATTATCGGTGACAAAGTAAAGCTGGGAGAGGTTTGCCTTGTCGTGAAGGTAAAGAACTCTATTGTATATTCCCATCTTCTTCAATATGTTGGAGCAGATGTACTTTGTCAACCGCAAAATTTTGTCACCAACTTTTAGATGTTGAATCTAAAGATCAGTTGGTGCCATAGTGGTGGAAGGAGGAGTTGCTTGTCCTACCAGAATTGGTTCCCTAGAGGTCGTGGGATGAACATGTTTCCTTGCCCATCTTTTTGTTGGTCGTTCGATTGCAGCCTCCTGGGTCTTCCTCTTCCCCTTTGACTTGCTGGCCGGGGATTCTTCCTCAGAGTTTGGCTCGTAGTTAGAGCCTTCATCAGTTGAGGAAGGTTCTTCGAGGTCCTCAACTGGGTCCTCAGCCAGACATTTTTGACACGCTCAAGGTCATGAATGACCTTGGGCAGTTGAACTGGAGATATGCTTTTCTTGGCGCGCATGTCGATAATGTGTTGGAGCCTATCTCAGTGCTCCAACAACTGTTCTTTGGTCCAATAGGTTGTTTCAGCGATATCCTTTACGGGCGAGGCCATCCTGTAAAGTGTTAACAAAGAATCATATATTAGAAGGAGTTGAGATTTAATGCTAATAGAATTATTGTATGAATGGTGAGTGGTGTGTAGATTGTGCAAGCATCACAGTCTCAAGACCGTGAAGAGGTTCACACAGTTTTAGAACTGTAAAAAGGTCATGCAGTTTTAAGATCGTGAAAGCGTGAAACCACGAGGGATGAAACCATGAAATGTGAAACTGTGAGGAGTGAAACCACAAGGGCTTGTTTGGTGTCAAAACCACTAGGGACGTGCAGGTAGTTGGTTATGGGAGGAGAGGAAACGTCGGCGACAACGAAGGTATCAGTGGTGATGGGAGCAAGCTGTGATGGCTAGAGGTACGATGATGGCGAAGAAGAAAAGCACACGTTGCAGTGGTGATGGCGATGATGATGATTTAGAACATTACTCTACCTAGCTGTGGAGTGAGCGGTGAAGAGGGAGGAGCTGCTGTTGCAAATCATGCAAAAGAGAAGGTAGTTGAGCAGTGTGAATGCTGCTGCTAGAGGATGACGATGGATGGAAGGTGGCGGCGAGGCTCGGTTTGCATGGGAGCAAGGGAGAGAAAACAGGGTTGCACTGGAGAAACTGAGAGTGGAAGGAATGGAACAAGAGGGGGGTAAGGGTATATTTATAGATATGGGGGGTGCTCATATTCCCTTTAGGGTAAACAGCCTCAGGACCATTTGGGTCCAAACAGTTTCAAGACTGTGAGGAACAAACAGTTTCAGGACTGTTTGGATCCAAACAATTTTGAGACCGTGAGGACCAAATGATTTCAGGACCGTTTGGAGAAGATCATTTTGGTTATTAATTTTTTATATTTTTATATGAATGAAAGAAAAATGACTAAGTGATGAAAATGTCGTTTATGTAAGAAATTTATGAGTCTAAAGAAATTAATAAAAACTAGAAAATTATTTGAATGAGATAGAAATGTGATACTCAGTTCATGGGTTGCCTCTCAAGTAGCGCTTTGGTTTTACCTCGCTGGCTCGATGAGATTCTGGCTTAATTAGGTTGATGGAGTGGGGTCATGAATGTCAATGATTTGTCTTGGAGTTTTATCGGGTGGAGTATAGTATCTTTTCAGTCTGCGGCCATTAACAATCCTTCCTCCTCCATTGTCATCAAGGATGATGACCACTCCACTTGGGTAGATGTACTTGATAGTGAAGGGCCTGAACCACTTCATGCGAAGTTTATCGGGAAACATTTTGAGCCTGGAATTGAAAAGAAGGACCTTGTCTCTGGCGATGATATCTTTTATTTTAAGGTGGCCATCATGCCACATTTTAGTTTGCTCTTTGTAAATACTGGCATTCTGGTAGGCTGACATTCTTAGTTCCTCAAGTTCCTGTAATTGAAGTTGTCTGTATTCACTGACACTTTTGAAATCAAAATTCAACTGTTTAATAGCCCACCAAGCCTCGTGTTCTAATTCGACTAGAAGATGGTACAACTTTCCATACACCAAACGGAACATAGTTGTTCCTATGGGTGTCTTGTAAGAAGTGTGATATGCTTAGAGAGCATCAAGAAGCTTGGTGGACCAATCTGTGCAGTTCCTATTGATAGTCTTCTCTAAAATAGCTTTTAGCTGTCTATTTGAGACTTCAACTTGGCCGCTTTCTTGTGGATGATAAGGCGTGGTAACCTTGTGTTTTACTCTGTATTTTCTCAGAAGGGCTTCGAAGCTTCGTTTCAAAAAATGTGACCCTCCATTAGATATGACGTTCTAGGAACTCTGAATCAAGGAAAGATAATGTCTTTGAACAGCTTAATAACTGGTTTAGAATCACAGGATACAATGGGTATAACTTCTACCCATTTGGATACGTAATCCACAATGACTAATATATAGGAGAAACCATATGATGAGGGAAACAGACCCATATAGTCCATTCCCCATACATCAAAGAGTTCAATCTCCTACCACAGAGTTAGTGGCAATTCGTTCCATTTGGATATCCCTACAGAGAGCTGACATTTACTGCATGATTGTACAAATTTATGTACATCTTTTGCTATTGTCAGAAGAAACCTGACTATAAGACTTTAAGAGAAGTATTCTTTGAACTCATGTGACCTCCAGTGGGGCCAGAATAATAGTATTCCAAGACTGGGGTGATTTCTTCTTCTGGAAGGCAACAACAGAATAATCCATCTGCACATAAGAGGAACAGGTATGGTTCATCCCAGAAGTACTGCTTGACGTCATGGAAAAATTTCTTCCTATCATGATAGGAAGCAGAAGGATGGACAATTCCCATAGCCAGATAAGTTACTATGTCGACATACCAGGGGAATCCAATGGTGACCTTCATGAGTTGGTCATCAGGTAGAGAGTCGCAGATAGATATATTATCTTCATCTTGAGCCTCAATGCGACTCATGTGATCAGAGACAACATTTTCCACCCCACTTTTGTCCTTTATTTCCAGGTCAAACTCTTGAAGCATCAGCTCCCGACGAATAAGTCTAGATTTGGTGTCTTGTTTCCGAATCAGATATTTTATTGCTGAATGATCTATGTAAACTGTAACCTTTGATCTGATCAGGTAAGTACATAATTTCTCAAAAGCATAAATGACTGCCAATAACTCCTTTTCCGTAGTCGTATAGTTCTTTTGGGCCTCATCAAGCATCTTTGATGTGTAATATATCACGTAAGGCTTCTTATCTATCCTCAGCCCTAGTACTGCTCCTATAGTGTAGTCATGAGTTTTGCAATTTTTGAAAAGTCTTTGATGAATCTTCGGCAAAATCCGGCATGGCCCAGGAAGGCTCATACTCCTATGATGTCTTTTGGTGGTGACAACTTTGAAATAACATCTATTTTTGCTTTGTCTACTGCAATCCCTCATTCACTCACCCGATGCCTGAGGACAACACCTTCTGTCACCATAGTGGCATTTTTCCCAATTAAGGATCAGATTTGTTTCCTTGCATCTTTTTAGTACTTCACTAAGATTAAGCAGACAGTTATCTAAGGAATCTCCATAGACTGAGAAGTCATCCATGAATACTTCCATGATAGATTCAATTAATCCTACAAATATGGCAGACATACATCTCTGGAATGTTACAGGTGCATTACATAGCCCAAAGGGCATACTCCTGAAGGCATAAGTTCCAAAAGGGTAGGTAAAAGTTGTATTTTCTTGGTCATCAGGGTGTATTGGAATTTGATAAAATCCTAAGTATCCATCAAGATAGCAAAAGAATTTCTGGTGAGCTAGACGTTCAAGGACTTTTTCAAGAAAAGGTAAAGGAAAGTGGTCTTTCGTTGTTGCCTTGTTCAATTTTCTATAGTTGATGCACATCCTCCATCCGGTAGCAGTCTGAGTGGGTACCAGTTTGTTTTTATCATTCAAAATAACGGTGGTCCCCCCTTTTTTAGGAACTACATGGACTTGACTTACCCATTGGGAGTCGGAAATTGGATAGATAATACCAACTTTTAGAAGTTTTAGAACCTCGAGGCGAACTACCTCTTTAAGATTCAAGTTTAGCTTCCTCTGGTGCTCCTGTGATGGTTTAAACTCTTCCATCATAGGTAATCTATGCATGCACAAAGCTGGGTTTACCCCGATTAGATCGGTCATCTTATATCCAATGGCTTTCTTGTGCTTTCTTAATTTAACAAGTAGTCTTTATTCCTGGTCATCCATCAAAGTGGAACTGATAATGACCGGACATAGTTTTTTTCATCTAGAAAGACATGTTTGAGTCCACCTGGTAGGGCTTTTATTTCAGGTGCCTTGAGCACTTCAATAGTCTCCAGAGTGGTGATAGATTTCAACATCTCAAAGGTAGCTTTTGGGTCTTCTTCAGCTTGTTCTAGATATTTCAGACATTGTTGAACTAGTTTCTTGGTCAAAGATTCGACGTTTAGGTTCATCACGGTGTTCTCCAGAGCATCAGATGGTTCAGGAGTTTCTTGCTTTAGTTGGGACATTTTATCAATTGCCTCAAGAAGAAAGAGTTCTTCGTGAATGCTGGGACTTTTTAGGCTGTCAAAGACTCTGAATTGAATAGTTTCCTTCCCTAGCCATAAGGTAATTATGCCTGCTTTGACATCAATTAGCGCTCTGGCTGTCACGAGGAAAGATCTTTTGAATATTATTGGGTATCTCAAATCTTCTTTTATGTCCATGACAATAAAGTCGCAAGGGACATAAGAGTCTCTTCCTACTCTCACTGGGATATCTTCAATGATTCCCAAAGGTGCAGTAATGGTAGAATTAGCCAACTGGATTGTCATTGTTGTGGGTAGAAAATCGGTAAAGCCCAATCTTTTACACATAGAAAAGGGCATAATAGATATGTTGGCCCTCAAATCAACTAATCCTTTCTTGCAAGAGGTGTTTCCGATAGAACATTGGATGCCGAAGGAGCCAGGGTCCTTCTGTTTTTTTGGCATTCTATTGAGGATGATATCAGAAGTAGTTTGATCTAATTTGACAGTCTCGTGTTCTTCGGTCATGTATTTCTTTGATAGCAAAATCTTCAGATATTTAGACCAAGCTGGGATTGCAGAGAGTGCATCAAGGAACGGGATATCAACATATAGCTTCTTCATTGCTTCTTTGAAATTTAGGAATCTAGTATTTAGTTTAGTCTCTCTCAATATGCCAGGATAGGGTATCCTAGGCTTGTATGGTGGGACTTCTGGTTCTTTGGAAACTAGTTCTTTGTCCTTCTCCTTCTCGGACTCTATAGATTTTTTAGTTTCTTGATTTATGTTTATAGTTGGGATAATTTTAGCGATATCCTTGTCTTCCTGAATGCTTTGGAAGCTTCAATAAGAACATGACCAGATCTTGTAGTAACTACATTTAGTTTTTCTGGTCTATGTTGATCATGTCTCAGATTTATTTCCGGCTTACCGGAAAAAGTACCCACCAGAGGTTTCAATTGAGCTGCAATTTGTGCCAATTGGGTCTCTACAGCTTTTTGTTGAGCCTGCTGGTTGGCAAGCATGGTCTATTGAGATTGCAGCATTTGCCTTGTTAGAGAACTCATTTTTTGATGGGGGTTGAGCATTCTTTTGTTGGTACTTCATAATTTTTTGTTGTCCTTGAGGTTGTTGTTATTGAGGAGCTGGCAAATGAAGTTGTTGAATTTGTGACTGTTGTGACTGAGATTGTTGCAATTGTGGGTGCAACAGAGGGTGAGTGTATTGATAGTATGAAGAAGAATTTCTTGGGTAGACAAAACTTTGAAATCCGCCTCTATAGTTTCCTTGGTTTTGGTTATAATTGCTCTAGAATCCAGGTGGTAGTCTATTAGAAGACCCACCTTGTGTTTGGTGTTGCGGATTGGCAGTTCCTATGGGGTGCCCATACTAAAATCCAAGGTGGTTTCTTGGTTGATCCGAATTATAGTATGCTTGACCCGATATAGTGTGGATAGAGTTAACCTACTCTGGCAGCTGATCCTCAGGTTGTTCAATGATTGGTTCATATTGTAGTTGAGGTGTCTGTAGATTCATCATCACATCATATAAGAGGCCACATGATAATGTGGGATGATCTGATGCATGAAAAGCTTCACAAGTCTCAATAGCTATTTTGACTTGTTGAACTTGGGAGTTCTTCTTCCTGTCATATTCTCCAAATGCTATTTCAAGGGATTGTTGCTTATGAACTATGTTTTTCAAAGCTTCATCATTAGCTTTTATTTCTACAGATTCTTCAGCTTTATAGACTTTTAGGACTCCTCCTGTAGATGGCCTTCCCCAATCAGATTGGTTCTCAGCTCTGAGCGTAACAATCTTCAAGGCATCCTCACAATTCTGTCTCATGAAATTTCCTCCAGATGAGGAATCTAGAAACTTCTTTATTTCATCACTTACCCCTCTATAGAATGTTTCTATGAGCTAGTTTTATGAGATTCCATGATGTGGGCATTTTATTAGAAGTTCCTTAAATCTTTCCCATGATTATGCTAGTGATTCTCCATGAAGTTAGAGGAACTGGTTGATCTATCCCCTAATCTGGTAAGTCAATGAGGGAGGAAAGAACTTCTCCAAAAAAATTTCTTCCAAGGGAGCCTAGGTGGTGATTGGCACTCCATCTAAAGAGTTATACTAGCTTAGCGCCATTCCAACCAGAGTGAAGTTGAAAAGTCAAAGCATGATTGCATCGAGCGTAGCTCTGGCTTGTGGCACCAATCGGCAAAGTGCCTTGAATCGCTTCAAATGGTCAATGCAATCATCTCCAGTGTTTCTAGAGAACGAGATGCCTTGCATGATTTGGATCCATTGTGTTTGAATCTTGAAGTTAGGAACATTAATGAGTGGAGGTTGAACTTGGTGATTATCCTCAGAATTCTTAGGAACAACGTAGTCTCAAAGCTGCTTGTTCCTTATCAATAACTGAGCAGCTGCAGTGGCTGCCTCATTTTTAGCTTGAATTCGAGCTTTCTCTTTAGCTCGAACTTCGGATTGGACTTGAGCACGTGTATCAGCAATGAGTTGTGCTCTCTAAGCTGTTATAGATGCATTGACTCTTTCTAGTATCAAGGCGGCTTGGCATTGTTCTTCAGCCATCTTGTTGGTATGTATGCCCATAGAGCAAGTCATGTGATGATTGTAATGGGATACTTTGTAAATGATTTGAATAATAATAAAGGCAATTTACGATCTATATGTTTTAACTGTTTCTGAGATGATAGTGTAACATGATAGATGTCTATAGAATCATTTTACTTGATGTCATATGCTTTTGGGTTGAGGACCTAAACGATGAGATCATACAAATGTTAAGAGTATACATTCTTGTTTTTTCCCTAGTCGGTTGTTATTGTGGAAATAACCATAGACATCAATAACACTAAAGACTAGATTGTGTGATTGGTTGATGATAGAATCTCATTAGTCATGATATAGTGATATCAAACCAAGCACATATGTACTTGTTAGAGAACAAGTGTACCAGACAGACCCACCGTGAGAGTGACACATGGAACCATGATTTGGTAGTCAAAGTAAGCTCTCATAATGATGGTGGTGAGTGTGATTCTTCGACCTGAAATCACTACACTCAACACATGTGGTTGGGTACACTTTGACATCATCAACCGCAGTCCTGAAACATGGGTTGTTATAAATGTGATGATTGGGTGACTTTGACACATGGGGCTTTTGAGGGGTGAGTGATAGATATGGGAATTGTCCCTCCTAAGGGAGTTTGATGTCCAAGGCCACTTGATGAGTAGGGTTGAGAAAGGCATGCACATGCATGAGTAAATCAATATATGATATTGATGTCACACACATCTCACCCAATATGCTCTGAGATCAAGGAAATGGATGCACGTTGAAAGGATGACTGTACCATGCCTTGAGTTCATTCAGGACATTAGTGACAAAGGAATTATACATTCACTATAACACCATTCACGGATTGTAGGTTTGAAAGTTGTTCTCCAACTTTCTATTTTACTTGGGTATCACTGATGTGTGACTAGGCACCACTCTTTGCTTGTGAAGTCATAACTGTTATGAACTTTCACTACCAACGTGAAATAGACCTACAGGGTCACACACATTAGGACATGTTCCTGGAAGAGGGGTTTCCCCATAAATCTTGTTTGGATTAATTACTAAAGGAGTTTAGTAGTTCAATTAAACACCCAATCAATTGATAGCTCGATCTGCTTCCCCAACCGATCAGATCATAGAGATGAACCGATCGGCTCAGGTTGGTGAGCCGACTGGCTCAGGTTAATGAACCGATCGATTCACATTGTTGAACTGGTCGGGTGACCAACCGAGTTTGTTTCACTTGTTCAAATTCGATTTGGACAAGGACTAATAGTTGTTTAGTTGGAAGCAAACATGAAAGTCAATTTGAGTTGGACCAGGACCACAAACCGATCGACTCATGCTTGAACCGATCGACTCAAGGGACCATACGATCGGTTCAAGGCTAAACTGATCGGTTCAACAGGCGCAGTTTGTCAAATTTTGTGGAAAATATCGAATCCTTCTAATCCTGCTTTAATCCCGCATTGCCCGGGGTAGAGAACACTTTCCCATGACCCTCCTATATATAGGGGTATTGGGGGCTTCTCAGACAGTACAGCACAGAGAACACCAGTTGCTCTGAAATTTATCATATCTTTGGTTGTGGTAACCAGGAGAGCCCAAGCAAGTGCTACCCGATAAGGGAGGCACAACAAGGGAAAGACAACTGCAAAAAAGTGACTAGTGGTAGGAGAGTGTGTCGGTGACTAGTACGCCGACAGGAGGGTACGACTCCTTGTGGTGCCTTATGGGACAAGACGATCGGAGTTCCAGGCAGTCTGTGTGGACGACTGTAAAGGCGGGAGACTTCTGCCGCTCAGAGGACAACTGTCAATCCTGACAGTCCCGGTGAGATCAGGAGTTGCGCAGACACTGTCTAAGACTGGAGGTGAAGACCACACAAGTCATGAGGTAATATCACCAAGCAAGCCTCAGTACAAGGTATGTCTCTACAAACCATCCTTCGTATTGTATAGACGTTGACGCAATTCCTTTATACTGGGTTTGGGGAGAGATTTTTTTGTTTTCGCTGCCATCTCTGCCTCCTCTAAAACCCAACAGTAGTATCAGAACTACGCCAACTGCTATATACTTTAGGATTGTTGATGTGATCGATTTTGGTTTGTCGCCTTTATTTATTGCATACGATGTGAATAAAATTGGCTTTATGCATGTCCAATCCTAAATCTACAAATCCCAATATACATATATGATATGTAATATGAATGCACTCAATACACCTCGCCCTTAAATGAGTTTTGTGGTGGATGTATAGCGTGGTTATGACCAATAAACCCTATGTTTGTGTGCTTGGTTGAATGTGGTTTCTTGCATCTCGGTCTGCGCACTGATTCCCTACCTCCCTTTCTTGATGTAACTCGAGATTTCTTTCCTACCTTTGCTCCTCCCAAATGTAACTTGGGGTTTCTCAATTCAAATGTAAATAAGATAGAAATTTTATTTCTTGTTATGTCAAAGAATGGCGGACAACCTGACGATGACTGAGATGATCGGTTCAAGGCGCGAACCGATCAGTTGGCATTCCAGATGATCGGTTCGAGGAGCGAGATGAGCGGGTGGTGGCCATGAGGAGATGCACAATGATCAGGTGAACCGATCAATCATGGAGATGAGTTGATCAAACCCAGAACGGCAAAGAACAAAGTTCATCTTATACATGTTGCATGTGATGTGGACCTAGATGACTGTGATTCCTCTTGGCTCGAGGAATCACATTAGGATTGCCATAATCATTGCTTTTATCATTTCACATGTTTTCTGTGGGATATATCATGTATATGATACATACTATAATTGTGGTGATTGGTTATGTATATGTACCTATAAAACCAAATCCCTCATTAAATATTAAGTCTTATATGCCTTCCATTAGCGACACACATGAAAAACTCGATCGACCAAGCATTGGTTATGCCAAAGCGTGGTGTGCCGTCCATGTTGCAGAAGTGTGAAGGGTAGACATGTAGGATCTACCAAAGTAGGATGCATGTTTACCATGTCGGCTTCTGGGTTAGACTTAACTGGTGATTCTTAGAGTGTCTAAGCCTAGAGGCACAAGATGAATGGCAAGGAGTTTCACATTTCATCCATCCAAGAGTTGCATAGGATGCAATCGGCAAGTGTTGCCTGCCTAAATAATCTATATTATGGGCGATCAGCTAAAGCTGACTCATGATTGGATGAAATATGGATCTTGGACCCACTAGAAGATTGTACGCTACAATCTTCCGAATTGATGGTGAGGGCTATCAATTTGAACAAAAATAGTGGCAGTGGTAATTAATTAAAGGCCGAATTAACTATCATAAAATTTTATTCAAATAAAATAAAATTAAAAGGAGTTTTGAAAAATGCAATTTTCTCTTGTAGAATGGCAAAATAATCATATTTTAAAATGGGCAAATTAATTGAGAATAAATTCCATAACTGGTTAGGGATTGTGAGAAGTGTTTGTACAATCTAGATATATCGGTAGTCTTTAAATCCACTCTATGTACACTTAATGCGTTGTTTGAGACAAATAAGAAGATATAATTCATTGATAAAGATCAATGGAACAAAGTCCAAGGCTAAAGGTGAGGGAGAAGGGGTTCTCTTGCCAAACCAACATCAAAGTATTTTGCACTCAAAACATGGAGAGGATGGAAGGAACGATGGAGTGAGAGATAGAGATCTCTACTTCTGGTGTATACGTAATAGAGATTAACTTTACTACTTCTTTGTCATGGGTACTTGATACTGGATGTGGATCTCACATTTGTTCAAATGTGAAGGATCTTAAGAGAAGTAGGCCTTTCGGGAAAGGCGAGGTTGAACTACGTGTTGCCAATGGGGCAAGAGTTTCTGCCAGTGTCGTAGGAACCTATGAGTTAACTCTGCCTAGTGGGCTAATAATAGAGTTGAAGAACTGCTATTATGTACCTGCCATAAATAGAAATATCATTTCCGTTTCTTGTTTAGACATGGATGGTTTTGAATTTCTCATTAAGAATGGAAAATGTTCCATTTCAAAAGATGGGATCCTTTATGGAAGTGCCCCAATGTCTTATGGTCTATACTTGATAGATCTAGAGACAAGTGTATACAACATAAACACCAAAAGCCAACAACTCAACAACTCAAATAAAACATATCTTTGGCATTGTTGTCTGGGGCACATAAATGAGAAGAGCATTTCTAGACTCCATAAAGATGGTTATCTAGACTCTTTTGATTATGAATCAATAGAGACATGTGAATCTTGTTTGTTGGGAAATATGACCAAGACTCCCTTTTCAGGTAAAGGTGAGAGAGCTAGTGATCTATTAGGACTCATACATACTGATGTATGTGAGCCTTTTAGAACTAATGCCAGAGGTGGGTATCAATACTTCATTACCTTCACTGATGACTTCAGTAGGTATGGCTATGTGTACCTGATGAAACAAAAGTTAGAAACCCTTGAAAGGTTCAAGGATTTCATGAATGAAATACATAACCAACTTGGTAAAATTATTAAAGCACTTTCATCTGATCGAAGTGGAGAATACTTAAGCCAAGAGTTTGAGGACCTTCTACGAGCCCATGGTATCGTATCACAATGGACTCCGTCTGGAACACCACAACATAATGGTGTGTTTGAAAGAAGGAATCACACGTTACTTGATATGGTGCGATCAATGATGAGTCTTGATGATCTTCCGATTTCCTTCTGGGGTTATGCTCTTGAAACTGTTGCATTTTCACTTAATCGAGTGCCATCTAAATCAATTCAAAAGACACCATATGAGAAATGGACTGGGAAGCATCCCAATATGTCTTTTATGAGGATTTGGAGATGTGAGGCATATGTCAAGAAAATGTTTCCTGACAAGCTAGGCCCTAGATCTAATAAATGTTATCTTGTAGGATATCATAAGGAGACCAAGGGATATTACATATTCCACCCAACTGACAACAAAGTGTTTGTTTCCAGGGATGTTGTGTTCCTAGAAAAGGAATTTATTTCCAAAGGAAACAGTGGGAGGAAAATAGAGCTTGAAGAGGTTCAAGCCCAATAAGAAAACATTGAACCAATAGATGTACAAGAGGAACATAGAGATTCACAAGGTATTGTGGAATCTCAGTCTCCTCAAGTAACACAAGGACCTCGTAAATCTAGTAGGACACGCCTTGAACCTGAGAGGTTTGGATACCTTGTGACCCAAGAAGGCAGTGAGTTGATCACAGCCGATGATCCAACTACCTATCTAGAGGCTATGGAGGGACCAAATTCTAAGAAATAGCTTGAAGCCATGAGATCTGAGATGGAATCCATGTACTCCAACAAAGTATGGACTTTGGTGGAACCACCCAAAGGGGTAAAATCCATAGGGAGCAAGTGGGTCTGCAAGAAGAAGACCAACATGGATGGCAATATGCAAACCTATAAAGGTAGATCAGTTGCGAAAGGTTTTCAACAAGTTCAAGGTGTTGACTATGATGAAACTTTTTCTCCAGTTGCCATGATTAAGTCAATTAGGATCATGCTTGCTATTGCGGCTTACTATGACTATGAGATTTGGCAAATGGATGTTAAAATTGCATTCCTTAATGGGAATATAAATGAGGATGTATACATGACACAACCTAAAGGTTTTGTAGATCCAAAGAATGCCAATAAAGTCTGTAAGCTACAAAGGTCAATCTATGGATTGAAGTAAGCATCTCAGAGTTGGAATCTTCGATTTGATGAGGAAGTCAAAGTTTTTGGCTTTATTCAAAATGAAGATGAACCTTGTGTGTATAAGAAGGTTAGTGGGAGCACGACCACATTCCTCATATTATCTGTGGATGACATACTATTGATGGGGAATGATGTCATAACCTTAGAGAAGGTAAAGACTTGTCTTGGGAATACTTTCTCAATGAAGGACTTAGGAGAACCATCCTACATTCTAGGCATTAAGATCTATAGAGATAGATCGAAAAGGCTTCTCGGACTAAGTCAAAGCACGTACATTGACAAAGTGCTGAAGCAGTTCAGCATGGAGAACTCAAAGAGAGGCAACATCCCCATGCTACATGGAGTCACCATATCTAGAGCTCAATGTCCCCAATCTTGTGAAGAGAGGGAGCATATGAATGTGATCCCATATGCATCAGCCATTGGATCCATCATGTACGCTATGTTGTGCACACACCCAGATGTCTCGTATGCTCTCAGCATGATGAGCAGGTACGAGTCAGATCCTGGGGATGCTCAGTGGATAGCCGTAATGAACATCCTCAAGTACTTGCGAAGGACTAAGGATCAGTTCCTTATATATGGCGTCGAGGAAGAACTGGTAGTAATAGGTTACACTGATGCAAGCTTCCAAACTGACAAAGATGATAACAGATCACAATCAGGATTTGTATTTTTTCTAAACAATGGAGCTGTGAGTTGGAAGAGTTCCAAGCAAGAAACAGTTGCCGATTCTACTACAAAGGGCGAGTATATTGCTGCTTCACATATAGAAAAGGAGGTTGTGTGGATTAGGAAGTTCATCACTGAACTTGGTGTAGTTCCCAGTAGTTGTGATGCAATTGATATTTATTGAGACAATAATGGAGCTATTGCTCAAGCTAAGGAGCCCAGATCACATCAGCGGTCCAAGCACATACTGCGGTGCTTCCATCTCATACGAGAGATCGTACAGTGAGGATATGTGAAGATTTGCAAAGTACCAACTGAATACAACATAGCTGATCCACTGACTAAGGCCCTTTCTCAGCAAAAGCATGATGGTCATGCTAGGTCACAAGGACTGAGGTTCCTAGGTGACTGACTCTAAGTGCAAGTGGGAGTTTGTTGGTATGTATGCCCATAGAGCAAGTCATGTGATGATTGTAATGGGATACTTTGTAAATGATTTGAATAATAATAAAGGCAATTTCTGATCTATATGTTTTAACTATTTTTGAGATGATAGTGTAACATGATAGATGTCTAAAGAATCATTTTACTCGATGATGTATGCTTTTAGGTTGAGGACCTAAACGATGAGATCATACAGATGTTAAGAGTATACATTCTTGTTTTGTCCCTAGTCAGTTGTTATTGTGGAAATAACCATAGACATCAATAACACTAAAGACTAGATTGTGTGATTGGTTGATGACATAATCTCATTATTCATGATATAGTGATATCAAACCAAGCACATAGGTACTTGTTAGAGAACAAGTGTACCGGACAGACCCACCATGAGAGTGACACATGGAACCATGATTTGGTAGTCACAGTTAGCTCTCATAGTGATGGTGGTGAGTGTCATTCTTCGACCTGAAATCATTACAGTCAACACACGTGGTTGGGTACACTTTGACATCATCAAACATAGTCCTGAAACATGGGTTATTATAAAGGTGATGATTGGGTGACTTTGACACATGGGGCTTTTTATGGGTGAGTGATAGATATGGGATTTGTCCCTCCTAAGGGAGTTTAATGTCCAAGGCCACTTGATGAGTAGGATTGAGAAAGGCATGCACATGCATGTGTGAATCAATATGTGATATTGATGTCACACACATCTCACCCAGTCTGCTTTGAGATCAAGGAAATGGATGCACGTTGAAAGGATGATTGTACCATGCCTTGAGTTCATTCAGGACATTAGTGACAAAGGAATTATACATTCACTGTAACACCATTCATGAATTGTAGGTTTGAAAGTTGTTCTCCAACTTTCTATTTCACTTGGGTAGCACTGATGTGTGACTAGGCACCACTCTTTGCTTGTGAAGTCATAAGTGTTATGAACTTTCACTACCAACGTGAAATGGACCTGCAGGGTCACACACACTAGGACATGTTCCTGGAAGAGGAGTTTCTCCATAAATCTTGTTTGGTTTGCTTACTAAAGGAGTTTAGTAGTTCAATTAAACACCCAATCGATTGATAGCTCAAAATCATAGTGTTCAAGGTGTTGGATCAGATTATTAGAGTATCAGATTGATTGAAACTACAATTGACTGATCTGCTGCCCCAACCGATCGGCTCATAGAGATGAACTGATCAGCTCAGGCTAGTGAGCCGACCGGCTTAGGTCAACAAACCGATCGGTTCACATTGTTGAACCGGTCAGGTGACCAACCGAGTTTGTTTCACTTGTTCAAATTTAATTTGGACAAGGACTAATAGTTGTTTAGTTGGAAGCAAACATGAAAGTCAATTTGAGTTGGACCAGGACCACGAACCGATCGACTCATGCTTGAACCGATAGGCTCAAGGGCCCATACAATTGGTTCAGGTCTGAACTGATCGGTTCAACTGGCGCAGTTTGTCAGATTTTGTGGAAAACATCAAATCCTTCTACTCCTACTTTAATCCCGCATTGCTCGGGGTAGAGAACCCTATCCCATGACCCTCCTATATATATAGGGGTATTGGGGGCTTCTCAAACAATACAACGCAGAGAACACCAGTTGCTCTGCAAAGTTGTCATTCTCTCTGGTTGTGGTAATCAGGAGAGCCCAAGCAAGTGCTACCCGATAAGGGACGCATAGCAAGGGAAAGACAACTGTAGAAAAGTGACTGGTGGCAGGAGAGTGTGTCGGTGACTAGTACGCCGATAGGATGGTACGACTCCTTCCGGTGCCTTATGGGACAAGGCGATCGGAGTTCCAGGTAGTCCGTGTGGATGACTGTAGAGGCGGGAGACTTCTGCCGCTCGGAGGACAACTGTCTATCCCGACAGTCCCGGTGAGATCAGGAGCTACATAGACACCGTCCAAGACCAGAGGTGAAGACCGCACAAGACATGAGGTAACGTTGCCGAGCAAGCCTCGGGACAAGGTATGTCTCTACAAACCATCCTTCCTATTGTATAGACGTTGACGCGATTCCTTTATATTGGGTTTGGGGAGAAATGTTTTTGTTTCCGCTGCCATCTCTGCCTCCTCTAAAACCCAACACATGTATCTGGCTTGTTGGCAGTTGAGTCTGATGCATCGGTGGAAGTTTTGTTCTACCTTAGAGTCAGACTCTAGTTCAGGGGAGAATCCACAATTTTGCATACACGTTTTCTACCTGAGTAGAAGAAAAATCACACTTTAGATGGTATGGAAAAATGATGCAATCAAAAAGGTATGAACTAGCAAGTTGATAAATGAAATTAAAATGTTCCATCATCCCCGACAACGACGCCAATTTTTTATGGAGCCTCCACTCGCGTGAAGTTGCATGCACCACTAAAAATCCTAGAGATAGTAAATCTCTAATTTTAGCCTTGTGTGTGCTATAATAAGATCTCCACCCACATACGCTAAGGTACGTGGAAGTCTTACCATAGTACAATTGATGGTCAAATCCACGAGACAACGGTCTTGTTAAGGATTAACAAAATGGAAAATGTTATAATTCTACTTATCTACTCAAGAGTTGATATCGAGATCGAAGAGTTGATTTGATGATTAAACTAATATGCAAATGTAATTTAAATGGTAGGAAAGTAAACTTAAGGTTGTAGACAATATTTGGTAACCACTAGGATGTGATTGAGTTTCACCACCACTACACATGGATCATAACACACATCATAATAACATGGCTCGTAAAAAGGGTCTAATCAGTTAGTATCTTTGTAGACTTAGTTTTCTTACGAATAGCCAACTATGAGAAACATGGAAGTATCTCAATGCCTGCCATCCCCAAACAAATGGTAACTTACTTTGCATCACTCCCTTCACAAAGTGTGTTCCTCGACCTGTCAAAGTTGTACTTCCATACATCAACTGATTCCATTTCATAGTATGAAAGTACAACGATGGAGGTGAGTTTACTCCACTCCTTGAAAAGCATTCCTAGATACCAGAATAGATATATGGTGACTACATAAATCAAGAACCAACATACAATTGATAATCAAATCTAAAAGCACAAACGTAGACAATTCACACTAGTAGATAATACGTAACACAGGTTGGTGATCAAGCAACTAGCATTCATTTAAATGATTGATGTTGAACTGAAAAGATAACATCTTTATTGCAAACTCATGAATTACAAAGCATGGAATGAAAACATGGGTAATGGGGCTACTCTCCGCACCCTAGTGTATGGAACTACTCACTCATGGCAAGAACAAAGATTGAGATAAGAGAAGAGAAGGAAAACATCATCTCCACGTAGGAGGGAGGAAGGTTGACCCCTTGGAGTAGGGAACAACTATCTTCACACTACGTGGTTGCTTTGGTGATGAATCCTTCACTCCCCACCTTCTATGTCGATGAGAGAGAAAGTAGGCTTATGGATGGAGTGCGGATCTTAGACCGGCAACCTTGGGGTGAAGGATGAAGGATGAAACAGATCTGGAGCAAATGAGGTAGCCTTTGGGCGTCTGAGACTCGATACTGAATGAGGACCCCTTGAGTCCTATTTATAGGCTCCAAGGATCTTGAATCGTCTTGAGAACTTTTGGGTCTTCACGGTCTTGAGACCGTTAAGCATCCTTACAGTCTTGGGGGACCGGTTGGGTCTTCGCAGTCTTGAGACCGTTAAGCACCCTCACGGTCTTAGAGACCAGTTGAGTCTTCACGATCTTGAGACCATTAAGCATCCTCACGATCTTGAGACCGTTAAGTTCTTAAATATTATATTTAAGTGCTCTTGATTTTTTCTAAGTTTAATTACAAGTTATACAATCATTATAAGTGATTTGCAACATGACTTTAATGGATTTACATCATATTCCACAAAAGTGCACTTGCATTGATTTTGACTTATCCTTTATCCAAGCTGAGATGCGCAAGTTAGGGCATTTGGAGTGTGTCTATACCTAATCTAAAATCACTCAAGTAGAGGCATTAGACACAATTATTTAGAATGTTTTAGTCATCATTAAAACAAGGGCTTGGTCAATTCATACCTAGAGTCAACATTCTCCCCCTTTGTGATGATGACAAACCATTCCATAAATGTATTGAAACCATTAAGTAAAGTCATAACTTTGGACAAACCTAGGGGTTTCAATAGAATTGAGCTCATATGCTCCCCCTCAATTGATTCTCATGGAGTTCTCATACTCCCCCTCCATTGATGTTATTTCTCCTGCGTGGTTAGCTTTCATAACATTTATAGAATACTATGTCTTTACATTATCTATGTTCTACACACATATGGATTTTCCCCTTTACATAAGCATGCTTCTCCCTCTACATGTAAGACATGCTTTCTTCACTTTCTTTATAGAAGAAACTACTACAGAAATAACATTCAATGTCGCTTTTAGAGGCCTCAGTTTTTTAGTAAAACTGACGTTGTTAACATTAAACGTCGGTTAATAAGGACATCCGACGTCTATATTTGAAGACCAGCCAGACATGGGTATCGCTTTTCATTCAGTGTCGGTTGAAGAAAAGAAACCGACGCCTAAAGTAGCCCACGAAATCCAATTTTTTCGAGCAAAAAAAATTACGCCAAAGTATTAGATACAACGTCGGTGTTTTACCTAATAACTGACACTGAATGAAGATAAAATTTGTGCCAAAAGTTCCAATATGGGCGTCGGTTGTCTTACCATAACCGACGTTATAAGGGTGCACGCACCATCCTTGCCAAAAAAATTAGGGTAAAGGAATATCCAATTGGACGTAGGTTTGTTACTATCAATCAACACTTAAGATTTTAGGTGTCGGTTTTGTAGATCACCGATGCCTTTTACAAACTTAATAGACCCGCGATCACCAGAGTCTTCCCCTTTCTTTTGTTTCATCGTGAGAAATCCTGCTGCTCACCTAAAATCACCCGAAGATGCCCCCGCCCACCCGCATTCAACCTGCTACTCACCTCCGCTGTTGTTGGTGCATCTCTGCTTGCCGCTGCCGCATCCTCCTTCTCCTACTACTGGTGATGCTCTGCTCGCCGACCTCCACCACCGCTGCATGCAACTCTGCTTGCCACCTCCTTATCTTCTCATCACCGTTGCTCTCACACCACTGCCGCCGCTCTTCTCCACACTGTTAGGTAGCCCTCTTCTTCTTCCTTCACGCCCCTCTTTTTTTCCTTCCCTTCAGGCCCCTCTTCTTCTTCCTCCTGCTCCCTCTCCTTACCAAATGGATTAAAACAAGGCCACGACCGTGTGGGATGGCCACGGCCGTGGCTGTGTTGGCCGACCACAGCCGTGCTGGCCAACACGACTATGGCAGGGCAACATAGCCACGGCCGTGTGGGCTGGCCACAGCCGTGGCCTTGCTTTTATCCATTTGGTAAGGAGGGAACAGGAAGAAGAAGATACATTTGCAATTGAATACCAATGCTTCACCTAATTCTGTAAATTTTGATGCATGTTGAATTAAGATATTAAAACCCTAATACACATTTCACCATAATCTTGAATTAACTATATTGCTGAAATCTTATGATCAATCTATGTAAGATATTAAAACCCTAATGTTAAATCTCTAATTTTGTAGTGATGTGTCACCCTAACATCTACATGAATCCCTATTGTATGATGTAGATTGATGATAATGCATGAGCTAGTTTGAAATTTTGAAATCAATTATGAATCTCTCCATCCCTAGGTCATACTAATTTATGTGTAATCTTTATCTTGATGATGAACATGCATGGACACTCAAAATGTTGAAATCAATGTTATAGAATGACAACACATGTATTTGTTGGCCTAGAAACCCATCCAAGATTTACTCATTAGGAGTAAATCTTGGATAGTCCCCGGTTTGGGACTATTCTTGAACACCTAATCTCATTTAGGATGTAAGCGTATAATGTGTATTTAGTTTTCAAGAAAATTCCGGTAGCATTTCCCTGTTTGTTCTTTAAGTACATCTGTACTTGGAGAACAGCGGGGAAATGCTGCTGAAATTTTCTTGAAAACCCAATACACATTATACACTTACTAGTGAGATTAGGTGTTCAAGAATGGGATAGGTAGCACACATTTATTATATATAAGAATGACAACACATGTATTTGTTGGCCTAGAAACCCATCTAAGATTTACTCATTAGGAGTAAATCTTGGATAGTCCCCGGTTTGTGACTGTTCTTGAACACCTAATCTCACTTAGGATGTAAGTGTATAATGTGTATTTGGTTTTCAAGAAAATTTCGGCAACATTTCCCCGTTTGTTCTCTAAGTACATATGTACTTAGAGAACAATGGAGAAATGTTGCCGAAATTTTCTTGAAAACCCAATACACATTATACACTTACTAGTGAGATTAGGTGTTTAAGAATGGGATAGGTGGTACACATTTATTATATATAAGAATGAAAACACATGTATTTGTTGGCCTAAAGTTTTAACCATGCAAAAACTCTAATCCTATACCCTAATCTTGTTGTAATATATACTTGTTTTCTCTTTGATCATAGAATGGATAGATCATGGATGTCCATTCACAATCGTTGCACCCCACAGTTTATATCTGGTCTTGACCAGTTTATTAGATTTGTCGAGGAACATAGGAAGCAACCTGGAGATAGGTTCTACTATCCATGCAGGCATTGCAGTAACAACTTGAAAGTCAGCACTGGTGACGAAATCAAAAGTCATGTCATGTGCAATAGGATTATACAAGGCTATAAAGAATGGCACTGGCATGGAGAGATTTCAAACCCGAAACCAGTGGATGTCGATAGCAGTGCTGGTGTGGAAGAAGAAATTGCCTCCGATGATGTAGATGTGAATGAACTAGTTCCAGTAGACATCATTGATGTGATGTTGGATAGTTGTGGGGGTAGAGCACACTGATCCACCTCCCATTTTTAGAAACATTGTGCATGATGCTGAGATATCATTATACACAGGTTGTACTAAGTTTATGAAGCTCAGCGCTGTGTTGAGATTGTATAAGCTGAAAGCTAACAATAGATGGAGCGACAAAAGCTTCACGTCATTGTTGTCTTTGTTGAAAGAAATGCTTCCTAAAGGAAACGAGCTGCCAATCTCAACATACCAGGTAAAGAAATTTTTGTGCCCAATGGGAATGGATGCCCAGAAGATACACGCATGCCCAAATGATTGTGTATTATTTCAAAAGGATATGTGGATTTGAAAGATTGTCCAAA
This sequence comes from Alisma plantago-aquatica, assembly GCA_963693085.1. Taxonomy (NCBI): domain Eukaryota; kingdom Viridiplantae; phylum Streptophyta; class Magnoliopsida; order Alismatales; family Alismataceae; genus Alisma; species Alisma plantago-aquatica. The sequence goes on from OY856412.1 coordinate 1,166,972,494, forward strand.
ATGTGGTGCGTCACAGTATAAATTGACGACTCAGCGGAGTCCAAAACTGGTTCTCCTGCCAAGGTGATGTGGGATCTACCTATAATATCATGATTTCAATGCTTTTTTGCCAATCTGTTAGATGTGAAGAATTTGAGGTGGCATGCAGATGTTAAGAAAAATAATGATGGGATCCTACGACATGCTTCTGATTCCCCACAGTGGAAGAAGATTGATCTATTGTACCCTGAGTTTGGTGAAGAAGTTAGGAATCTAAGACTTGGGATTTTTACAGATGGGATGAATTTGTACGGGACATTGAGCAGCCAACATAGCACTTGGCCAATCATGCTTGTTATATACAATCTTCCTCCCTGGCTGTGTATGAAAAATAAGTACATAATGTTGTCGTTGTTGATATCGGGCCCTAAACAACCTGGAAATGATATCGATGCTGATCTTGAACCTCTGATTGATGACTTAAAGAAACTCTGGGGTGAAGGTGTGATGACCTATGATGCTTCACGAAGAGAGACATTTTGTTTGCATGCTATGTTGTTTTTCACTATTAATGACTTTCCAGTATATGGGAATTTGTCTGGATATAGTGTCAAAGGAGCTAAAGCGTGTCCTATATGTGAAGAGAACACTGATTCAACAAGACTAAAACATGGCGGTAAGACTGTATATCTCGATCATCGAAGGTTTCTTACAAAATTCCATCCGTATCGTAGGAAGCGCAAAGCATTCAATGGATTGAATGAGGAACAGAGTGCACCTAAACCTATACTAGGGGAGGTTGTTTATGAAAGAGTAAAAGACTTTGTCAATGAATTTGGTAAGAGATCACAAGGTACTATGGCCACACGGAGTGACAAATCTTTATTCAAGAAGAAGTCAATATTTTGGGATCTTCCTTATTGGAGTTCTTTGACAATCAGGCAATGTATCGATGTCATGCACGTTGAGGAAAATGTATGTGATAGTGTCATTGGTACTTTGTTGAATATACCAGGTAAGACTAAAGATGGGCTAAAATCCAGACTGGACCTATGTGAAATGGGAATAAGGTCAGAATTAACAGAATTACATGAAATGGGAAATCGGAGAACATACTTACCTCCTGCTTGTTACACATTGTCTAGAAAGGAGAAGAAATCTTTTTGTGAATGTTTGGTAAATGTTAAGGTGCCACAGGGTTACTCATCCAACATCCGTAGATTGGTATCAATGAAAGATTTGAAGTTGATAGGTATTAAATCTCATGATTGTCACACTCTAATGCAACAAATATTGCCTATGGCAATTCGATCTATATTGCCGAAGCATGTAAGGTTTGCAATCACCAGACTTTGTTTCTTTTTCAATAGTCTGTACAGCAAAGTTATTGACCCTGATACTCTCGATAATTTGCAAAGAGAAGTGGTTGTTACCCTATGTCAGCTTGAGATGTATTTTCCTCCGTCGTTCTTTGATATCACGGTACATCTTGTTTTCCACTTGACTAGGGAAGTGAAAATGTTGGGACCAGTTTTCTTGCATTGGATGTATCCCTTTGAACGATACATGAGCATTTTTAAAAGTGATGTTCGAAACCGTTATCGGCCTGAAGTGAGTATTATTGAGGGTTATGTGGCGAGAGAGGTTATGGATTTTTGTAATGATTTTCTCAGTGGTAATGGCACTCCTGGTAATGACAAGAATAATGAGGAGCAATTTGGCAAAGGAATTTCGGGATCATGGGTGAAAGTAATCAGCCGTGAGCAGTTGGAACAAGGTCACTTGTATATTTTACACAACATGGACGAAGTGAGTGTTATATCGAGGAACATACCAATTTCATCAAGAGACAATATCCTCGAGCCAATACAATGTGGCTTGCTAGAGAGCATAACAAGACATTTATTAAGTGGTTTGAAGATAAAGTCTTACATCAACTATCTCAAACACCAAATTATATTACTGAAACTATCAAATGCCTCACCTTTAAACCAAAATTGAATGTTATGTCTTATGAAGGGTATGACATTAATGGATTCACATATTACACAAAGCGCCAAGATGATAAGCGTGTCGTCCAAAACAGTTGGGTCACCCTTCAAGCGTCGACTATGTTTTTTGCAAGTGCAAAGGATAAGAGTCCACGTGAAGCTAAAATGTCATATTATGGTGTCATTGAAGACATATGGGAGTTTGACTACATAGATTTCAGAATTCCTCTCTTCAAATGTAATTAGGTTGATAACACCAAAGGAGTTATAGTGGATGAATTGAGTTTCACTTTAGTGAACTTTGAAAAGATTGGCGAGAAGGGTGAACCATTCATATTGGCATTATAGGCGAAACGAGTATTTTATATCGATGATCCTGCAAATGATAAATGGTCGGTTGTTCTTCATGGTAAAAGACAGTTCATTGAAGATCATATAGATGAAGAAGAGTACTATGATAAGTATGATGACTCAAGTCCATTCTCAGTTGGGTTGCTAACACTAGCAAATATTGAAGGTAATGATGACTTGTATGTGCGCAGAGATCACAATGAAGGATTGTTAATTGATAAAAATTCGCAATATTAGAGGCATGTTTATATTTTTTTATATGTTTTATTTTTCTGAATGTGAACTTTACAATGTGAATTACTTTACAATGTGAATGTGGACTTTACAATGTGAATTTTACTATGTGAATTACTTTACAATGTGAATGTGAACTTTACAATGCGAGCTTTACAATGTGAATTACTTTACAATGTGAACTTTACAATGTGAATGTGAACTTTCAGATGGCTGAGCATTCTCTTGATGACCGTGTTGATGACCGCGAGGGTGAGGACATCAATGCGCTGCTCACAATGTAAGTTTTAAAAATATATCATATATTTATATCTACATGTCCATTTATAGTTATATCCTGTAAGTGTGTTTATTTTGTCAAATTTTAGGTTGATGATGCACATGTACCCTCTGAAGCACTTGAGGCACTTGATGAGCAGCACCAAAAAGTTGACAAGAGAAGGGGCATCACTATGATGAAGAAGTTAATAGCGCAAAGGGGCAATGGACCCAAACTTGTTGTGGATTTTGATAATGCAGGAAATGCAATCTGAGTGAATCACAATTCATTTGTTTCATATCTTGGCTATGTTACTCGTAGCCATTGAGGTGGTAAGATAGATTCTTGGCATAAAGTTCCTAAGGGGAAGAAAGATGTAATATGGAAGGATTTATGCATGAGTTATTATTAATTTGCAATTCTATTTTATAGATTACTAATTTTTTGGATACTAGTTAATAGCAATTCTATTTTGCAGAGTATATTTGAATTGGATGAAAAGCTGCATCGTAAATGCGTGATGCAAAGTTGTGGGAGATTACTAAGGTACTATAGGACAAATCTCACCCAAGAATACATAAAAGAAGGTGACAAGAGGAAGAAGACAACCACTGAACAATGGAACTTCCTGGACCAAGAAGAATGGGACGCATTTGTTGCTTCAAGACAAATTGATGAATTCAAGGTATTAGGTGTCACTCCCAATTTAATTAATATACATTGTATTCACCTATTCAAGATTAACATTTAGTGTTACTAACCAAATCATTAATGTGCATACTAACTAGGCCCTCAGTGAGGCGTAAAAAGCAAGGCATGCACTGAATGTGCATGACCACACAATGGGTCCAAAGGGGTATGCATGCATTCGCCAAAGACTACATGCTAAGTCTACTGCTTAGTCTGCTGCTACTCAGAAGTCCTCTACTATAGGTACCATACCTATGCCTCACCATGACGTATGGATAGCTGGGAGGAAAAATAAGAAGGGAGAAATAAGGAAGCCTGCAACTGCTGAGGCGGCTGCAAAAATGGTAAAATACAACTCTTAGAGCAATCGTTCGAATATGGATTATTTGTGGTGTTTACTTAATTAAATTTTTTTGTTTTGGCAATTAGAGGGAGCCGCACAAGCTGAGGAAACAAGGAAAGTTCATCCCTTAGGGCACAAGGGATGAATTGACAGTTGCTCTGGGTAACCCAGAGCATCCTGGATGTGTTAGGACTGTAGGCGCTGGTGTGGGAATCAAAGCATTCTTTGGGCCATCCCAATGCAAACATGTCCCAAAACCAGGACTTTCATAAGAAGAGGTAACCTATTCTTTCTTTATATTGTTACTATAAAAGAGAATTCAATAATCAGAAGCTAACATTTCTTTTATCCATGTATAGGTAGATAAGATAGTTGATAGGAAACTAGAAGAAGCAATGAGCAAGTGGCAGACATCTCAGACTGCCACTTAGCAGACAGTACCTATGGCATCCCACTCTACTTCTACTGTAGAGGTTGGGAGTAATCCTGTAGACCCACCACCTAGCACATCCATTGGACGTATTTTTATGACATAATAACTAGTCTTTTCAAGATGATATGTTTTCAAGATGATATATATATATGTATATAACATTCTCTACACAAAAAATTGTAGGGGTTGAAGCCATGCCATTTAAAAAGTAAAGAATTTGTCATTGCAGAGGATTCGACTTACCCATCCCTACCAGGGGAAATGTTTCATGGGTCTCCATTACTAGCTGGTTGGATTTGTGTGAGCCCGATACATATATTCCCCAATTGGATGGATCTTCCATTGCGATATGCCCACCCAGATTGTGAAATGCTTAGTGAGGCAGAAGGTGGAGTGATATTGTGGCTAAAAGCGGATGTCCTCTATACTGAAACTGTATGGTAAATTTACATTACATTAAATTGTTAGTGTGTGTATATGATGTCAATTGATTTGAAATTATGTATATATACAGGTTAAAAAGAAGACACCCAGAGCATCTAGGCCTCCACCTCCACCTCCTACATTACCAAGTTGGGTTCCACATGACCTACCTATCCTGTTAGGTCCTAATTGTAGGGGTATGGCAATATGGTTAGGTGAACATGATATAAATTGCCCTATAACTGTTTCTATAGATGTGGATGCTGCAGGTCAATCATACGAAAGCAACCTATTTATACAAGATATTTTGGAGTTGTTTCGATATGATTGGCTGAATACATCTGTGATAGAGCTATGGATAAGGTGATATCTTCTTTATACATCCATATACCTTGTGTAGGATCTGGTGATCTGGTTTCTTATTTATTAATGCATATGTTTTGCAGCTACTTAGACAAGATATGTGCAGATTTTTCATTCGAACATGTAGGATTTTTGATTCCATCTTTGATTAGTCTAGTAGCTAAAGACCCTCCATCAGTTCAACAATACTACTGTGATGCTTTTAAAAATTTTGGTCAAAATAAGAAGACGGTGATAATAGCTCCATTCAATGTGGAGTAAGTTTACTTTGCTTATAATTTGGACTTAAGAAAATTACATTTTTATTGTGGATTTTGAGTTATTAATTTTTAACTTTTTTACCTCTAGTGGTATGCATTGGGAGTTACTAGTTATTGTCCCCGAGACATTCACTGTCTATTATCTAGATCCTGAGGGGACTAAATTGAATTCAAAATATGGGCACAAAATGAAAATGGCATTATTCCGGTGAGAAATATTTCATTTTCATATCTGTTAACATATGTTATTACATTACTATTTAATTATGCAATGTACTGTGTTACATTAACATGTAGGGGTTTAGATGAGTTCAAAAAGGCTGGAGGAAAGGTCCCCAGGAAAAAGAACCAGCAAATAATTTGGAAAAATGTGGAAGTAAGTTGCTGACTGCAATGTATATATTATTTATGTGAACATTGCTTAATTAGTTGTATTTTTTAATATTTTGTATGTTTCAATTTATAGTGTGCTACACAAGACAACATATGGGCATGTGCATACTATGTGATGCGATTTATGCACATGATTATCAAATATGCCGCAGTGGACATCGATACCATTCCTGAGGTATTATATATAGTCTCATTAGATAATATGAAATATATCAATCTTATTTATATATTATTACTTATATATACATCATTCTCTTTGCAGGTTTTTAAAAATGACCACACTACAAGAAAGACCTTACTAGATGTACATGCTCCCTATATGACGAAAGAATTAAATGATGTAAGACAAGAATGGGCAACAGCCATACAAGTAGTGGGGGTTTTAACATATAATTGGGATGTTGATAGCAAATAATGACTAAAGAATGATATTTTGTAAATGAGTTTCTGAAATATAATATGTGTGAATGTTTCTACATGTCTTAATATTTCTACATGTGTCTGAATGTTTATACATGTGTGAATGTTTCTACATCTGTGAATGAAACTACTGGCTGCTATATGAATGTTTCTACATGTGTGAATGTGAAAATGAATGGAGCTGCAAATTGCTACACGAATGTTTTTACATTCGTGAAAATTGAATGGAACTGCAGGTTCAGGTTGCTAAATGTGTGAAAATTAATGTTGTTAATTTTGCAGGTTTGTGGCCTGTTATTGGCTGATATCGATGGATGCCGTAAAACCTGCAGTTCATAACTGAACTGTAGGTTTCTCATCTTGCGACCAGCCACAATAGGCATACAGACTGAAAAGAAAAAAAACATGAAATAGGCATCCATTATTTGTTTAAAACCGATGACAAATGATTATAGTGTCGGATAAATAATTATACCGACGCCTAATGCATGTGATGTGGTGTCAATTATCAATAATAAACTGACACTGATGGTTCTGGCGTCGGTTTCCCTACTAGTAATCGACGTCGATTTCCCTAATGAGGCCAGATACCATGGCCGTGCTGGCCAGCACGGTCGTGGCAGTGGGCCAAACACCACGGTTGTGCTGGCCAGCATGGCCATGGCAGCTGTCCAGACAACACGACTGTGTTGGCCAGCATGACTGTGGCAGCGGGTGATATGGCGTCGGTGTTCACTAATAAACCGACACTGATAATTCCCCAGATGGTGCCCTTTCTGTCACGTGAAGGTTTATGGCGTCGGTTTCAAAGCTAATAACCGACGCCTATACCCCCTTCTGGCGCGTTTTTGGAGGTGCGTGAGGGGTTGTGGTGTCAGTTTGAGAACCGAGGCCTAACGGTTGGCCTTTTAGCAGCGCCCACATAGGTGTCACATTAAAACCGACACTAAAGGCCTTAAATAACCGACACTAAAGGCCGGTTATGTACTAGTGAGAAGACATGCTTTCTCCCCCTTTGTCATTTCAAAAAAGGTGAGGGTATGAAGAGATAAGAAACACCACTTGTTAAAAGAAAGAAGATAAAAAAAGTTATAATGGAGAGTATAAGAGGGGGATAGGGGCTTGTTCAATCATAGAAAGAAATGCAACTTAAAGGATGCCGTTGAAAAACCCATAATATAATTCTAACAAAAAATATCAAGGCAAGTTAAAGTGTTGTAGAAAAAATAATGAATCACAATTTTGACCCTCAAGATGACATAATTCGACCAAAAGTGTCAGGGCTCATGGCAAAGTGTCGAGTCTTGCTCAGAAGGCCGTTTATGCATTAAAAAAACTAGTCTTGCTTCAAAATCTGACACTGGAGAAAAATCTACATACATTCTAAGGATGATTCAATTCCTACATACAATGTATCTTAATGTAGTCTGCATCACAATTCTATGTAAGTAGCTCATTTAGCAAGAGTAAAATAAGATATAAGCATATCATATAGTAGAACACATCTTGATGAAAAGAACTAGAACTACATGTAGATAGGATACTAGTAGATGTTATCACAAGTTATGTCTTCTATTAGGATCTAGATCATAGCATGAGATACCAAAAGATACACAAGTTAAAGCAAGCTATGAGTAGATGTAGAGATATATCCAAACAAAGAGATATGCAATTTTAGAAGCATGAAAGGATATAACTCACTAGAAAATATGCATAATTTTCAAAATATGAATACTACTAAGAACCTCAAAGATGTTTCCAAAATAAGATAGATAACTATATAGATGTAGAAAGTTTGAGCAAAATGGAAGCAAATTAAGACACAACCAAGAGATCCAATGAGATCATCATCAAAACCTGCATTACAACTCAAGACAAGTAATTGCAGTATATAGGAATACCTCATGTGGGGTACCGAATTATAGACATTTGAAAGATAGAGTTGCAAGCAAGATAGGAAATTTAAAGCATGACAATATGCATATAACGGTACCAAGGGAATGCCAAACAATGAGGCCATTGATTGAGAAAATCTAGTTGAGAGGGGAATTCTCATTTCAAAAAGCCAATTGTGTATTCTATGCATAGTTCTATCGGTCGAGTTACTGACAGGACAAACTCAACTGACAACATCTATCAGAAACACCCATAGATTTCGGTCAGTCAAGTTTCTACAAGGACATACTCGACTGACAAAGTTGCTGCCAAAAAGCACATATATTTTGGAAAAACATAACTAGAGGCATGATAAGAATGTAAATCATATCCAACCATGTGTAGGCAAGTTAGTAATGCACTATGAAAGAATTAGAAATAGTTTTTGAGCAATAATGTGATGAGAATCACAATATACCACTTTTGACTTAAAAACTACATGTATAGTGCAGACTAACTTAGAAAAAACACACCATGATCAGATATGAGCAAGAATAAAATTACATATGTGCTTAACATTTCTTTTCTACTTGTTGTCACCCCGTACGCTTCTCACCTTTCTTCCTTCATGTGGATTGAGAAGTCAATTTGGAAAATGTATAGCACATGTTAATCCATTAGCAAGATACCTACAAAAAGAAAGATGAAATGGTCCCCAATCATGTTTGTGGGTACAGATGAATTATCTTAGCAACCCAAGTCCTATTGCTCTTGGGTTCTTCCTAAGAGGGAAATAAGTAGAATAATGACCAATTTCATTACAATAGTTGCATGTTCCCATAGCATTGGAACTAGAGGATTCTCCATAGAAGATTGGAGGTCTTGTACCTTTGTTGTTTCTTTGGCTACCATCATACCCTAAACCATGTCTACCAATTTGTTTAGTAGTATGGTGTAGGATATCATTAAGTTTCATTTTACCAACTAAGAATCTTTGCACATAAGATCTCAAACTATGATTATCATGCATACGAGAAGTAATAGTAGAAGACAATTGATTCATATCATCTCTAGCATGCATAAGATCATTTTCTAAGAAAAGAACTTTAGTGAAATAAGAATCTCTATCAATATTAAGAGAAGCAACATCATATCTCTCCTAGTAGAATTAGAACAAGATTAAAGGACATGGATTTAAGCCAGTAAGGAAGAATTTTCATTTTCAAACAAAATAATCTTAGAACGATAGATCCTATTTTCATATTCTAAACCTTGCCAAGGCAAATCTTTGTTCTTGTTTTCAGTTTTAAGAATATTAATATCAAGCATGAGAGAATTCACAATACTAGTATGCTCTATATTAGAACTACTTATAAGAAGTTGAGCTTCTAGAAATCTAATCTTGTCAAGAAAATTAGCATTTTCAAGTTTGACAAAATCTAATTGACTAAGAGAGACACGAGTAGCATGAATGATAACAATTAAAGGTTATTTATCTAAAGATTTTAGATTTACCTCATTTGAGTCTTCATTTGTTGAATCCATAAGAAAAAAACTACATTCTCCTTCATCACTAGAGCTTGATCCAGATCCTCCACTTGATTCTTCACTTGAGCTTGAGTTGTAGGAGTCACTTGAGCTTGAGTTGGAGGAGTCACTTGACTGTTTGTGCCATTTATCCTTCTTCATGTACTTCTCTACTCTTGTGATAATGGGTCTTTTTTCCTTGTAGATAATCTATGTTAAAGTGACCCTTATTTCCACACTTAATGCACCATATGGAGGAGGAAGGCTTGCCTTTGTAGATTCTACCCTTGGAGTACATGACATCTTCTTCAACTTGAGAGGATGAAGAGGCTTGACCACCAATAGCTTCAATTTGGGCTTTGATTTCATCCTTCTTCATTCTCTTGATCTCATTCTCCTCTTATCTTTCAACTTCTTCTCTCTTGGAAAGTTTGACTTCATGGACTTGTAGATTTCCAATGAGCTCTTCAATAGGAATATCACCAAGATGCTTTACTTTCTCAATGGAAGTCACCTTGGGTTCCCATATATTGGGAAGAGTCTAAGGATCTTTGAGTTGATTTATCCTCTACTCATGGGATGACCTAGAATGACAAGACCACTAACAATGGTGTTGAGCCTTGAGTACATCTTGGTTATCCTCTCTATTTTCCCCATCTTAAAGTTCTCAAGAAGGCCTTTGAGCATGTAGACTTTTCTTTCCTTCACTTGTGGAGTCCCCTCATAAGTGATACATAGTCCAACTCACAAGAATAAATCTAGTTGAACCCGATGAGGGTCATGGTAGCATAGAGGATCTTGATTGCTCTTGCATTCAAGGTGGCTTTCTTCATGGTAGATTCATCCCATTCTTCCATCCTTTTCTCCGGTAGCTTGTATGAATGGTTCACCATTTGCCATATCTCAAGACTTTTTCCTTGGATGTGGAATTGAAGCCTTCTCTTCCAATTGAGTAAGTTACTCCCATCAAATATTAGAAGGTTGATGAAGTATCTCCCATCTCGGTAATCACTCATATTCTCCTACTTGTAGAAGTATGCTTGGACAAGGCCCACTCTGATACCAATTCGTTGATCCTAGGATGGGCGATTTTCTCTAGGGGGGTGAATAGAGCTAAAAACACTTAAACAAAATTCATTAGACCTTCAAGATATATGCTAAGATAAGGTTTCTAATACAGGAAATTTGAATTCAACTAAAACATACATATAAAGGATGGGAGAGATTGAACATTCACCAATTGACAAGCTAAAAAGAGTGGTTCCATACTTCAAACTAGAAGTATGTCAGTCCACTACCTAGAGAGGTCAACCTCTAGGATTTTTTTAACTATGGATACTCCTAATATTCACTTATAAGAGTAACAACATATGACCTTCCTTTTTTGAGACAATGATACCCAGATTTCCCTTTGAGGGGAAGGGAGCCAACAACCTACCAAAGGACTTAGCTATCCAACCAAGAGTCTTCTACTTCACCAAGGACTTACCCACTTTGCAATGAGTCTTCAGCCTTTACGAAGAGCTTACCCACTCTTGCACAAGTCTTCAGTCTTTGAGGAATTACCCACTCTTCTTGCATCTTTTGCCTTTGACTCACCTTCTCCAAGGAGAAGCTTTCATCAAGGGATGTGTTCCCTTCTTCTTCTTCACCTCTCTAAGCTAAGAGAGAGAATCTTTATCTGCATCTTCATGTTAGAAATGAGAGATTTCATAAGATATACATGTAGGACTATATCTCTTACAAATATACTCCTCACTCTAATGGATGTAGCAAGTGATTAAGCTTAGAGAGAGAGAGGAGGTTGTAGGATGCACTCAACTATAGAATAGAGACCTTCATAGTGCTTGGCTAACCATGGGATGAAGCCCAAGGGGTCCTATATATAGTTGGGGATGCCCAGAAGCCTTTGAGAACACTTAAAGATGAATATTTATCATTTGGGATGTTGTAACAAATATTTTTGTGAGTTGGAACATTCCAACTACTAGAAACACTTTTCAGCACTTTTCCATAAAGTGTGATCGATCGAGTTTCAATAAAGGTAACTCGACCGATTACACTGTGCAAAAAAACCTATTTGACCAATCGGTCAAGTTTATCCTAGACAAACTCGACCAATCACTTAAATAAGTTTTTCCCAGTGCAAGGATCGATCGAGTTCTGTGAATGTGCAATTCGATCAAGCCATGGAATTTTCAAGATCTATTAAGGGATCAGCCAAGTTTGTAACTCGACCGACAAACAACCTGTAATAAATTTTGGAAAATGTAATTTAAGTGCTTAAATATTTGATTTAAGAACCCCTTATTTTTTCTAAGCTTAAATACAAGTCATACAATCATTACAAGTGATTTACAATATGATTCTAATGGATTTACATCATATTCTACAAAAATGCACTTGCATTGATTTTGACTTGTCTTTTATCCAAGTTGAGATGCACAAGTTAGGGTATTTAGAGTGTATCTATACCTAATCTAAAATTACACAAGTAGAGACATTAGACATAATTAATTGGAATGGTTTAGTCATCATCAAAATAAAGGTTTAGTCAATTTAGAACTAGAGTCAACATTGACCTAGAGTCAACATTCTCCCCCCATTTTGAAGATGAAAAACCATTCCATAAATGTATTGAAAGTATTTAAGTGAAGTATAACTTTGGAGAAACCTAGGGATTTCAATAGAATTTATTTCATATGCCCCCCCTCAATTGATGCTCATGGATTTCTCATACTTCCTCTTAATTGATGTTATTTCTCCTACATGGTTAGCTTTCATAACATTTATAGAATATTATACCTTCTACTTATATATATGCTACACACATATGGCTTCTCTCCTTTTCCTTATCCCATTTACATAGGCATGCTTCTCCTTCTAAATGTAAGACATGATTTCTTCCCCTACTTTACATAAGAAGACATGCTTTCTCCCCCTTTGTCATTTAAAATAGGTGGGGGTATGAAGAGATAAAAAACACCACTTGTTAAAAAAAGGAGATAACAAATGTTATAATAGAGAGTAGAAGAGAAAGCTAGTTGCTTTTCCAAGCATAGAAAGAAAAGCAAGTTAAAGCATGTACCTAAACAACCCATAATGTAACTCTAGAAAAAATTATCAACACAAGATAAAGTGATACAGAAAAGTATTGAATCACACTTTTGACCCTCAAGATGACAAAATTTTCCCAAAAAGTGTCAGGGCTCATGGAAAACGATGAGTCTTTCTCATAAGGTTGTTTCTACATAAACAACACTAGTCATGCATCAAAATCTAACATTGGAGCAAAATCTACATAAATTCTAAGGATGCTCCAATTTTTACATACAATGCAACTCTATATATCCTGCATCACAATGTTATGTAATCAACTCAAGATAGTAGATATGCAATTTAAGGAACAATCTTGAGCTAGATTAAAACAAGATATAAGCATAGCATATAGTAGAATACCACTTGATGAAAAGAACTAGAACTACATGTAGATCAATGACTAGTGGATGTTAGCACAAGTTAGGGGTACTAGTAGGATCTAGATCATAGAAACAAATACCAAAAGATACACAAGATAGAAAAAGTTATGAGTAGATGTAGAGATATATCCATACAAAGAGATATGCAATTTTAGAAGCATGAAAAGATATAACTCACTAGAAAATATGCATAATTACTAAAATATGAATACCACTAAGAACCTCAAAGTTGTATCCAAAACAATATATACAACTATATAGATGTAGAAAGTTTGAGCGCAACAAAATCTATTTAAGACACAACCAAGAGATCCAAAGAGATCATCATCAAAACTTGCATAAGAACTCATGACAAGTAATTCAAATATATAGGGATACCTCTTGTGGGATACCAAATTATAGCAATTACAAAGATAGAGTTGCAAGCAAAAAATGAAATTTAAAGTATGGCAGTATGCATGTAAAGGTACCAAGGGTGTGCTAAACAATAAGACCATTGATTGAGAAAATCTAGTTGAGAGGGAAATTCTTATTTCAAAAAGCCAACTATGTATTCTGTGCCCTGTGCTATCAGTCGAGTTACTGACAGGACAAACTCGATCGACAACATCTATTGTCAACACCCATAGGTTCTGATTGGTCGAGTTTCTATCAATACATACTCAACCAACAAAGTTGCTGTCAAAAAGCACATATATTTTGGAAAAACATATCCAGAGGCATGATAAAAATGTAGATCATATCCAACCATGTGTAGGAAAGTTAGTAATGCACTATGAAAGCATTAGAAAAAACTTTTGAGAAAGAAAGTGATGATAATCACAATATATAACTTTTGACTCAAAAACTACATGTATAGTATAGACTAACTTGACAAAAACACACCATGATCGGATATGAGAAAGAACAACATTACCTCTGTTCTTACCATTTATTTTCCACATCTTGCCACCCCATACACTTATCGCCTTTCTTCCTTCATGTGCATTGAGAAGTCAATTTGTAAATCTATAGCACATGTCAATCCATTCAAAAGATATCTACAAGAAGAAAGATGAAATGGTCCCCAATCATGTTTTTGGGTCTGTAGGGATTATCTTAGAAATCCAAGTCCTATTGCTCTTGGGTGCTTTCCTAAGAGGGCAATAAGTAGAATAATGACCAATTTCATTACAATAGTTTCATGTCCCCATAGACTTGGAATTAGAGGATTATCCATGGAAGATTGGACGTCATTTACCTTTGTTGTTTCTTTAGCTACCATCATACCCTAAACCATGTCTACCAATTTTTTTAGTATTATGGTGTAGGATATCATTAAAATTCTTTTTACCAACTAAGAATCTTTCCAAAGAAGATCTCAAACTATGATTATCATGCATAAGAGAAGTAATAGTGGAAGGCAATTGATTCTTATCATCTCTAGCGTGCATAAGATCACTTTCTAAGCAAAGAGCTTTAGTCACATAAGAATCTCTATCAATATGAAGAGCAGCAACATTATTCTCTCTACTAGTAGAATTATAACAAAATTCAAGGACATAAATTTCGGCGATCAAGGAAGCATTTTCATTTTTAGATAAAGTAATATTAGAATGATAGATCCTATTTTTAGATTCTAAACCTTGCAAGGCCAAATATTTGTTCTTGTTTTCAGATTTAAGAATATTAATATCAAGCATGAGGAAGTTCACAATATCAGTATGCTCTACATTAGAACTAGGCATAAGAGTTTGAGCTTATAAAAATCTAATATTGTCAAGAAAATTAGCATTTTCAAGTTTAAGAGAATCGACTTGACTAAGACAAGCATTTTTTATCATCAAGCAGGAAAGTATTAGCATGCTTAAGATCATCTATTTCTACATGCTTATTATTAATAATTCTAGCAAGCTTTTTCTTTTTTCTTTTTAGAAGACTTAAGAGAGGCACGAGTAGCATGAACGATAGTAATTAAAGGTTCTTTATCTAAAGAGTTTAGATTTACCTCAATTGAGTCTTCATTTGTTGAAGCCATAAGAACAAATTGACATTCTCCTTCATCACTAGAGCTTGAGGTAGATCCTCCACTTAATTCTTCACTTGAAATTGAGTTGGAGGAGTCACTTGAGCTTGAGATGAGAGTTGTTGTGCCATTTCTCCTTCTTTGTGTACTTCTCTTCTCTTCTCTTGTGATAATAATTTTTTTGTCTTGTAGACAATCTATCTTGAAGTGACCCTTCTTTCCACATTTGAGGCAGCATATGGAGGAGGAAGGCTTGCCTTTGTAGAGTCTACCCTTGGGTTACATGGCATCTTCTTCAACTTGAGAGGATTAAGAGGATTGACCATCAATAGCTTCAATTTGGGCTTTGATTTCAGCCTTCTTCATTCTCTTAAGCTCTTTCTCCTCTTGTCTTTCAACTTACTCTCTCTTGTCAAGTGTGACTTCGTGGTTTTGTAGATTTCCAATGAGCTCTTCAATAAGAATACCACCAAGATACTTTACTTCTTTAATGGAAGTCACCTTGGGTTCCCATCTCTTGGTGAGAGTTCTAAGGATCTTTGAGTTGATCTCTCCTCTACTCATAGGATGATCTAGAACGCCAAGACCATTCACAATGGTGTTGAGCCTTGAGTACATCTCAGTTATAATATCCATCTTCCCCATCTTGAAGTTCTCAAGAAGGCCCCTGAGCATGTAGACTTTGCTTTCCTTTACTTGTTGAGTTCTCTCATAAGTGATGTATAGCTTTCTCCATACCTCATAGACTATCTCACAAGAAAAAATATGGTTGAACTCAGAGGGGGACGTGATGGCATAGAGGATATTGATTGTTTTTTCATTCAAGGTGGATTTTCTTCATGGTAGCTTCATCCCATTCTTCCATCCTTTTCTGTGGTATCTTGTATGGATGGTCCACCATTTGCCAAAGCTCGAGACTTTTTCCATGGATGTGGAATTGAAGCTTTCTCTTCCAATACAGAAAGTTTTCTGATCAAATATTGGAAGGTTGATGAAGTATCTCTCATATTGGTAATCACCCATATTCTCCTACTTGTGGAAGTCAGGTTGTAGAAGACTCACTCTGATACCAATTGTTACATCCTAGGATGGGTGATTGGCCCTAAAGGGGGGTGAATAGAGGTAAAAACACTTTAAAAAAATTCATTAGACCTTTAAAATATATGATAAGATAAGGTTGGTAATATGGGAAATTTGAATGCAATTAAAACATACATAGAAAGGATGAGAGACATTGAACATGTACCAATTGACAAGCTATGTGGAGTGGTTCCATACTTCAAATGAGAAGTATGTCAGTCCACTACCTAGAGAGGCCAACCTCTAGGATTTCTTAAGCATGTCTACTCCTTATATTCACTTATAAGAGTAGAAACATATGACCTTCCTTTTTCAGGACAAGGATACCCACCTTTCCCTTTGAGCGGAAGGGAGCCTAAACTTAGCAAAGGACTTACCTATCTAACTAAGAGTCTTATACCTCACCAAGGACTTACCCACTTTTTACTGAGTCTTTGACTTTCACCAAGGACTTACCCACTCTTGTACAAGTCTTCAGCATTGACGAATTACCCAATCTTCTTGGATCTTCCGCCTTTGACTTCACCTTCTCCAAGGAGAAGCTTTCACCAAGGGGCACCTTCCTTTTGTCTTCTTCACCTGTCTTAGCCAAGAGAGAGAATCTTTATCTTCATCTTCATCATGGAAATGAGAGATTGGGAGGTGATGGAAATGAGAGACTCACAAGATATACATGTATAACTAGCTCTCTTACAAATCTCCTACTCACTCTAATGGATGTACCAAGTGATTAAGCTTTGAGAGGGAGGAGACTATAGGATGCACTCAACTATAGAATAGGGACCTTTGTAGTACTTGGCTAACTATGGGATGAAGCCCAAGGGGTCCTATTTATAGTTGGGGATGCCTAGGAGACTTTTGAAACACTTAAGGATGAATACTATCTATTTTAGATGTTGCAAATAATTTTTTTTAGTTTTGCAACATTCCAATAGATAGAAACACTTTTCTACACTTTTCCATATAGTGTGATCTGTCGAGTTTCAATAAAGATAACTTGACCAATTGCACTATGTGACAAAACCAATTTGACCAATCGGTCGAGTTTATCCTAGTTGAAACTCGACCGATCACTTAAATCGCTTTTTCTTAGTACATGGATTAGTAAAAATCTATGAATGTGCAACTCGACCGAAGCAAGACATTTTCAAGATCCATTAAGGGATCATTACATTTTGTAACTTGACTGACAAACAACCTGTAATCAATTTTAGAAAATGTCATTAAAGTTCTTAAATATTTTATTTAAGTTCTCATGATTTTTTATAAGCTTAATTAGAAGTCAAACAATCATTACAAGTGATTTACAACATGATTCTAATGGATTTACATCATATTCCACAAAAATGCACTTGCATTGATTTTGACATGTCTTTTCTCCAAGTTGAGAAGTGCAAGTTAGTGCATTTGGAGTGTGTCTATACCTAATATAAAATAACTCAAGTATATATATTAAACACAATTAATTGGAATGGTTTAGTCATTATCAAAAGTAGGGTTTGGTCAATTTAGACCCAGAGTCAACAAGTAAAAGAGTCCAAATATTTGAGAACTTGGAGGAGAATGGTAAACTTGTGGAAGGAGGTCCAATCAGTATACAATTTGCACAATGGTGCATGGACTCTGTGTAATGATTATAACCCCCTGTCATATCTCTTTCTATTCCTTACAAGTTCCTAGATTCAACCTTCTGTGGAACAGAACCCTTTCCCCAAAATGGAGCTTTTATGCTGATAAACGGCTGATGAAGAAGATGCCTTCCTTTGATAGAATGTATAAGTGAGGATACTTATTGTAACACCCTGATTTTCATATCACATGAGCGGAAGCATTTTTTTTACTAGGGTGTCACAAACATGATTATCAATGCAATTAAAGTAAATGAAACACTTTGCATAACTGGAAAACTGATTCATACATAGTTTTGACAAAGAAAAACAAGCCATCTAATATACTTTGATAACAAGACTACACATAAGAAAAAAAGTCTAAACTCTAGATTGTCTCAGTAGATGGCACCCCACTAGGCAAACTTGAAAATCTCCTAGACCTTTACTTGTTCCTTTGATCCTCAACTGCTTCAAATCATGTGGACATCGCGTCCCCAACCATACATTGGAAAAAACAATCGTTAGAGTAAGTGGCATGAGTATTCTAAAATATACATGATTAATAAACTGAAATTTCGACTACATAAACATGAAATGAACGTCAAGTTTTGTGTAAAACCTGAAACATATTATCTCTTACTCTCTCAATCTGAATTCTTATCTTTCTACTTTACCTTTTTCTGAAGACATGTACCCTGGTACAGGGTCTCACGACCTGCACCAAAGGGTTTGGGTCAAACTTATCTTATCTGATTCAATCTCATCAAACTCATGGATGATATTATGGGCACACTCTAAACTAAAGTATCTTTTACTTACAATTTTAATCTGATTGTGGCCAACATTATATAATAAATCCTCCTGAATTGGTGTATCTATGCCCTGAATTGGTACCAAGGTACCTCTAAATTGGCACAACATGCCTCTGAATGACACAGAGGTGTCTCAGAATTTGCGTGACTACACCCTGAATTGGTGCCGCAACATCTTTGAATTGGAGTAAACACTCCTATGAATTGGCATCAAATGCCTCTGAATCATCTCGGGACTATTGAATGAGAACTTATCATATAATGTATTATGTGAAGGTTCCAAATTAATTATGTTAAGTCTAAACTTACTGAATACTGAATCTGAGCTTATCTTAAACTAAAGCTAAATACTGATAACTAAAACTGGTTACTGAGTACTGAGCATGTAACAAATTCTAAATATGAATCTGAATCTCTTATTCTTAAGTTCTAAACTGAATCTACATTGGAACATGAATATACATCTCAATTACTACATAACTGAGTTTTAGGTCTGAAACCCTTATCATGTACATTTATTCTATATGTGGGCTTATTATCTAGATAAACCTTAATCTGAAACTCTAATTTAATAGAGATGACTTTATTGATACTGAATATGACTAAAGAGTAGAAAGGCTTAATAAAAGGATCTGAACTGGATATAGAAATACTAAGTATAAAAACTATCTTTAGTCAAGTTTATGATAGTAGCTCAAGTACAAAATATCTAAAAACATGAATTCTGACAAGATGATTTAACCTTTATAAGATCTTATTGAATCTAATCTTACCATGAATCTTTATTCTTACATATAAGCTTACATGTTACAACTTAAACCTTAAAATAATAATCTTATATAATCTTATCTTGAAACTTAATCATAACTTAATGCAACATAATTTGTATTATCATTATAACTCAATTAACAACACATTCTAATCCCCGTGGTACATTTATCTTGAAAAGTGGATCATGCCTTAATATGTTCAAAACTTGTATTCTCACTTTGTACTAAACTTCTAGATATTACTCATTCTATAGAATTTGATTAACTTCCTAGTTATTGGATCTCTCTATATATAAGAAAACATGATTCTAATTGAAATCTTAATACATGTTTGTATATATATATACATATATACATATATATACATGTTTGTATATATATATATATGTATATGAGACTCTTGACAACATAGTTATACTTAAAATATCAATGTAAAATTATCCCAAATTATCAATTAAGTATGACTATATCTCCTATTTTACAGTCTTATTCATTAATATGAATTAGTAGTAAGCAATCTTATAGAAACAGGACCCTTTAAATTTTCTCACAGACATGGTCCATGAGTCCCTATCATATTGAGCAACATATCTCTACTTGAGATATTGAGCATATAAACTTACATAATTATAGAAGTATGGGAAAATCTTTCTTGCATATCTTAACTTTAAAATCTTTTTTTGGTCGGTCAAAAATGCGTGGGACTTTTTTTGTATTTTTGGGATTAGTATCTATATAGTACTTGCTATTTCTCTTAATAGAGAAAATAGCTAAAAAGACTAAACTACTGAGCAAAGAGCTCAACAAATAAATAGTAGGGAAAAAATAGAAAGAACTATGACAACGAATCCTCATCATATAGATTCCTGAAAAGCATATAGACATTAGGACCATAGCCGAACCATCAACAACAGATAGTAGCAGTGCATCCAAATCCAGCAATGACAACACTCTTCCACCTCCAAGGCAAAATATATCCATAGAAAAACACAAGAACTAGCTGAGAAAAAAGCAGCAACCAGGACCATGGGAGAAGGGAGCATCGACATCCAAAATGTACGGGGGCTCGACCATCACCAACCACCAAAGAAAGGGGGGAACCAAAACCAAAAAAGATGAAGCAGGGAACTTCTCACCAAATAAAGATTTTCAGAATCTTCAGGTCATCACCAAGAAAATGACTCCATCAGAAACTAAAACCAAAGATAACAAAGACAAACATAAACTCTTCCCAAAGCCAACATCAACCTCCGAACAGAGAGCACCTCCAGAGAAAACAAGCAACCAACAACTATATCAGACCCATCAACACCTCATAATCAGTCAAATAAAAAACCATAAAGGAATCTCTCTCAACCCAAAAACGCCATAACAACACCATCACCAGGTCAAATATGAGCTTCATCCGAAAAACATAGCATAGGTGAGAAGGGAACGTCGACACCACATGGGTGGAAACTCGACCATCACCAACCAGGCCAGGAAACCAAACAACCAGCAACAAGGTCAGAACCATCAGCACCTCATAACCAGACATAAAAAGAGACCAAGGAGACATTCTCTTTCAAACAAAAAATCCACAACAGAACATCACCAACATAGAGATAAACTTCAAACACAACTCATCAGGGAGAGGGGAGCATCAATAACAAACGGTGGGGCTCAACCATTACCCGACAAGAACCAACCACTCAATCAAGAAGAAGCTTAATATCTGATTCAATGACCTTCCAAAGGGCTTTCCAGCTCTTATAAACATTCTCATGGACTCTCCTATTATGTTCAGCCCAGACATGATACAAAATAGTAGGTATAGAGATACCCTCATTTTTGCTTTTCATTCTAGTCACATACTCCCATTGAGTAGGAACAATATCAATAATATTATTCTTAAATGCAATACCCCACACCTCCACAACATATTTGCATCCAGAATAGATATGATAAGAATCCTCATACCCATTCATACAAAGGTAGAAGATAGAAGTTAAAGTTATCCCCAACTTTCAAGAGTAATCCAAAGTTAACAATTTATGTGAATAGCTTTCCAAGTATGAACCTTAGCATTCATGCTAGCTTCCGTTCCCCATAACCAGACAAAGGTGTCCTTCTCTTCTCGTTTAGCTCTAATGAGATTCCAAACAAACTTCAACTTGACATCTTTCTGCCCTTTAAGATAGAAACTATCCTCCTGTCCATTATCAATATGCACATTGCTCAGAATATTCAGCAAGTTATCAGAACACCTAGTGTTGTGATACCCCGACCTCCGTGCCATCTCTAATGACCCCGAAGACCGGGGAGTCATCCTCATTAAACCAATCTTAATGTTTTCTTTTCTTGATCAATTAGATTAATTTAAATAAAAACCATAAAACTTAAATAGCATCGAATTATAATAAAACTGCGGAAGCGACTTTCTATTAACCTTACTAAGAAGAAAAACAAGTTTACATGACATATTACATTTCTTATGTAGACTATAAAACACAACAAATAATTGAAAACTATGTACATATTTTACCACATTCTCTCTCTCACCCACCACATGCCCAAGGACTGAGGGGAAAGGACTAAGAGACCTCTAACTAAGTACTAACTACTAACTACCTTCTATGTACTCGGGTGATACGATCCTTCAGCCTCCTCATGCTGATGTTGACCTAAAAAATGTTTCAGTAGGTTGGTGAGCTACTAGCTCCTCATTTATGTTTATTATTTGGAATAATATGCAAGAAATACTACACTGAGCAGGTCTAAGAAATTTAATTTAAACAACAGAAGATGTCAACATTTCATTATGATAACAATTGATGCCAAAATGTAGATACAATTATTTAACAGAAAATACTTAAAGAACTACTGTTGTGAAGCTAACTCATATCTTTCTTAACTCTTAAACTTATAAAAACTCTGTGAACCTATATGAACGTATTTTATCTTATGCCCTGATCATATGTAGTGTAATCTACATATGAAGACTCGTAGCGAACTATGATCCCACCATACAAGACTTACTCTACATATGAAGACTCGTAGAAAACTATGATCCCACCGTACAAGACTTAGCCGACACTCCAGGATAGCTAAGTCTGATTGCTGTCCTGGTCTGCTGTAGGAACTCAGGCTCTCTAGCCTTGACATCCTATGGTGTCATAAACTGGACTCCTCCTCTAGCTGAGTACACTTGAGGAGAGTCAAGTCGTGCCACCAGGACGTCTGGTTAGTGTTGGACACACTTTTCTATACTCCAGTGCCACCATGACGTTTGGTTAGTGTTGGACACTATAAATTGCTCTCTAGTGCCACCAGGACGTCTGGTTAGTGTTGGACACTATAAACTGTACCCTCGTGCCACCAAGACGTCTGGTTTGTGTTGGATACGAGTCTCCGACCTTACTGGACACACCACCAGGGTTAGGTCGTTTCACCCCTAAGGCACATACCTCTCAAAGGGGTTCTACGGTGTCAGGGCCCTTATTCTAATATTTTATTAAATCTAGAAACCTCTTACTACATTGTATCTCTTTCTCATTTATACTTGACTTTGGTATATCTATGGTACCAAGTCTATTTGATTGCAGTTCAAATCACAATACGAAATCTTTCTAGAACTGATAGAGTAGTATACTCAAAACCATTGTAAATACTGAGTACTCCTTATATCATGCATGCAAGCAGATTTAAGATTCATAAATAACCCAAACTCATGTCAATTTGGCACATACATACTGAATTCATGCAATTGAACATCTTATTGCACTGATAAGAGTAATTTACTTCACATATGAGAAATCATCTATAACATTTAACAATTATCTAAAATTTCTCGAAGAACGTGCACATTAGCCCTAATCCTGGTTTGTGCATCACATAACTCAATTAAGAGTTACTTACATATCATAACATGAATTATTAACCATACTTGAGAATTCCTAGTAATATCTCAGAGAAATGTGCCAATTCATGTAAATGTTAATTCACACACATTAACATAAGAGGAAGCATGCAACTAGGGTTTTATTGCATATTTTTATGTTATCGTACTTTCTTTGAAATCATGCATTTGAAAATTTACAAATCTATATTGCCTGGGTTTATACCCAAACTGTACCATTATCGGTCATGTATTACTAATTTGAACATTCACACTGAGCAATTTAGGTTCCGATGAACCATGTAAATTCATTGGTCCAATCCACACTGATCAGATGCTAAATCAGATCATATAAAAGTGTAAAGAAGCGATTTATGAAATAAAAAGTCGGGCGATGCCAAATACTGCCCAACGCCTGATAGATGTTGCTATCAGTAAAAAATGCACAATTTACCAAAAATTTCTGATTTGCAGAGTTAAATCTTACATAGTGAGTGAAATCTACTCATCGTGGTTCGAAAGGAGCTCGATTTAGTGCCTAATCAAAGCTATTAGTTGTGGATTCTTGTTCTACCTTCATGGCCAAGCTCGAGGGCATCATCCCCTAGATGTTTTCCATGTCAGTAGGCCCTGGTTCGGACCAGCTGCTTGCAGCTGCTTCTACCCTCACGAATAGGTTGAAGAAGAGGGTTATGATTTGTGCTAGACGCAGCTATAGCTACGGATTCGAGTCCATAGCCATCAGTCGAAGTTGGGTGTACCTTTCCAAAGAGCTAGCTGGGCCAAACTGCCCTTCCTTAGCCGTGCGCCGCACAACTATTGTTGCAGGTCGGACGGTCGGTGCCCTGGCTAGGGCTGCGGATAGGGGCAAGGTTGGAGGAGGGAAAACGGTAGAGGAAAGAGAGCGGACGGAGGTCATCTGTTGGAAATGGAGCAAAGGCCAAAGATCGCCCCTCAATCGCCTCGATTTCTCCTCTGCTCCGCAGTCGATTGAGCGCAGCTGTGCTCCTATTTCAGTCAGTTCTGTTCGACCGGGGAAAAGACGGAGATAAGGGAGAGGAAAGGGAAAAAAAGGTTTTAACCGATTAATTGTAAAAATTGCATATTTAACCCCAGAATTTGAAACCCTCATAGCTTTTGCCTTGAATGTCCGATTCAACTGATTCCTTTTGCAAAACTTCAAGCACATAATCCACTACCTTCTCTAGGTAAGAAATCAAGCTAATTAGACTGTAACCCTAGATCGAAGCACTAATTGCATCTATGAGTACTTAACTCAACTTAATTAACATAATTAACTTATTAATGTTGTGATTATCATACTTACTAGTTAATTTTAGTGTGGGTCATAACACCAAGAATCCTTGATATTCCAACAACCATCTTTGATGATCATATTCAACTTAGCTCCGTGCGGAATACCAGCTCTAACAGACAATTTTTTATCAACAACATCATAAAAATATTTCCCATTAAGCCAAGGGTCTCGCCAGATATCCACATTATTGCCATTTCCAATCTTGATTTCAAAAAATCCTACAAGTTTCTCCTTTACACGAATAAGGCTATTGAACATCTAGGAGAAATTGGAGGAATCCACCATACCCCAAAACGAACCCTTTCTTATGTATTTCTTATTAATCCACTTCACCCATAAAGTATCGTTTTTGTTGGCTAAATCCCAAGCATTCAGCATAAGATAGGCATCAGAAACCTCCTTACATTTCCTAATACCAAGCCCCCATTCACTTTTGGGAAAAGTAACCACATCCCATTTCAGTAGAAGAACGTTGTTTTTCTTATCCATCTTCCCCCATATGAAATTACGACAAGTCCTATCAATCTCATCAAGAATGGAGCAGGGTAAGGGAAAAGATAGAACCCAACACAAGTGCATGGAAGAAAGGGTGGACTTAACAAGCTTGACTCTACCTGCAAAGGACAAAGATTTAGACTTCTAGCCTTCCATACGTCTCCTAACTTTATCCATAAGCTTTTCACAGTGGTTTTTGTTCAACTTACCAGAGAAAATGGGTAACCCCAAATATTTAGCATCCACCAACTTCCCAATCTTGATGCTTAAAGTATTAGAAATATCATCAGCTTTCTTCGATGGTTTCATAAGAATCATGCTTTTGTTCTTATTAATACTTAGACCAGACATAGATTCAAAACAATCAAAAAGAGACTTCATTCTAGCAGCCATATCATTATCAGCCTTAGAAAACATCATTAAATCATCTGTGAAAAAGAGATGAGAACAACTCACATTCTTAGAAGCCTGAACCAGAATGTAGTTAGGATCATTCTTAATCAACTCAGAAAGACCCTGCATTGCAATGGTACAAAGATAGGGGGCAATGGGGTCACTCTGTCTAACACCATTTAAAGGCGTAATCACTCTCGTAGCTTCACCATTCACTAAAACCTGATAGGATGAAGTACTGAAAATGACCTCAATCCATCTAATCCACTTACTAGAAAAACCCATTCTACTCATCACAGAAAAAAGATACTTCCACTTGACATAATCATAGGCCTTCAAAATATCCGCTTGATCACACATATTCTTCCCATTCTTCTTTATAACATAAAAAACGATTTCATTAGTTAAGAGAATAGCCTCTTTGATCCTTCTCCCCTTAATGAAAGTGCATTGGTTCATATCAATAATAGGGGGAAGACAAAGCTACAATCTATTAGCAAGAATCTTCGAGACGAGTTTATAAAACACATTACATAACGCTATAGGCCTCCAATTGGAAATAAGTGAGTTATCATCACCCTTAGGAAAAAGATTGATATAATTTCTATTAGCTTCCTTCAACAACTTGCTACTAGTGAAAAATTCCTTCACAACCATCATCACCCATAATCTTCCAAGCACTTTTATAGAAAAAACCATTAAAACATCAGGACCAAGATTTTTGTCGCCTTTTAGATCATCAATAACATCATAAAGTTCCTTTCTAGATACGTTTCATGTGAGACACTCATTCTGCTCTTGATTAATCTTAGGACCCTTCCAATCACCAAGCCAAACACCTCTAGATTTGTCATTACAGAAAATGTTTTCATAATAATCAGCAATAGCATCTTTGATGATCATAATGTCTCTTGTAGTCTCCCCATTTATATTTAAGTAGTTGATGGTATTCCTACTCCTTCCGGTCTTCAATGAAGAGTAGAAATACTTGGTATTCAGATTACCAGCATTAAGCCACATAGCTCTAGATTTTAGTCTATACAGAGCTTCTTCCCTAATAGAAGCCTCACGAGCTACCTTTCTGAGAGTATTAGCCTTAGACCTTCACAGTTCATCATTATGATTCAGATCAAAAATCTTTTGAGCTTCAAGAGCACTAACTTTAGCCTTAGTTGCCTTAAACAAAATATTACCAAAGCTATTTTTATTCCAATCTTTAAGCTTGTTCTTTAAGTGTTCAAGCTTCCTATAAATCTTATACATAGCAAAACCCTGAACCTCCAACTTCCAAATTTCCTCCAAAATATCATAGAAATCTTTGTGGTCCACCCAACTATTAATAAAGTGAAAATGAGTTCTTATTTTGACTGGCTTACCAATCGACATCACGATCTTACTATGATCACTAATGGTATTCGACACAACTTCTCCATGAACATCATCAAACTTAGAATGAAATTCCATATTGTAAAGAATTCTATTAATATTAGTAGCAATAAACTTGTCCCCTTCCTGATTATTTTTCCAAGTGAAACGAGGACCCATAAGATTCATATCAATTAAACCACTGTCAAGCATGAAGTCATTAAAGTCATCCATAGATTTCTTAGAAGGAGGAAGAGTGCCAATTTTCTCATCATTCTTTCTCACAACATTAAAGTCGCCAAGAATAGCCCAAGGACCATCCATGGTATTATTATACCTCTCCAGATTAGACCACAACCCTTCTCTATCATAGTCACCGTTATGCCCATAAAAAATAGTGATATTGAAAATAATATCATCTTTCTCAAATAAGAAATGTAAGGTTTGATCAGATTCAACCACCTTAGTCACCATGCAGTTATCGTTCTTCCACAAAATAACAATGCGACCAAGAGCGTGATAAATGTTGTTGGATACCCAGCTATAGTCAGCAAAATATCTCTTCATCATCTTATCATTTCTATTTCTTCTAAGTCTAGTCTCAACTAGGACAAACACATCACTATTTACCCTCATCACATCCTCTTGGACATTTAGGATCTTGTTACTAATTCCCCTAATGTTCCCAGAGGATATGGTACATTGAGCATTCATTTAACAACCTCGGCTGTTGAACTGTCAACCTCAATTTCTATAGATGTAAGCATCAACTCTCCTGGGGATGGGGCAAGTTTAAGATTTTCTAGTCTGACATTAATGTTTAGCTTACCTTGGCACCTAGGAGGTTCTTTTGTTTTGCTTTTTCTCCTATCATAGTTGACTGAACTTGTAGATGCCTAGGAACTTCCCTCACATTCAGGAGACACTCTGGGTGACATAATAGCAGATGAAGGAGTAACCGAGCCTCTACTAGCCCCCTGGTTCAGTTCCTTGTCAATCCCTTCATTAATCAACCTAGATATAAATTCGTCTTCAACAATCACCTCAGCAGGCATTTGAATAACATCTCCTCTCAAAATCACATCCTCATCTACAACTTCCTCTATTATATGTTCCATATTCTCATTAGACAGAGCCATTGGAATATTATCAAACAGAACATCAGCACCTTTCTTTTTAGCTTCGCAGACCTGCATAGGCAGAGAAGCCCTATTTCTTCGAACAACTGGAGAAATAATAGGAGGGCATTCATCATGTCCCATACATCCACATTTGCTACAAATAAACAGAAACCACTTATATTCAATAACAATATTATGTTCATTCCCATCATCATCCCTCAATGTGGCCTTATCAGGGAAATTAGCATTTACATTCATCAAAACCATAATACGAGCAAGTCTAGCCTCTGCATGTTCAGAGTCAATTCATCCATTCTAATAGGATTACCTAAGAATGACCTGATTCTTCTAAACATCCTCTGGTCCCATAATTCAATAGGTACATTCTTGAAGTTGACCCAAACTGGAACATCTATAGGAATAGCCTTCTCCTGTTTCTCACCGGGATGCCACCTCTTAAACATGATAGGTCTATCCATGACAAACCACTCGCCGTCAAGAACATAGCTCAGGTCCAATGGGTCTTCGAATCTAATCAAGAAAAAACCTTCACCTCTATCAAAAATCTCAAAGAAACCATTAACATACCAAATACCACTAAAGTAGTTTGTCAGTGACAGAATGTGAGGATTGAAATCTATGATATAGCCTAGGAGGCAATTCCTCCATTTGTTTACATTTTCCTCCACTTCAAACCTCAGATATAGTTTTTTCCATCCGTCAGCAACAATCGATTTTTGCTAGATCTGTAGCATTTCCTGTTTTTCTCAGTTTGAGACTCTCCCAACCACGAGATTTATCCTCCAAATCTATAGTAACCACCTCATCTTGAATCAGATTTGCATTTGAAAATTGCTCCCCTCTTATGAATCCACTGTAGGGAGGCAGCCAGCACGGTGTCATCGCTCCTCTGGTCTCATTTCCAGTCACCGGGACGGGAGCACGGGAGGCCATCAACCTTTTTCCTCGTCCTTCCCTTAATAAATCTAGAACATTGAATCACATAAATCATGAAAATCGTACTTAAGAAACATGTAAATATAGTGAGCTTAAAATGTGAATACTCATGGGCATGGACCACTTACCTCTTGTATTGAGGGTATCTTTAAGGAAGTCCTGATTCCAAGTTCCATAACTTTTAATAACCTAGACATCATCATAGTTCTATTAGTCCAAGTGTATGTTCCCTCTTTCTATTTCTAAATCTCAAAACCCCATCTTCCTAACTTTATATACTAACTTAGGGTTCTTATTTAGACTAAACATATCTTTAATCTAAAACAACCATAAAATCTTGGCATTGAAACTAAATAAAAACTCTTATTATATAATTACTATAATTTTTATACTCAAATAAGACATAAATCATCTTTGGACTAATGTGAACATATACTTCATATAATGGGAATAATTATCAAACATAGTCACATATTCTAAACTTACTCAATTGGGAAATCAAAGTAAAATACCATCACGGTACTAATATCAGATCTAATTAGGCATACATATATCACTTATTGTGTCAAGATAAGCATATATTATTCTTGCATAATGGCCACTCAGGTCTATAACTAAATACTAATATAATAACACAAGAAACTCCATCAAATCTCTAGAAAAGTAATCATATAATGTAGTAAGATCATGTATTAAAATATCAGGTCATTTCATAATCAGGTCATGGGTGAAATACCCAAAATGCCCTTATTAGGATTAGCATAAAAGCTGAAGTAGAAATATCAAATAAGAAAGATCAGGCTTTGGAATCATACTAGGCATATCGAAATAAGACCATTGTAAATTATTCATAAATTTATAAAGCCGGTTTCTATTTTTAATGTCCAAAATATAGAAATCTTTATATTTTAGAAACCAAACTAAAATAAATATCAAACATCCAAAAAACCCTTAGACTATATTTTTTAGGGTAGTAAACATTATAAGCTTTCTGTAGGTACCTTGTTTGGCTAAATCTGAGTTCTCAATCTAAAGATATGAATTTTAGAAACTTACCTAACCTTGGCCAATCTTGGCCATCAAGATCTCATCTGGCGGCCCTCATCTCAGGTGCATCCCAGGCCTAAGGCCGACGTCTTCCTTCCCCCTCCCTTTGTGTTCTCATGTGCATAAGTAGCAAAATAGGTCCCCACCATGCCCAAAACATCTGGTGAGGTCAAACTCCCTCTTTTGGCCACGAACTCGTGAGGTAGCTGCTTCCCTAACTCTGTCGCGATCTACACTCCATGGGAGGCACTTATTTGTGCCCTGGGTGGACAAGGTTGGAGATCCCCAAACCACGACCATGTTGTGGCTGCCACCCCTCCTAGTTTTCTTCTCCGCCATGGATCTTCCTCTCTTCTACTCTAGTTCGTGAAAACCCTAGATCTAGGTGCGTGAGGCCCTATACCTGGGATCCATGAGGCTTTCATAGCCTCCTTCCCAAAGAATCTCGGGCGGGGATCCTACTTCCTCAGACCCTATTCAAGTTGTAAAATAGGGGCGCACGACTCTACAGTCCATGCGGACTGGAGTCCCCCCCCTTTATTTTGTTTTACTTTTTGATAGAAGTCCAACACAAAGAAATATTTGTACAACACAAATCCGAAATATGTTTCATCTCAAATTTTAGGATAAATATTGTATTATCATTATCTCTTCATTGGAATGATAACAAGCTTTAATAGACAAAATAAATACTCCAAAAATATATTTTGAGTAAATTGTTTGGTAATGAAAAATTTAATTATTTAGAATACTAGATAATCCAAAATTATCTGAAATTTCTCCCATAACCTCATATTCTAGTAATATATCTACTAAAAATATTGTGAGTACTTATTAGGAGCACAAAATATAAAACTCCAAATTTTATATCCTAAGGACCCATATGTAAACCTTAATTGGTTGAATTAGGATTGAACTAATTTCTAGGGACAATGGCCCATTTCTTGGTCTTACAAAGAGTCCATAAGTTTAATCATATTCTTATTTATGAAACTAGTTGTTGAACCAATAATATTTGCCATTTTTTTCTTATAATACATTAGGTCATTGTTACTCTATTTCCTTAATAACGAGACCGGAGTTGGTCTAGAGTTCAAACCATTAATTGAAGTCATCATAGTAAACATTCGTCACATTATTGTTCACATGAATAATTCATTTATATTCATCTACATCCGACTACAATCATACACATTTAAACTATTATTTGTGTATTGGTTGACCAGATGACTTGTATTATAAATTTTGTCAACTTAATTACATACCTAGCCATGTTAGGCTCATTAGGTCCCTTGGAATATACTTACTAGAAAACCCCACATTAAGGCTTACATTAGCTATGAAATTGAGGATGTTACAATTCTACCCACCTTGAAATAAATTTTGTCCTCAAAATTTCTCTAGGCCACTACCCACCTTAGGGTTTTGCTTAACTCTTCATTCATTGATAGTTAATATATAAGGTACACTTATGTTCACAATTTTGCATGAAATGAGACATGTAATGTATTTCATTAAATGATTATGTGAGCTTATTTGTTACCTTGGTCTACTACTCAACTCATACTTAAGCTCTATGAAGCTAAACTTGTCTCTACACTTAGGGCATCTGAC
The DNA here is from genome assembly GCA_963693085.1 of Alisma plantago-aquatica. Classification (NCBI taxonomy): domain Eukaryota; kingdom Viridiplantae; phylum Streptophyta; class Magnoliopsida; order Alismatales; family Alismataceae; genus Alisma; species Alisma plantago-aquatica. Next base: position 1,167,003,978 of record OY856412.1, read on the forward strand.
TCAACCTTGTCATGAATTTCTAACATTAGGTATAGTTGACCGTCTAATCTTAGGTCTTCCAGGTACCTCCTACATTTCTAGACATGTGGTGATCAAGAACATACCCAGAGATGTGAGATCCGGACATGCTATCTCTCACTAACCTATTGATACATGTGTCCCATACCACATAGAATAATAACAAATGAGAGATGCATCAAAGTCTGATGCTTATGACATTCCTCTTCAATTCTCAATTGGTTGGCCATAACCATTGATAATGGAGAAGCAACGTCATTAGCTAGGGTTAGGTTGAAACTTGAGGCCTATAATAGGTAACCATCTATCTCTGACATCTCTCGATTTCTTCTAAGGTGAAAACTCTTAGTCATTCTAGGTCATTGTATCTTTCTTTGGGAATCTATCCCTAAACCCTAATCTCTTATCTTCATCCTAGGGTGACTATGAGAATCGTATTCGCCTAGTGGCCATTTACCAAATTGCTCTGATACCATATTGTAACACCATGATTTTCATATCACATGAGCGGAAGCATTTTTTTAGCTGGAGTTTCACAAACATGATTATCATTGCAATTAAAGTAAATGAAACACTTTGCATAACTGGAAAACTGATTCATACATAGTTTTGACAAAGAAAAACAAGTCATCTATTATACTCTGATTTCAAGACTACACATAACAAAAGATGTCTAAAATCCAGATCATCTCGGTAGATGGCACCCCACTAGGCAAGCTTGAAAATCTCCTAAACCTTTACTTGTTCCTTTGATCCTCAGCAGCTCCAAATCCTGGGGACATTTCGTCCCCAGCCATACATTGGAAAAAACAATCATTAGAGTAAGTGGCATGAGTATTCTAAAATATACATGATTAACAAACTGAAATTTGGACTACATAAACATGAAACGAACGCCAAGTTTTTAGTAAAACCTGAAACATATTATCTCTTATCTCTCAATCCGAATTCTCGTCTTTCTACTTTACGTTTTTTTAAACACATGTACCCTAGTACAGGGGTCTCACGACCTACACCAAAGGGTTTGGGTCATACTTATCTTATATGATTCCCTCTCATCAAACTCATGGATGAGATAATGGGCACACTCTAAACTAAAGTATCTTTTACTTATGATTTTAATCAGATTGTGGCCACCATTATACAATTAGTCCTCCTGAATTGGCGTATCTACGTTGTGACTGAATTGGTACCAAGGTACCTATGAATTGGCACTACATGCCTCTGAATGACACCAAGGTGTCTCTGAATTGGTGTGACTACGCCATGAATTGGTGCCGCAACACCTCTGAATTGGAGTAAACACTCCTCTGAATTGGCAGCAGATGCCTCTGAATCGTCCCGGGACTACTGAATGAGGACTTATCATATAATGTATTATGTGAAGGTTCCTAATTAATTATCTTAAGTCTAAGCTTACTGAATATTGAATCTGAGCTTATCTTAAACTAAAGCTGAATACTGATAACTAAAACTGATTACTGAGTATTGAGCATGTAAAAAATTCTAAATCTGAATCTGAATCTCTCATTCTTAAGTTCTAAACTGAATCTACATTTGAACATGAATATACATCTCAATTACTACATAACTGAGTTTTAGGTCTGAAACCCTTATCATGTACCTTTATTCTATATCTGCCTACCCATACAATGAGTAGTCCAAGTTTGAACCTAAATCCGATGGGCTTATTATCTAGATAAACCTTAATATGAAACTCTAATTTAATAGAGATGACTTTATTGATACTGAATATGACTAAAGAGTATAAAGGCTTAATAAAAGGATCTGAACTAGATATAGAAATACTAAGTGTACAAAGTATCTTTAGTCAAGTTTATGAGAGTAGCTCAAGTACAAAATATCTAAAAACATGAATTCTGACAAGATGATTTAACCTTTATAAGATCTTATTGAATCTAATCTTACCATGAATCTTAATGCTTACATATAAGCTTACATGTTACAACTTAAACCTTAAAATAATAATATTATATAATCTTATCTTGAAACTTAATCATAACTTAATGCAACATAATTCCTATTATCATCATAACTCAACTAACAACACATTCTAATCCCTGTAATACATTTATCTTGAAATTTGGATCATGCCTTAATATGTTCAAAACTTGTATTCTCCCTTTGTACTTAACTTCTAGATATTACTCATTCTATAGAATTTGATTAACTACCTAGTTCTTGGATCTCTCTATATATGAGAAAACATGATTCTAACTGAAATCTTAATACATGTTTGTATATATATATATATATATATATATATATATATATATATATATATATATATATGAGAAATCTTGAAACATAGTTATACTTCAAATCTCGATGTGAAGTTATCCCAAATTATCAATTAAGTATGACGATATCTCTTATTTTGCAGTCTTATTCATTAATATGAATCAGTAGTAAGAAATCTTATAGAAACATGACCCTTTAAATTTTCTCATGGACATGGTCCATGAGTCCCAATTATATTGAACAACATATCGCTACTTGAGATATTGAGCATATAAACTTACATAATTATAGAAGTACGGGAAAAATCTTTCTTGCATATCTTAACTTTAAAATCTTATAACATTGAATCACACAAATCATGAAAATCTTACTTAAGAAACATGTAAATATACTTTTCTTAGAATATGAATACTCATGGGCATGGACCACTTACCTCTTGTATTGATGGTATCTTTAAGGAAGTCCTGATTCCAAGTTCCATAACTTTTAAAAACCTAGACATCATCATAGTTCTATCAGTCTAAGTGTATGTTCCCTCTTTCTATTTCTAAATCTCAAAACCCCATCTTCCTAACTTTATATACCTACTTAGGCTTCTTATTTAGACTAAACATATATTTAATCTAAAATAACCATAAAATCTTGGCATTGACATTAAATAAAAACTCTAATTATTTAATTACTATAATTTTTATACTCAAATATGACTTAATTTGTCTTTGGACTAATATGAACATATACTTCATATAATGAGAATAATTCTCAAATATAGTCACATATTCTAAACTTACTTACTCAATTAGGAAATCAAAGTAGAATACCATCACTGTACTAATATAAGATCTAATTAGGCATCAATATATCACTTATTGTGTCAAGATAAGTATCTGTGATTCTTACATAATGGCCACTCAGGTCTACAACTAAATTCTAATATAATAACACAAGAAACTCCATTAAATCTTCAGAAAAGTAATCATACAATGTAGTATGATCATGTATTAAAATATTAGGTCATTTCATAATAATATCATGGGTGAAATACCCAAAATACCCTTATTAGGCTTAGCATCAAAACTAAATTAGAAATATAAAATAAGAAAGATCAGGCTTTGGAATCATATTAGGCATACCAAAATAAGATCATTGTAAATTATTCATAAATTTATAAAGTCAGTTTCTATTTTTAATGCCCAAAATATAGATATCTTTTATATTTTAGAAGCCAAAATAAAATAAATATCAAACATCCAAAACACCCTTAGACTATATTTTTGTAGGGTAGAAAACATCATAAGCTTTCTGTAGGTACCTTGTTTGGCCAAATCTGATTTCTCCATCTAAAGATATGAATTTTAGAAACTTACCTAACCTTAGCCAATCTTGGCCATCAAAATCTGATCTGGAGGCCCTGATCTTAGGCGCATCCCAGGCCTAGGGCCGACGCCTTCCTTCCCCTTCTGACCAGCCTAAATCGCACGTCCAAAAGTGGAGGCAGATTTGAGGTAGTCGAGCTTTTACATTTATAAACCCGAATCCTTCTAGGCCCCCGCAACTTTGTTTACGGGGTCGAAGTAGATATACGGGGTCGAACACAGGGACAAGGGGGGTAGTGTTGGGAATCCAGAATCGACACGCTACACTCCGGTAGGTATAAAGAGATATAAATTCCCAAAAGGGAAACAATAAGATGTCACAAATAAAACAAAGAAAACTATCTCCAACTGGAGCTACAAGAGAGATTTAAGGTTTTAGTCATTTAGTAGTTTTTAGGGGTTTTCATGCAACAGAAATAGAAAGATAATACTAGATCTAGGGCAAGATGCGAAGGATAAGACTACAGCAAAACAAGTGGCAGCAGTAACACCCTGCACCCCTCCTCTCAGAGCGGGTACTTCTAACCAAGCGTCAACACCCCTCTCGAGGTTGTCGATCTCAAGTTAGAGTGGAATGTTACTAAAACAACTCCGTTCCAGGCACTCTCGTACTCCAGAATCGGACCAAACACTAGAGCCACAACACGACTCTCGAAGCTGTTGCGACGGGAAAACATGATTCGGTAGCTAAGCGAAACGCGATCCAAACATGCAAGCTAGAGTTCAGATGTCAAACATAGCAGTCATCCAATATATCACACCAAGCATAGAGCAATAAGTAATTAAGCTTTTCTATTTCCATACACATTAAGGGTCTTAATACATTGCGTAAGAAAGGAATTAAATAACAGAAGTAAAGATAGATGTCGCCTTCTTGATGTAGAAGGGTGATAGACTACAACGGCACTCCCGCCCGATACCGGACATGGGCCTAGCCCGATACAGCGGTGTCGGGCGACACACTCTCTCGAGCGGCACACCGTGACGACTGACTGTATCGTTCAAGGACCTGGGCGATACGCTCAAGTCGGGCGACACACCCTCTCGGGCGGCACCATGACGGGCGAAGCGTATCGGGTTCGATATCGTGTCGGGCATGGAGTGACGCGTCCTACTGTCGGGCACTTGTGTCGCTCATCATTGTCGGCCGATATCGGCCCGTAGTGTCACCCAAGACGGTTCTAAGTGAACTATCCCCTCCCTCTCAGGATGAGGAAGGGCTCACCTAGTGTCGCCCAGCACGAGCACTGGGGCACGATACTCCTGCTCTCACAGTTTCCTCCGAAGATCACTCAAAGCTCCCAACTGTCTGAATTCCGAAGTATCCGAACTGTCTTTTCGGCTTCCTATAGCTGCTATTTATATGCAGCGGTTGGAAGAAGTTATGGTGCTCGAAGCGCCACGTGTCCTCCTTATTTGTGGGTCGGTGGACGGCCGATATTGGTATCGCTCGGCTCAGGAGTGTCGGCTATCGGTCACATGATTGACGACGCGTCTGCCGGTGGGCGGTTGTGTCGCCCGACAAGCTGGGTTGTCGGGGCGAGCTGGGCTCCCTGTCGGGTAGAAGGTGTGTCGTCCATCTGCTCCTTCTTGCGCGGCATCCTTTTGTCGTGCGTCATTGTGTCGCTGCACCCTATCGGGCAGAGGTTGTATCGGGCGTCAAGAAGGCCCAAATAGACTTGGAGTTATTCTGTGGGCCGGGACGGCCTTATTGCACCAAAATGAGGAGAAACTCTACAAAAGATGGAAATATAGGATTAAGAGCATTGCTTGGCCAATTATTGCGAAAGTGCATACAAAAGACAAGAAAAAAGCTAAAAATGGAAGTTTTGATAATAGAAAAATAGTCTAAAATATCACAAAAATTGGTGTTATCAACTCCCCCAAACATAGCATTTTGATTGTCCTCAATCAATATTTAAACTTTATTTTGTGATGCTTCTTCTTGTTTGGTACAGCTTTCAGGCCAAGAGGTAAAGCAAGTATAGTAATGCCTTTAGAGATAATGCTGTCTCATTACGAACAAAAGACCTTGCGTTTCCTACCTTATTATTTCAGTAAAAAAAATTTCTACAGCTTCAGCGAGACTTTAGTGTATGATTCCGAAGTTAGCTTACACACCAAACGACTTTATTTTCGAGGTAGAAAGTTTTGTAAAGGGTAGGCTAAGGCTTTTTGGGTTTTTCATCTTGTTTTCCATCAGTCCATCTAGGTAAGGGTCCGTTAACGGGCAAGTGGTCCCTGCAGTCCAAGCCAGTTGGCTTTAGAGCAGTGATTTCACATCCTATGTACCACTGCCCCAGATCTACCATGCCTAAAGATGGGTACTTTTGGAAAACAAGCGGGTATATATATTTTTTCTTTTCTTTTATTGGGCACAACTCTCATGCTTTTATTCACACTCATAAGGCTTCTCTCTCTTTTTGGGATTTTCGTTGGGTAAAGGGGAAACAAAGAGATTTCTGCTGTTTGGGCAGCTTTTTCCTTCTCCATACTCGTCTCTTAGCTGTTTGCGAGATTATTATATTTTTCAAAATTTTTGGCATGGAAAAACGTAATCTTCTGTTTGTTTGAAGTAGCATTATCAGAAAGATATAACAAAACTTGTATCTCGTTAAGCACAAAGAAAGCTAACTTTGCAAGCAGTTGCATTATGTTTTTACAAAAAAAAAATTCAAAATTTTAGCATGAACATATATATGTACACATGATTCCGGAAAGAATGAAAGAATAAAGAATTTGAGACAAAAGAATGAAGAAGATTAAGTTAGAAAATTTAGACAAAATTTTGTACCTCCCTCACTGGTACATGGTACCCCCCCAAACTTGCTCCACACTCTGTCCTAGAGTTGTGAAGTAGATAAGGTGAGGTAATGTTTATTCCAGTGAGGTTGCGCCTGCATCAGACAGAAGCTCCCACACATATTCGCCCCTTCTGCTGTGATAGACGATGTGGTTGAGCTGGTCAGGCGTTTCCTTATTCGCCATCCATTCCAGGACGTAGATGCCGTAGTCATTGGATAAGGGAAGCTGCTGCGGACAGCGGTGGCAGAACTGGAGTTCGTGCCATTTGCCTCCTTGCATGTCCATGAATGGTTGGATCATCTTTGCCACCTCGTCGTAGTATTTGCGGACCAGACGTTCGACGGGTGTCAAAGGTTCGAATGTACACGGCACTGGATGGTTCTTGTTGCTGTCCGAGCTGTTGTAGAAAATTCCTGCTCGCTGCCGGGTGTACACAATTAGGAACGTCCAATGATTGTAATGCAGAATTGGTAAAAAGATAGTGCCTGGGATCCCACCTCTCAATTCTGCCAGAAAATTTTTCTTCGCTCCTGTTTCGTCAGCTAGGCAGACGTCGTTGAAAAGCATGGGCTGGGCTATGTATGCATCTTCTAGCTTTGGCTTTATATACTGGATGTAAGAGGCTGCAACTGCTACAGCCAAACACCCTCCTTCCTTCACCATGTCCCTTAGATCGTCGACCGGGACTACGACATCACCTGCCTGAAAGGCGATAACTGATGGGGTAGAATCAGCTAACTTCAACTGGATTATATGGACCTGCTCCTGTGTGAGAGTTGCACACGTAAAGCGGTCAAAATTTGAGATCAGCCCTTCTGAATCTTTAGGCGAAGCAGTGTCCTCCATCCCACACACTTTCTTTAAGACCATCAACTGCTTGCCTGCCCCATGTTTGACGGTCGCCACTTCCTCTTTTTCTGAGGAGCTGCTGGATTGAGAAGATTCTTCTTCCAGGTCACTGTCCAGCAGCTGCTCTGGTACCCCTGCGTCCGGGAAATAACACTTGTCCTTGATCAGCAACATGGCATAAATGCCCTGTGTTGATACAAGGACGTGCCTTTGAGGACCCCCAGGTTTCCAAATGTGTTGAGCGCCTCAATGGCACCCAGGATGACAATAGCGATGTTTCCACTCCCCTCTTCTGCCTGAACAGGGAGGTCTCGGAGAGAAAAGAAGTCCCAAGGACCTTGATGATGTTGGCTTCCTCTCTTTATAGCTCGTAGCAGACGCAGTGGCAGGAGTCTCAGCTTTCTATCCTCCGGGCGGCAGAAAACACCCCCGGAGCATGGTACTTCATTGCGGCTGCAGCTCAGCAACTGGAGGTCATGGTTCCTGAGGTCTGCCATGCAGAGGAACCACACCTTGCGGTGTTTATACGGGGCCAACACAAGGTTTGGTCTATGCTCTTCAATGTGCTGCAACATGTCGGCTACCGCACGGGAGCCTGGATCTCCCTTCATCAAACTTCTCGCTAAGGTCGGGGTGGCGTTGTATATCATTCTCCGACCTGTCCTGTTGTCGGATCTATCATATTCAGCGTCGGCTTGCAGCTCGGCCATATTTTTGATGATCCTTTAAGACTTGCTTGGTTTTTTTCCTAAGAAGTCACTTCCTACTGCCGCATTCAGTGACCCCCATTCATCAGGAGTCATGCCATTGTAGAAGGTGGTGACAAGGAAGCCCTTCTTGTAATTATGATGGGGGCAATCCCTCAGGTACTCTTGGAACTGCTCCCAGGCGTCGTGAAGGCTTTCGTTTGGCTTTTGCATGAAGGAAGTTATTTTCTGTCGAGTTCTGACCATCCTCTCGGTGGGGTAAAACTTATTTACAAATGCTTCAGCTAACGCCCCTCATCCGTTCAAGGACCGGTGGGGTAACCCGAGGTACCAGGACAGTGCCTTGTCCTCCAGTGAGAAGGTGAATCCTTTGCAGTATATAACCTCCTGGGGGACCCCCTGCATTTTTATCGTGTCACATATGTTCTTGAAGGCATCGAGGTGATGGTAGGGGTTGTCATTTTTTGAACTTCCCCTAAAACTTTTGTTCTGAATCATAGAGATCATAGAAGGCTTAAGCTCAAAATTGGTTGCGTTGAATCGCGGGGTGATGACGGGACATCTGGAGTTGTTGGCTTTTGTTGATGCCAACTCCCTCAACGTCTTCTCCTCCTCCTCATAGTCGTCGCTGTCGCTAGCCTCACGATGTTGTTCTTGGTTGTGGTGTCACCTGTGTCACTCATGGTGGCGACGCCTGACATGGGGGTGGCCTTCGTCGGAGTGCTCTGATTCCTGATCTTCATACCGATCGTTGCCGTCATAGCGGTCATTGCCATCTGGTGGAGGTAATTCAGGCCTCCCCTCTTGGCATTCGTCTCCAGAAATGGATGGCTCCACGCGAGGCGGCATGACAGTTGGAGTTGGTTCTCAGTGGAACAGATCACTGTTCTTCAGAGTGCCTGAAATAGCACGAAAACTCAAGTTTAGAAAATTGAATTATTAATTTTAAGCAAAGAATAGTAGTAAGGAAAAAGAAAAAATAAAAAGAGTGTTGTCAAACTCATTTCTAAGCTTGAGGCACATGAGTGTAGTTAGTGGATTTAGATTCGTCTACAGTACCATTTTTGCCTTGTCCCCGGTAGCGGTGCCAAAAAGTTGATCGGCCTAAATCGTGCGTCCAAAAGTGGAGGCGGATTTGAGGTAGTCGAGCTTTTACATTTATAAACCCGAATCCTTCTAGGCCCCCACAACTTTGTTTATGGGGTCGAAGTAGATATACGGGATCGAACACAGGGTCAAGGGGGGTAGTGTTGGGAACCCAGAATCGACACGCTACAATCCGGTAGGTATAAAGAGATATAAATTCCCAAAAGGGAAACAGCAAGATGTCAAAAATAAAACAAAGAAAACTATCTCCAACTGGAGCTACAATAGAGATTTAAGGTTTTAGTCATTTAGCAGTTTTAGGGGTTTTCATGCAACAGAAACAGAAAGATAATACTAGAGCTAGGGCAAGATGCGAAGGATACAACTACAGCAAAACAAGCGGTAGGAGTAACACCCTGCACCCCTCCTCTCAGAGCGAGTACTTCTAACCAAGCGTCAACACCCCTCTCGAGGTTGTCAAACTCAAGTTAGAGTGGAATGTTACTGAAACAACTCCATTCTAGGCACTCTCGTACTCCAGAATCGGACCAAACACTAGAGCCACAACACGACTCTCAAAGCTGTTGTGACGGGAAAACATGATTCAGTAGCTAAGCAAAACGCGATCCAAACATGTAAGCTAGAGTTCAGATGTCAAACATAGTAGTCATCCAATATATCATACCAAGCATAGAGCAGCAAGTAATTAAGCTTTTCTATTTCCATACACATTAAGGGTCTTAATACATTGCGTAAGAAAGGAATTAAATAACAGAATTAAAGATAGATGTCACCTTCTTGATGTAGAAGGGCGACAGACTATAGCGGCTCTCCCGCCTGATACCGGACAGGGGCCTAGCCCGATACAGCGGTGTCAGGCGACACTCTCTTGAGCTGCACACCGTGACGACTAACTGTATCCTTCAAGGACCTGGCCGATACGCTCAAGTCGGGCGACACACCCTCTCAGGCGACACGCATGACGGGCGAAGCGTATCGGGTTCGATATCGTGTCGGGCATGGAGCGACGCATCCTACTGTCGGGCACTTGTGCCGCTCGTCATCGTTGGCCGATATCGGCCCGCAGTGTCGTCCGGGACGGTTCTAAGTGAACTATCCCCTCCCTCTCAGGACGAGGAAGGGCTCACCTAGTGTCGCCCGACACGAGCACTGGGGCACGATACTCCTGCTCTCGCAGTTTCCTCCGAAGATCACTCAAAGCTCCCAACTGTCCGAATTCTGAAGTATCTGAAATGTCTTTTCGGCTTCCTGTAGCTGTTATTTATAGGCAGCGGTTTGAGAAAGTTCTGGTGCTCGAAGCACCATGTGTCCTCCTTATTTGCGGGTCGGTGGACGACCGATACTAGTATCGCTCGGCTCAGGAGTGTCGGCTATCGGTCACGTGATTGACGACGTGCCTGCCGGTGGGTGGCTGTGTCGCCCGACAAGCTGGGTTGTCAGGGCGAGCTGGGCTCCCTGTCGGGTAGAAGGCGTGTCGTCCATCTGCTCCTTCTTGCGCGACATCCTTTTGTCGTGCATCATTGTGTCGCTCCACCCTGTCGGGCAGAGGTTGTATCGGGCGTTAGGAAGGCCGAAACAAACTTGGACTTATTATGTGGGCCGGGACGGCCTTATTGCACCAAAATGAGGAAAAACTCTGCAAAAGATGGAAATATAGGATTAAGAGCATTGCTTGGCCAATTATTGCGAAAGTGCATACAAAAGAGAGGAAAATAGCTAAAAATGGCAATTTTGATAACAGAAAAATAGTCTAAAATATCACAAAAATTGGTGTTATCACCCTCCCTTTGTGTTCTCACGTGTGTAAGCAGCAAAACAGGTCACGACTGTACCCAAAACATCCGACGAGGTCAAACTCCCTCTTTTGTCCACAAACTAGTGAGGTAACTACTTCCCTAACTCCGTCCTTATCTACACTGGGCGACACCTTCTTTGTGCCCTAGGTGGATGAGGTTGGAGATCCCCAAACCATAGACATGTTGTGGCTACCGCCCCTCCTAGTCTTCTTCTCCATCATGGATCTTCCTCTCTTCTCCTCTGGTTCGTGAAAACCCTAGATCTAGGTGTGTGAGGCCCTATATCGGGGATCCATGAGGCTTTTATGGCCTCTTGCCCAAAGAATCTCAGGTGGGGCTCCTTCTTCCTCAGACCCTGTTTGGGTCGTCAAACAGGGGCGTGCGTCTGTACAGTCCGTGCGGACTGGAGTCGCCCCCCCTTTTATTTTGTTTTCCTTTTTGATAAAAGTCCAACACAAAGAAATATTGTACATCACACATCCAAACTCCATTTCATCTAAATTTTAGGATAAATATCGTATTATCATTATCTCTTCATTGGAATGATAAAAGGCCTTAATAGACAAGATAGATACTCCACAAATATATTTTGAGTAAATTGTTTGGTAATGACAAATTTAATTATTTAGAATACTAGATAATCCAAAATTATCTAAAATTTCTCCCATAGCCTCATATTCTAGTAATATATCTACCAAAAATATTGTGAGTACTTATTAGGAGTATGAAATATAAAACTCCAAATTTTATATCCCAAGGACCCATATATAAACCTTAATTGGTCGAATTAGGCTTGAACTCATTTCTAGGGCCAATGGCCCATTTCTTGGTCTTATAAAGAGTCCATAAGTTTAATCATATTCTTATTTACGAAACTAGTTCTTGAACTAATAATATTTTCCAAACAAAATTTTCTTATAATACATTAGGTCATTGTTACTCTACTTCCTTTATAATGAGACCGAAGTTGGTCTAGAGTTCAAACCATTAATTGAAGTCATCTTACTAAACATTCATCACATTATTGTTCATAAGAATAATTCATTTATATTCATATACATCCGACTACAATCGTACACATTTAAACTATTATGTGTGTATTGGTTGACCAGACGACTTGTATTATAAATTTTGTAAACTTAATTACATACCTAGCCATGTTAGGCTCATTAGGTCCCTTGGCATACACTTACTAGAAAACCCCACATTAAGGCTTACATTAGCTATGAAATTGAGGATGTTACACTTTTCGACCCTTTCTGTCTACTCTTTAATGAGGAAGATGAAATCCATGATCTCTTATTCTTTAGTTGTAGGTACTCCTACTACATCTAGTACACGGTGTGCCTCAAGATTGTCTTGAGGAGTCAACCTACCAATAACTTTTTGATTAGTTCGTATGGATGGAGGATAGAGAATGATGATGTAAGATGATTAACAATGTAGGCTCATGTCTCAATTTGATGTGTTTTTCCTTGTGGCATGTAAGAAATAATAGGCTTCCTAGGAAACAACCTATTGAATCTTTGAATTTTTTTGATAACCTTGTAAATAACCTCTCCTTAGTGGTTAGTGCCAAACCTATCTTGGCTACCAATGTGGATCATCAGATCCTTAGATAGTGGTATTATGTATTGTAATCCACATGTATAGTATACATGATAAGACCCTATACTTGCCTTTTTGGAATATAAATTTACCTTACCAAAAAAAAATCAGGTTCCCTTACAAGGACCCAGAGTGACAAGGACTGACTGAACTTAACTAATATGATACATAACTCTTGTGGAAGATCTACTCTGATGCATTAAGATCTTTGATTCACATAGTTTTCCCTAAACGTTTGTGAGTAGAAGGGTGAGCAACTCGCTTAGAGAATAAGTTAAACAATAAAGCAGTTAGAACACTGAATTAGGAATTTAACTGCCATGAGAAAATGAAGTAAAATCAAGGAATGAATGCAAATTAAAACACTAAATGTACATAAATTTGCAAATAAAATTTTATCATGAATCAATAGAAATATAAAAATACTAGAAATATTTCTCATTATTCTCTTTCTATCCTTCATTAACCTAGACTTAACTTGATTACTAAAATGACTATTACTATGTTTGCAACTACACATAAATGACTGATCTTACTAAGTGAACTCTTTATTTGGACTTAATAAAAATCAATTAAATTCATCCCTTTTATTTTCCCTTGAACTCTCTTGGATTGTACCATCCAAGAAAAAACCACTATTGTGTAACTCATCATATAAATCATATGGTAAACTTGGGGACCTTAAGACTACTACTAGTGCCTCAGTCTGCATGGAGGGGGACTGATAACATCAATTTTGATGCAACTTTCATAACCTTATTTCATAATAAAATTCATTAGAAATAGTTCTTAGATGTTTGGTTTTATTCATTTTAACTTCCAATCACCTATTGATAGGCTATAAATCAGTTGTGTTGATATTTGCAGGAGTTCAATACAAATTTGATGAAATTAATGAAGTATAAAGCAATTGCTCAATGCATGACAACTTGTTGTTGATCAGAATGTTCGACAAATCTATCGAGCACTACATGGATGAGCAGAGAAACCTCAACATCTATATGTTTAGAGAACAATGATGAGCTATTCAAGTAATCATCCATCAGAGGAAGGTCGACAATTTTGTTGAAGCTAAGTCGGAAGACTACCTCGAAAAAAGTGATTCCCATAGAAACTTGTCGGTACCAATCCATAAGACAAATCATCGACAACCTTGTTGAATAGTGAATCATTGATATCCCTATCAACATTCCTGATAAAAGATCATGTTGTCTCGTCTGTCGACGTTGACTAAAGATAAGAAAACTCTTATCAAATAAACATATTGACAACACTATTGCCACCTTCATCAAAATTATTCAAAGACCGATAAATCCTTATAGAGCACACACCTCATTGACGTTGTTGTCGAGTGACAGACCTGTCAACGAAATACTTCATCAATTGAAAGGTCGATGCCATGTGGATCACCTGCCTCAATAGATGTTGGTCAAAGCCTATAAATAGACTCCCAAAGTCTCTCTTTAAAAATATCTTGGACCACAGGAATCTTCAGAGCCAAAAGGCTGCCCCCAAGTTCAGAGACAAGAATGAGAGATGTCAATCTATCTAGGTCTATCGAAGTAACTAACAATCTCTTCTCTTAATGATTCAACTCTTCACCATCAACAATCCAATGGACCATCCAGTGAGAAGCCAGGATGAAGGAGGGAATAAAGTTGTCAACGTACTTGTCGACCACTTGCCTGATCAATTAAGAGCACTACAAAAAATTTGGCCTTTGTTGAAGAACATTTGTGAGGAACCAAAAATCGTGAATAATGATGTCTATTTGTGAGGGCTCATCTTTCAAATATGGGACCAAATCCCTCAACCATGTTTTTAACATTCTTAGAACATTTATGTGAACACTAATCTGTCACAAATACATTACTCACTAATCACCCTATGAAAAATACCATGCCAAATGTTTCCCTCCATCTCATAACCCTTCCCTCCATTCTAAAACACAACATTTGTAAATCAAAATTAAAAATAAAAATAAAAACACTTGTTCCTCCACGCAAGAACTGTTTCATCAATCCGTGCTTCCCCCTTTTGTGTCGTGCACTTCCCCCTCTCGCGTCGTGCACTTCCCCCTCTTGCGTCGTGTGCGTCCGACCGGTCCTCCCCTCTTCGCACCAGTCCTCCCCTCTCCGCCCTCCATTGCTCCACGCATAAGCCCTCGACCGAAACTCCGACGCCCTCACAAGAATGGAAAACAATTTCCCGTCTGCTGTGCTCTCGTGACGGCATATAAAGTCTTTGGACTGTGAAGACACCCCGAGTGACCGAGTCCTCACGTTGTAAAGACCGGCACTGTGATTTCTTGAGCCATCGCGTTGGGGAGACCTGTGATTTCTTGAGCCATCGCCGGTGGATTTTTCAGTGAACTGTATCTCTTCGACCTGGTGCACGGTACGCTCTCCATGTGGCTGGCCGCTACCCTATTCATCTCATACTCACAATCTCGCTGCCGATCTTCTTTTTCCATTTCATTAGCAATAGTATTGCATTTATGACTAAACTATTCAGCCATCACTACCGATCTTCTTTGTCGTAGTCAATTTCTTAACTTAATTGTGCAAAGGGTCATGAGGAGAAGGAAAAGAAGGTGGTTAGCAATGTAGTTAGCAGTGGTAGATTGGGACTTCTCTGGAGTGATTGATGATGCAAGAGAGTTACATGAGTTGTTCTACTGGCTTGTGGGTGGCTGAGGCTCTACAACGTAAGGTTTTAGGGTGTTTGTGACTTGAGGGACTAAAGGCGTTTACAAGGTAATTTGGGAATTTCTTTATCTTGGGAAACTAGGGTTCCAACTTGGGATTGTTGGATGGGGACTTGATAAAGGAATTCAAGGGAATAGAAATCATAAAGATTGGTTTACTAGCATCAGAGAACAAGGAAAAATAAAATTGTGGTGGTTGGTCTTACTATTCACATGTTGGGGTCTCCTACCCAAGAAGGTGGCAAACCATGCACCCGCTTGATCGAGGTCAAATAATACACATTGGGTACATGATGTCTAAAGAAAATGAAAAGTCGAGCATGAAATGTATTCAAATCATTAAATTCCAAAACTATATGGTTAAATATATTTTGATTTATGTGTTACTTATCATATTGGGTGAGAATTTGATGATTGATTGACTTGAAAGTTGATATGTAAGCTAATTGCGGAGCAAGGAATCTATATTTATAATTACCTTCCATTTTGACATTTTTAGATATATAAAGAAATGACTTGCATGTGAAGTAATCTTTTATTTTATTTATCTCTACCTTTATTCTTTCAATTCCCCAATTTCATTTTGACTCTTCCTTTCTCTCATATAGTCATAGGAAAATCCAAAGACTTTTTGTAAACAAAACTCTAATAAAAAATATATTAAAATGTAAAATTGTAGAACCTACCCCTTCATAAAACATTGTAGAAATTTCTTACACATAAACCTCAAACTAAGAGTCTACTAACATATACTATATATTTTTAGGGATAAATAACACATTTACATCATTATATAGATAGGCTCATTTTCAAAATCATTTTAAGTAATATTAAACCCATTATTCAAATTGGATATACTTATTAGGGGTAGTGACATTAATATATTATTTTACATGTGATTATCATTGTATAAAGTTTTGGGGTCTATGACATGTGATGTATTAATTCATGTACTACCAATTTCTAGATCACACTATATTAGTTCATTCATAAACTAAGATGAAATCTTACATCAAGTGAATTAGGGTTAAATATGCAATATAATAAATTATTATTTATCCATAAATACTACTCATCAAAGCATTTCCCCTATTATCATCCTTTTAAGGCCCATCATAATATAACTTACACCATTTTTTTAGGGGTAGGGATCTCCCGTACTAAGCCTAAGAGCATCCAAATCTTGGAATTAGTGTTTCTATGGTTATAAGGCTAGGCTTTGATATGCTACACATTCTGAGGCTTTATCAATATTAAGTAGGGCTTTATGATCTGAAAGGATGTAATACTATCATGTAGCACCTGTCTAATTAACAAAAATTATTGCATTAACAATAACTGACAATAGTGGAGTATTGTGGTGAATCTATATTATGGATATATGTAATCTTAAAAGTTAATTTTAACTTTATCATTCACTTAGGTTTAATTGATAGCATTTTGTAATTAGAAATCCAATTCTTTTTACTAGCCTTACTCATGATTATTAGTACAACAATTTATAATGTCCTAATTCCTCATATAATATGAGGCTTTGTATACTCTTTCCTAGCAATATTCTGCCAAGTTTTTGGCATAGTTGTTAGGGGATTTTTGAATGGAACCAATTCACAATGTAAAATCAAAACTAGACACTCTAATCTATTTTACTTATATAATTCTATAAATTCTTGCCTTGATTCTCAGACCTCAAATTTTATTTTCAAGTACAAGTTCATGGTATTGATGCACTCCCTTTGTCATGATGAAATGACAATGTTTGGTTTTGATCTAGAGCAAATTATTTGACAAGGTAGAAGTTTAAATGCACCACCAATCATACCAATTATACCATAACTGAATAAAGAAGAACTGATAGAGATAGGAGACATGAATCTCAATGTTGAGATATATGTGATGGTATGGGATGAGGTCAGAGTTTCATAAATGACTACATAGTAGGGACCACTTGAAGACAAGTGGTATACATGGAAACTTTGAAAATTTGTCCAAGCTTAGTGGAGCTTGTGATGTCATAGGAATTCCATGGATGTCTCCTTGAAGAATCAATGCAACACATATATGCAATTATCGAATGTTTTAATATATAAAATTGATGATTTTCCATCTATAATAGTCTATTTGAAGTTATTCTAATATTATTTTATGGATAAGGAAAGACCTGGTACAATAATTTGGCACCTAACTCCATAGAGTCATGGGAGAAGATAATCAACAAGTTCTTAGAGTGTTACTCCCCTACTATCTACAAAAGATCACAAAAGTAGTGGATACAATTTACAACTTCAAGCAAACTATTGGTAAATTTGATTCCAAGGCATGGAAAATATGTGGTTGTGGAAGTGTCTGCATCAACAAATTGGTTTCTTTGACCAAGACAAAATTCTCTATGAGTTTTGGGCATGTCTAAAAGTATGATGCTTGACGTTTTATAAGGTGGATTCTTCTTGAGAACTATGCAAATAATGCTGAGAGATCATGTAAAACATGGTGATGAATTAATCACAAGTAAAAGTACACATCTGCTCTATAATATGGCTTGAGTAGGAAAAGCTTAATAAAGGAGAGAAGTACCTTGCTCTGCTTCAGTCAGCAGATAGTTCAGGTTCTGATGATGACAATGATAAGGATGTGGAGATAACCTTTAATACTGGACTTGAAGTCCAGTACTCTGACTGTCTCCATATCCTTATCATTGTCATCATCAGAACCTGAACTATCTACTGACTGAAGCAGAGCAAGGTACTTCTCTCCTTTATTAAGCTTTTTGGCTGCCCCATCAGGTAAGCCACCACTCTCATCGTCTTCCTCAGTTTCGTCATCATCTGATGCTAAGAAATTCTTAAATTCCATCTCATCAAGCTTCAAAAATAGAAAAGAATAGTCAAAACTGAATTGCATATACAAAAAAGAATAACACATTATGGTTTTAAAATATAAATGTTGTACAATAATTATATATTAAGACTAGTGGTAGTATTACATGAAAGTGCATTTTAAAAATAACAAAAAAAATGGAGTCTAGGAAGACTGGCTGGCAGTGGGGATGAGCACAAACTGAAGTGATCTGATGACAACTTAAACGAACAATCAATCTTTGCTTGATCTAGTTCAAAGAGGTTTAGAAGTGTGGTTAAATTTGCAAAATGCGAGATGACTGCCAAGTGGTCTCAGTTTGAAGACTGTTTCCAGCAATTCATATTTCTTTTGGTCTAATGTACATTTAGGTACATGTTAGATGCAATATAAGCTGGTTGCATATTAGTGCATAAAACAAGATACAATAAGGGCTTGTTTATAGGAATGGGTTTAAATGTAAGGGATTTTAATCAAAATGATGCTTTGGTATGCTGTAATCAGATGTAAATGTAAGGGTTTTTAGTCTATATATTCATTGAGGTATCGAAGGATTCATATATGTAAAATGGATAAAAAAAGGTCCATTGGGATATCACTACTCCCATAAAAATGGATAAAAAAATTCCTAGTCTCATCAACTATCTAGTAGACATGCTTAACTATATATAATAACCATGTTAGAGATTTAAAGGCTTACCAAAGTATTTATATACAGAGCTTATACATAGATCTGTGCATCAACCAACCATTACCCCCACAGCTCAAAAATGCATGCAAGCACTGCACATGCCCCACATGAAGATATTACATACTTGAAATGATTCTAAAAGCATAATCACTTTGTCTTGGAAACTTCATCTACAAACCCTATAAATAGACTAGTCAATAGATAGAGGGGAGGATCTCTCATTATACGGTTGAAATAGAAACTTGAAGGACACAACATCAAATCAGAGTGATAAAGACTTCCTAGAAAAAAATATCCTATGATAAAAACAAACTAATAACTGAGAGATTCTCACATTAAAACCACAAAGTTCTTATCATTTTTGGATATTCTTTCCTCACATATTATGTGTTCTTATTCTTCATCTAGTTTCCCAGTTGTAACTAATATCAAGAATAAGTATTCCATTTATTAGCCATGGGAAGTACAACCATGAAATCAGATATGCAGGTTTAGGTTATTCTACAAATCAAATTATGAAGTAGGAGTTATTCTATAGATCATAATTTCCCAGATTTAGGTTTAGGTTATTCTACAGATCAAATTATGAAGTAGGATTTATTCTACAGATTCAGGTTGGCGATTCACCAAAACCTGAAAATAGGAAAAGACTACAGATTCATGTATTTGATGGGTCCAACAAATAGTATAGGGGACAGATATAAAATATGAAGAACAAATTTACTCTAAATCAAACCTATATCAGGTTACTCGATTTTTTATATATATAATCAAGGAATATAAATACCTAGATAGACTAAAAGTAATATAATCAATATACTATTTGAATTGCATATATATATATATATATATTTCTTGTAATGTGTGCTTAACGTATTATATATTTTCCTTCATGTAGATGGATTTTCTAATAGATCGGAGTTGGATGTATATTGGGAACAGAGTGCGAAGTGATGTATTCAAGGCAGGGTTATGAAAGTTCATTGAGTTTGCTCTTATCCATTAGAGACCAACTAGACATGGGAAATTAATATGTCCTTGCAAGGTATGTTTGAACAGATACCTTAAAACAGAGGATGAGGTATTCTCACATGTATTACAAAAAGGATTTGTGCATAGCTATGATGTTTGGACGTTTCATGGGGAGGTGATTGGTAGGAGCAATCCTTTTGTGGCACCAAACATGCCTAGCACCGACAATATTCATCAGATGCTGGGGGATTTGTTTGGTATGGGTGACACAACAAATGACCACTCTACTGAAGCTACAGAGGAACCTGCAAATGTAGATGCACAAAGATTTTACAAGCTACTAAAAGAGGTGGATCAACCACTCTATAGAGGTTGCACAAGTCATTCTAAGCTATTGTATTTGGTTGCCTTGCTATTTCTGAAGGAGGAATCTGGATGGTCCAATGATTCTTTCACAAAGTTGTTACAGTTGATTATTTTAGGATTTCCAAAAGAAAATTGTCTATTCTCGGAGACGTACTATGAAGCAAATGCGATCATGAAGGATTTACGACTTGATCATTCTACTATATATGTATTTATAAATAATTGCATGCTTTTTCACAAAGATGCAGCTTCAAAAGAAAATTGTGATACTTGTGGTGCTTCAAGATGGAATGAAAAGCAATACAAAACAAAGGGAAAGAAGGTAGCTTCTAAGTTCATGTATCACTTCCCTTTGATACCTCAGTTAGAGAGGCTCTATATGTCTTCATCTATTGCTAAAGATATGATTTGGCCATCTGAAGGAAAAGGCAAGGATGGTCGTATTCATCATCCTTTAGACACACCAGAATGGTTGTCTATTGATGCCAGGTATCCATACTTTGATGCTGAACCACATATTATTAGATTGGAATTAGCAACAGATGGATTTAATGCATTTGGCAATATGAGTGCATCACATAGCATCTGGCATGTGTTGGTGACACCTCTCAATCTTCTGCCATGGCTTCTTATGAAAGAACAATTTATTATGATGTCCCTATTAATCCCAGGTCCACATATGGTTGGCAATGACCTTGATGTATACTTGGAGCCATTAATTGAGGAGCTGCAACTACTTTGGGAGCTTGGAGTCAAAGTTTATGATGCATATAGAAAAAGGAATTTCACTATGTGGGCAATGATTTTATGGACCATTAACGATTTTCCAGCATATGGTGACTTATCTGGTTGGATCACTAAAGGTAAGAAAGATTTGGGATGTCCTTGTTGTAATGTGGAGACTGTATCAAAATGGTTAAAGTTTGGGAAAAAGTAATGCTATGGTTTCCATCGAAATTTTCTTCCAATGAATCATCCATATAAACGTGATAGGAAAAATTTTGATGGTGAAAAAGATTTTTGACTTCCACCTAAGCCACTATATGGAGAAGATATACTGAGGCAATTTGATGGATATGAAAATATCACATTTGGAAAAATGAATAAGCGCAAGAGGCTTGGAGATCAAATTCAACCATTACCTCCTGGTTGGAATAAGATAAGCATCTTATTTCACTATGCAGGCAATGATTTTATGGACCATTAACGATTTTCCAGCATATGGTGACTTATCTGGTTGGATCACTAAAGGTAAGAAAGATTTGGGATGTCCTTGTTGTAATGTGGAGACTGTATCAAAATGGTTAAAGTTTGGGAAAAAGCAATTTTATGGTTTCCATCGATGTTTTCTTCCAATGAATCATCCATATAGACGTGATAGGAAAAATTTTGATGGTGAAAAAGATTTTCGACTTCCACCTAAGCCACTATCTGGAGAATATATACTGAGGCAATTTGATGGATATGAAAATATCACATTTGAAAAAATGAATAAGTGCAAGAGGCTTGGAGATCAAATTCAACCATTACCTCCTGGTTGGAATAAGATAAGCATCTTTTTCAGCTACCTTATTGGAAGTATTTATCTATTAGACACAATCTGGATGTGATGCACATAGAAAAGAATGTGTGCGAGAATATTTTAAACACAATATTGGGTGATTCTAAGAAAAGTAAAGACAACTTACAAGCTCGTCAAGATATGAAGAAAATGCGCATTTGAAGATATTTATGGCCAGTAGATGCAGGTGACCGCTATTACTTGCCTCCAACATCTTACACCATGACTAATGCGCAAAAAGATAAGTTCCTATATGTGTTAGAAAAGTTGAAAGTTCCTCATGGCTATTCTTCTAACATATCTAGGTGTGTTAGCAAATCTGATAGAAAACTTGTTGGGCTGAAAAGTCATGATTGCCATGTTCTTATGCATCAACTTCTACCTATTGCCTTGAGACATTGCATAAGCTTAGATGTGTACAAGCCTATTACTAATTTGTGCTCATTTTTCAACAAGCTTTGCTCTAACATTATTGATGTGGAGGAATTCAAAGAATTGGAACAAGAAATTGCTGTCACTCTTTGCCAGTTGGAGAGAATCTTCCCTCCTTCTTTCTTCACCATCATGATGCATTTGCCCATTCATTTAACGTATGAAGCCAGGCAAGCTGGATCTGTCTGAACTAGGTGGATGTACCCAATAGAGAGATACTTGAAGAAATTGATGAAGTATGTAAGAAACAAAGCTAAACCGGATGGTTGTATTGCTAGTGGCTATTTAGCTGAAGAAAGTTTGACATTTTGTGCTAGGTACTTGCATAATTTTGAGACAAAACTCAACCGCACTCCTCATAATGTTGATGGATCTCCAATTAGAGTTGGAGTGTCAAGAAATTTCGACATCCACACTTTGGAACAAGCCCAACGTTATGTCCTTTTCAATAAAGAGGAATTGAATGTTTACAGAAGGTAAGATTTAATTACGTCCTAAAATTCTTGCTGATATTTGTATATTTGTTGTACATTAATTTAACACTTCTTATAAAGCAGTGAACACATGTGTATTCTTCAAGATATGGAACCCAACATTGCCCCACAGACCCTAGAAACAAAACATGCAAAGGAGTTTTCTAAGTGGTTGAAAGAGCATGTAAGTCTCAAACATAAATATTGTTGTCACTCTTAATGTTCAAGTTAGTGTAGATTACATTAATGTTTTACTTTTTTATGAAGGTAATGCAAATGCGAGAGATTAGGCCGAACAATATTAGTGATGATTTGAGATGGTTATCCCAAGGCCCTTGTGCTGAGGGAATGTCTTATGAAGGATTTTCGGTCAATGGATATCGTTTCCATTCAAAGCACATTGAAAGTACATGTACTACACAAAATAGTGGAGTGTATTTGTGTGCTGACACTTCAAGTTATTCAAGTGGTAGAGATCGAAATCCTATAAATGCTTAAGTCACGTACTATGGCTACTTAGAGGAGGTTATTGAGCTAACTTATGGTCCAGGAATCAAAGTTCCATTGTTCAGATGTTCTTGGTATGATGAAAGCACTTCTAACGGGTTGCGAATTGATGAATATGGGTTCACACAAATCAACACTTCAAGGATAAAAAAAAGGAGGAACCCTTTATCCTGGCTTCTCAAGCATTGCAATGCTTTTATGTGAAGGATCCTACTGCTGATGATTGGTGCACAGTGCTAAAGCATCCTCCTAAAGATTATTCTGAAGTACCTCTTATTGAGAATTGTTTGACTGGTTTACAATCTGAAGCTATTGATGGTGGTGTAACTAGTGATGTGTCTTGGACGAGGAGTGACACCGAGGGATCTTTTGTTGATAGAACTAAAAGAAAAGAATGATGGGGCTAATGTTTAGTTCATTAATCTGTCTGTTTTCATCAAATTATTTTGTTTGCAAGTCTAGAATAATTTATTTGGGGAATATGTTCTATTGCATTTTTTGGCAAACTATTACTATATGGCATATTCTTTGCAATTTATTTAGTCTTGTTTCATATACCAGCAAGTAGGACATCATTATAACTCATCATTATTCTTTTTTGGGATATGAAACCAAGGTACTCTACAATTTATATGTTTTTCAAATGCTGAATATTCATATGTTGGTGTCTCATATTCTCCGCAATTTATTTGTTTTTCAAATGTAGCTACTACTTTTGTTACTGACATTTCTGCACTAATAATCTAATTTTTTTTCTTGTCATTTGAAGGATGGCAGGAAGAAGAATCACTAGATCTAGTTGTAACAACACACCCAGTCAACCTATTGCTGTCCCTCCATCCACAATTGTAGAAAATTGTGAGGATGAACCTACTCTACTGTCCAACAATATTGAAAATGATGTAACAGTTGAAGAAAATGTTGAGGATGAACAGGAGAATAGGAAGTATGGACGTGGGCCTGCAAGTGAGCAAAGCCTACTTCCTAAGCAAGGGGAGCCACGTCACAAGGTCCAATGGGATTATGAAGGAAATGCTATTGGGGAGAATGGTGCCAAATTGAATCGTTATTGTCATATGCTAGGAAGGAAACCACACATATGGCATCTAGACTTGAAATGGAATGAACAACCACAACAAGCTTTTGCAGATAGAAAATCATTTATTGAGGTAATATTTTTCATAAAAAGACCAACAAATTGTATGATTGTTATATCTAAAGTAATATTTTCTATGTTTTTGTAGAAATACTTCGATTTAGGCAGTCACCCTAATGAATGGAATCACATTGATGAACAAATTAGCAAAGGGATATCAGTGTGGAGGACACGTGTAAAGAAAGATTACTATGAAAAGTACAAGATTGAACCAGAATTGATGATGAAGAAAGTTGAGAAAAATGCTTCCATAGATATGGACCAGTTTAAAAATCTTGTTAAAGAATGGGGAACCTAGAAGTCTAAGGTACAATGGTTTCATATAACTTGCATGTATACCTATCTACTTTTTCTAATTATATGTTTCTTATGGTTTAGAAAATTTCTGAGATCAACAAGGCAAACAGTGCAAAAAAAGTGATGGATCATACCACATGATCAAAGCCATGGAGTTGTTATTGGGCAGAAATGGTATTAATAATGGACACTTGTCTTTCTCAATAGGAGTTGAACATATAACATGGACAATTATTATGTTATCTATCATGTGTAGGTCAGTGAAGATCAACCCATTGTGCCTCTTAACAAATTTTTGGAAAAAGTTTACGACAAAAGCCCACAAGTGGTTAGAAAATGGATATTTTCTTTCCTATGATGTCTACAAAGCTACATATGCTTAGATATCTCAATTTAATCTTTCCTTTTATGATGCTTTCTAATTACAGCTTGAAATCTCTGATATTGTGGAAAACCAAGTAGCAAACCAAGAAGAAATAGATCCTAGAAGTGTTGATAATCTAACACGTGATGCTTATTTGCAAGTTTTAAATCCTTCCAAAAAGGCTAGGATCCGAGGTGTTGGAATTGGGCACAAAGAGATAGGACATAGGGGAAAATCTTCCCGTATAAGATATGAAATGCTTCTTGAGGAAAGCAATGCAAAGGATGTATGTTGGATTATAACTAAACTTGAACTATTAGTTACAACTAGTCTATTAGATCGATGTTTGTAATTTGTTTTCTATTTCAGGATAAACTTAAGGAACTTGAAGAAATAGTAAATGGATTGAAGAACTCTGTCTCCCAAATAATGACTTGGTATAATCAATCACAGGTAACTTAGATTCAGTTGTCTATGTCAATGTAATATATAATTTTTTTTGACATTGTTGATCTATTTGTTATAGGATGGTGGTATTAATGTTGATTGTGCAGCTGAATACCCCAATCATAATACTGCAAGTGTCTTACACATGCAAAGTGGCACAACTAGGTCAGGTGTGGGTTCTTTTCACATACAAGACAATACAAGTAGTGGTGCAGATGTAGGCATGTTTCCCAGGCAAAATAATTCAAGAGGGGATGGCTTAGGAAGACTTTCTAGACAAAACAATTCAAGGGAGATTGGAGTAGGCATGCTTTCCATACAAGGCAATTCAAGGGAGAATGGAGTAGGCAGGCTTTCCATACAAGGCAATGGACATCCACTAATCTTTCAACCACATGTACCTCATAACAGCTATACATTATTTTCAATATTCATACACATAAGAATATAAACATGTACACTTTATTAAAGGCTGCAGTTGAAAGTTGGTGCCCTACTTTTGGTAATAATCGACAAAGTCATCCTCAAATGCAGAGCACACCAAGCACATCTTCATCGGTGTCTTTCACACCAAGAACTCAATGTTTAAATTAGGTATTGAATACATGCTTGATTAAACTTCTAGGGTATCCATCCATATATCTTGTACTTATACCAAATCTGATATATAAGGCCAAATCAAATAGATAAGGCATGCATCTACTTAATGGTTAATGCCTCAGACCAGTCGGTATCCAAACCAAATACATGTATCTTCTTCTCAAGAAGTGTGGATAGGTCCACAAGAAGGCAGGTGTTGTTGTTCTTGAAAACTTTCTAGGGAGTCTAATTATTCTAAGAAAGGGTGTAATTTCCAACAACTCCCTTGTTGGATGCTTCCCTTCTCCATATCTAAATTTGTTTCTAAGGAAACCTATTTTTTATCTTTTCTAGAAATTATTTGAATATTTCCCTCCTAGGGACAACTTTGCAGATCTTGTATTTTACCTTTCTTTTTTTGCTAGTTTTGCTACTTTCTCTGCTTTAGTCTTATCTTTCCCGAGACACAATTGTGCTAGTATCAACCTTGGACCACCGCATAGGTGTGTTGGATCCATATATATAATATCATTGTTAGATAAAGTGAACTTGTCATAGTCATAATTTCTCATATCCAGGAGAGGTAGTAGGTTATTCATTCCTATAAAACCTCTAATAAAACTTTTCTCCCTTTTTGGTGATTACATATGTGGAGGTATTTTAGGTCAATAAATATAAAGGCCCTACTCTCCATAAAGTTCTTCAGGAGCTGAGTGTACTTGAGATGGAATCATATCACTATTATCTTCCATATCATGCATAATTCCTTCCAACCATCAGGGATTACCCAATATTAGCAAGTTTCTTCTCCAGTATGCTTTTAATAATAGATAGCTCTGCTCTAATCATATTTCACATATTAGACCTTACGAATATTGCACAAGTGACTATCTTATGGATTACCCATACAATCCTAGAGTGTATCTTTGAAGCTTTTGAACTCTGATGTTTGTGCTTGGGCTCTCCGATCAGCACTTGGCAGCCACTGTTGTTGTTGAACTGGCTCACTTCTTTGTCATGGTTCACTTTGTTAGACATGAGTACATGTTCTTCTATCCCACACAAAATCTTGTTTAAAATTTGTTCTATTAAAATCCAATCTTTAGTGAACATGTGGACAAACAGTTTGAGCGCTCCTCTAGCCCATTCTTTTTCATTTTCCTTTATTGGGAGGTTCTTTAATGATGTCATAAACTCCATCTTAAGTTAGGTATAAGACTGTTGGTGGTAAGTGCAAGGGATGAGGAGACGGGATCCTCTTACAATATTCTCAACCCCATATGTTATCCCCAAATTCTTTATAGTTTTTCTACATGTGTATCTTGTTTCTCTTTAAGACTGACTTTGCATGAACAAGTCGTATTTGAACTGCTGCTCTTTATTTCTAGGCTCAAACTTGTTTCTCAGCTTCCAGATTGATACTTTGGTTGAAGTTTGTTCATTTGAGGTCACAAAAGTTGATATATTCTTTTGTAGACTTAGTAGGGGTTGCTGGTTCACTTGTTGTCTCTACTGGAATCTATGACAATTCATCTTCCCTGACCTTGTCTTTTGATTCAAATTTCTTCCAAGACCTAGTACTATTGACAATCTATGTACATATCAACTAATCTTGGCCAAATTGTTTTAAGAAAGGGTGTAATTTCCTCCCACTGATCCTCCTGTATCCAATAATTCTCCACAACAAACTTCAAGGTGTATGTGTTCCTTTACCTATCTGTAGTGGTGGAGTTCAAAGTCACTGCAATCTTTTTGGGGACATGTTGTACCCCTCAGCCATCCAGGCTTGTGTACACCCTACAAGGGTGGTGAAGAGACTCTAGGATTTAAGATTAGGTGGAGGATGAGGAGGGGAAACACAACACTGATATGTCAGGTGACCACACATGTAGCATTGATAACAAACCTTTAGTTTTTTCCATTGTATTTTCCATTGGCCTTGGCATCTAGGGGGTGTCAAAGACTGACTTGCATTGGTTCTAGTTGCCTCTATAAGGTCCTTCCCCTACACGTAGATTGTGAAGAGGTCCATATGCAGCAGGGGCATCAATGCCGATAGAATGGTTGGAATCAAGAACAATGGAAACATCTAACAAACCTCTACAACATACTTGTAGCCCCTTAGGATGTGTAGGCATGTTTCTTTACTAGTACCACATCTGTTGTAGCTAGGATCTATAGTTAAACACCTTCACAATCTACTCTGGTTGGTTAATAGACTGTCTATGTCATAGTCTAGAGGAATACCTGCAAACAAGATGACACCAGTGCTTTCCATGGGAATTTCTCGCATGGACTCTTGCCTTGGCATATCAGTCTATATGCAAAGCTAGTAGTGAATTTTCAATCTATATTTGGTCCCCAAGCCCATGTATTGTGACCTTTACCCTAAATAGGGATAATTCCATATTCTAGTCTGCATTGAGGTTGACAAAGCTAACCACCACCAGATCCTACAGGTTGTTTTGTATGATCCTCCAATCTTAGAAACTCAGGCACCAAGATTCGTCAATGACCCTCATATTCTCCCAGGTGAAAATGATCGTGTTGTTATGGTTCTTCATTAGACCTTCCAAACTATAAACCATTCTCTAAAAAGGAGTATCTCACTACCATATATGACTCGACCAGAATATGCTAAATGATGGCACTTGATCATAGCCTTAGATGCTGAAAAAATCCATTCAATAAATGTAGATAGAGTGTTCCTTTCACCAAAAAGGAATAGATAGGTGTATGCATCTGGAAGGCACAAATGGTGAGCTTCTGTCTACATATTGTGCATGCTGAAGCAGGGTAGATTATAGGGAGGAAGATGTAGTATGCCTTTGCAGATTTCGAAGTTTTCTTTTTTGGTGAGAGATTTTAGGGGACAATGAAATATCTTAATAAATTCTCAATTGCCAACCGAAGGCCACTCACACCCTCCCCTACCTCCAACCCCCAACCACCAACCACAGAGAAATCATAAACCAACCTGATCAACTAAGATGAAACAAATCTGTCATTGATAATCATCGAAAAAGAACAAAATATTGATAAAAAAATCCCTCCCTCCCCTTCCCCAAATAACAGTTGATGTAGAGTGTCTCTCTCCCTAATGCAAACCCTCTGACCAAAAATAATGTCATTCTAACTAGAATCACCCATCTAATGTGAAATGCTTCTAACTAAGATGATTAACAAAATACTTTGTTTGACCTCATACCCCTCAAAACAAACCCCAAGAGTGGGAGATAAAATGTTAGATTGAGAAGAATGACAAAGAGTAAAATTCTAACAAATAATTTGTCTTTAGATGTTTCAGTTGTTGGATTTTAGCCTAGTTTGTCCTCTCTGATTCACGGTATTTCCTAACTGTTGCACCCATTGTTTGTTGAGAAAATTTGAATAATTTGATTATATTGTAGTATTCATATCACGTAGTGCAAGCTCTTTATGCACATAAATGCCAAGTTGTGACCAAAAATCTAGATCTCTGTTTACCTATAGCAGCACTCTAGAATATGTTTCTCTGTGCCAACAGTGTCTAGACGCTACCAGTTAGCATATAAGGTGATGAACTCTACTACTGCTGTTGCTAATTTTTGTTCTGAATAAGGTACTGTAGATTGACCAAGAAGTTGATGAAGTTACTAGATTAGGGACAGTTTTTGTGAGAGATTCATGTTTTAGGAAAAGTGATATCTTATTTATTTGCACTTTCTTAGATTAGTGAGTTTTTTTATTGAAGAGTTTTATAGGTTCAAATTTTCCATGGATTCACGTTCTCCAACATTACAACTAGAGAGGGATTTCAAAATATACGTTTGGTTTATTTATTGTTCCCAAACTAGTAGCCCAATAGCCAATTAGTTTGTCAAGTATCTAGTTTCCCCTCTCCCTGCCTCCTAGTCAATGCCAACAAACCTATCTCCAAACACCCACTTCATCAGTTCAATCAAGAGCAGGAACTTTTCCATGCATACATTTGGTTCACTTTAGAAGGCCTAGCAACCAACATACAGTGATTAGAGAAATCTCCTTATACAGTTTTTCAAGTATCTACTTTCCCCTCTCCCTGCCTCAATAATGAACAAGCACAGCATCAAGACAAGCATTGTTAGAATTTTGTGTTTAATACAGTAAGCTGAATTGCAGATAAACCTTGTAGATCAAACAATCTTGTTGAATGGGATTACATGGCAATAGTATGTGTGTATTGGGGGGTATGCTTTTGCAGATAAAGAAGTTAACTTTTAGCTGCAAACTTTTGGAGGATACAAATTATGAACAAGCCCAAATCATTAAAACGAAATTTGTTAAAAAGCTGACAGAACAAAATTACAGTTGGATATCAGCTTCTTTAAGGACTAGGATATCAGCTTCTTTAGGTTGTATCCCACTGAGTTTTTTTTAATTATGTACTATTTACTAAGTTCAATCATAATTTTAGTTTACGGGTGCATGTTGCTGCTATGTTGGCTCACTTACATTTATCTCTACTTTGCACTCACTCTGATTCCTTTTTGTATTTATATTGATAGGGTAGAATTACTTTTAATGATGGATTTCGACAGACAATGCACCTTGGAGTAGACCAAAACCAAAATATAAGGGTAAGTTGTTTTTTGTACTATGATTTATGTATAAACTTTAAATTCTATTAATATAATGATTTGTCATTTTTAGGAGAAGAATATTCAAGTACCTAACCGTATGAGGCCTGGCATTGATGAAGAGCACCACACCATTTGAAGGAATATGCAGACATTATAGATCTTAAGAGTTTCTAGCATGATATGTTGATTGTCATCAATCTCAAATTTTAGAACAATATGTACTCTTTATTTATATCAACATTGAGCACGCAATGTATGGATAATATTTTGCTTCAATAACAAAAATTAGTTTGAGGTGATTTAACATTTTTATGTGTCATTTTGGTGTTGAATCTTCTTATGATGTCATGTGAATTAGTATAAAATATTGCTTGAGGTTATGTATACAAATTTTTCATTTAAAATTTGATATTCACTATAGTAACAATTAATTAACATTTAATAAATCATTCAATAATCAATAACCAAATCATTTACAGTAGTGCCTCATAAATATATTGATGAAGGTCCAAATTGACCATCAAAATTGCATTGATGACGACCACATAGCCCCTCAAAAATAATATTAATGAAGGCATTATCCCTTCAAAAAATATATTCTCCAGAACCATCAAGTCCCTCAAAAATGTATTTTTGAGAACTAAACATGCCCTCAATAATGTTATTATGAAGGCTAAATAGTCCCTCAAAAATGTATTTATGAAGGCTAAATAGTCCCTCAAAAATGTATTTATGAAGGCTAAATAGTCCCTCAATATAACATTCTTGAGGGTCAGTTGGTCTGTGACAATTGTATTCGTGAGGGCCACTGATATTTGTCACGTGAGTTCTCTTCACAGACCATTTGTGAGGGCCATACTCACAACCGTCCCTATTTGTGAGGGCATGTAGAGAGGGGTTTTTGACATGACTCACTCGTGAATAATGGCCCAATTTTTACTAGTGGAGGTTGGTAGATCTATCATTCAATCTACCTTTATATCAATCCTTCCCTTCTATTTCCTTATAATGACTTGTTCACACTTTAATCCAATGTTTTCTGTTTCCATGCGTGGCTAAACTCTATAACTTGGGTTGGGGGTAGCCGTCAGGCCCGCCCAACCATGTAATTATTCATCTTTCTATTTTGTGGCATATGTTCTTTAAAGTTTTGTTTGTATACTCTTGTTTTATTGCGTCGATTGATGATTATCTATCCATGCTTCAATTTCAAAATTAGCTGCCAGTATGTGAGGGAAAACAATAGGGTCTCTATTATCATTTACGCACCCCATGACTATCGACCGAAGAGAAAATTATTCTTAGGATCAACGAGTGACTCTTGTGTCTCCATTGGCTCGATGAGGAAGATATCTACCTCAGGAAATTCAACAAGGAACACCAGGATGGGCTAGAAATTATTTGTGACTACCTATAATAGAATATTGAATTGATTAGAGTTTAAGACTTAAAGCATAAATAATATTCTAAAAGATAGATAATTTTTAAAAGTAATTCTAATAAACATTTTATGAAGTTTAGAAACAATGACTAGTGCTAAGTAGACCACAAGTTCTCAATGATTATTCATTTCCTTATCCCCGACAATGGCACCAAAAGTTGATCACTCTTTTTCGTGGGTTAAAAGTGCAAGCACGATTGTCTAGTCAAAGATACCAAACTTTAAATTTATACCCAACTAAAAGAGATGTCTACAACTAAATATGGAGTCAATTGCAGTAGTTCGGGGTGGAACACAAGGATAAGGGGAATAACATAATAAAAATATGAGACCATGTCTTAGTCTAGTCTAACCGAAAGGGTAATTTGATGGTGTTCTGATTAAGGAATATGTTATCCTAAATTGAGCAGTAATTGTAATTTTAAAAGGAAGAAAATAAGTAACAAAGATGGTTTGAGAAAATTATAATAAAAAGGGACTTGGATTGGGTTTCACTAATCAAGTCAACTAAAACTATGTAAACCTTCACTCCTATTTTATATATATTCTCTACTCATTTTGCAAACATCCACAAGAAATTATATGTTCCTTCCATCTCTTGAGATCTAGACAGATTTATATCTAATGGGGTTATCTATCTCGAGGTAGTAATCGAAAGATCAAGGGAAAAAATGTATCACTCTCCATTATAGAAACTCTTCACTCTTGTGTATCATTACTATCTTATATTCCAGATCTAGTTGAAATCATTCTCTCAAACAATATTCATATCAAACATCAGATGTTTGGAGTAAATTTTGTGGAGGAAAACCCTTACCATCATATCAACACCTTCAAAAATTTATGTGACACCCTAAAGAAGAATAAGATTCCTCAAGAAATTATTTATATGAAGGGTTTTTGCTTCTCTTTCAAGGACAAGGCCTTATAGTGTTACCTTTTTCAAAAGGGGGTTTCATCTTAGCTACAACTGCCTGAAGATTTTGTGAACAAATTCTATCCTATGGAGAAAACTGTCAAATGCAAGCACATCATTATTGACTTCAAAAAGAAACCATCAGAAATTCTATATGATACATGGGATAGATATCAATAATATCTAAGAGACTGTCCACACCATGGGAATGATGAAGGTTTTATTGTCACCACCTTTTATGAAAGTCTTACATTGACAAAAAGAAATTCTCTAAGCATTGCATCTGGCAGTGCTTTTATGAAGCATGGTGCAAAGACTATGAAGGAAATCATCAACAACATGCCCGCACTCCAAGATGGAAGAGACTACGAAAGAAATTCTATTGCAACTATTTCTTCTGCTAGTAGTAGTTCTCTGGACTCAAGAGTACGGGAGAACCTCAACAACAAATTAGATAAGATAGTAGCCGGTGTCTAGAATTTGAAGGATGCCAATTAAAAGAACTTTACTAAAGAAATAATAAAGTGCATCACTTGTAGAGAAGGTTCTCACGGTGTTGACCACTGTATTTACACTCATGAAGTGGAAGACACTCAGGCAAAGATTGTGTCATATGTTAATTACAAATGCCATGATCATCCCAGATTCTCCTATGGGAATACCTCGACAGTAGAAAATTCATACCAATTGAATCAATTAGCCCAAGTCATGGGTAGAGGACAAGGGCAAGCCATGGGGAGAGGAACACCACTTAGATTTTAGCAAAATAGACCTCAGCCTAAAGGAAACTTTAATGGATGAAGAGAAATTATATTTTAACAACACCAGAAATCCATATATAATCTAAAATCCTTAACTAAAAGATTAGGGGAATGTGTGGTGAGAAACAACAACATCCTTGTGAACATGCAGACATAGATGTGCTATGTGAACACCTAGATAAGTGATCTACAATCCCATAATTGTATGATTGATCAACAGTTGGCATTTATAGTAGCTTCTATAGGATTCCCAACAAGATAGTTTCCTTCAAGCACTGAACAAAATCCAAATAAAAAAACTACAAAGATGGCCACACTCTGTTATGGAAATACATCATATAAACCCCAGTAAGAAGATTTGATTGTTGAAAAAGAGGCCACCAAGGAAGAGATTCCAATAAAAAAAGTCATGAAAGGAAACATATTTCATTTCTTTGTTAAGACAAACCCAATGTTCTGTCAGGAGCACCCTTTCACATCGTTTCATCAAAGCACAACTGAAAAGGAGATACACCAAGTTCCTTGACACCATTAAGAAAATCCATCTGGATATTCCTCTCCTCGACGTCATAGATGAGATGCCAAAGTATGCCAAATTCTTTAAGGATCTCATCACAAAGAAAAGAAAGAGGGGAGAGGTAGAGACGATATGTCTCGCAAATTGCATCTGCCTTATGGCGATCCACCATGCCTATAAAGCAAAAGGGCCCTGGATCATTCACTATACCTTTCCTTATTGGAGATAAGTCAGTAAGATACGGTCTTGCAGACTTGGGGGCTAGAATCAACCTCATGCCCTATAGCTTGGCTACTAGGCTGGGACTGACTGACATCATCATGTCCAACATGCGAATTCAGATGGATGATAATTCCTATACAAAACCAGTTCGAATCATAGAGGATGTTTGGATAAGGATTGAAAACTTATTTATTCCTTGTGATGTTGTTATAATCGATCTGGTAGAATACCCAACTTGCCCAATGATCTTTGGGTAACCCTTCCTTTCAACACGACACACTTTAATAGACATAGCAGATGGATTGATCACCATATGAGTCGGAAATGAATCTATAGATTTACACATTCTGGACCACATGAAAGGCCCTTCACCAGTAGAAACAAGTTATTTCACCAACTATTGCAATCAACCTTTTGTAGAGATTCAAGAGCACAATACCAAAATTGACCTTTTAATGAGAGCTTTGACAATCTTACTTCTGGGATTGAAGAGCTAGAGGTTGAGGAAACCTTAGAATACTTAGAAGTTGTAGAAGGAGAAGAGTTTCAAGGGACAATTGAAATAACAAAATATGTTTCCCTCCAACGAGAACCGAAAGATGCATCCACCACAAGACCTCCACCAAAACTTAAACCTCTTCTCAAAGGTTTAAAATATGAATTCCTGGATGACGAGAAAAGAAATATGGTGATCATCAACATGCACATACCTCTTGAACAACTACTACTTCTGTCTAAACTAAGGACTGGGAAGAAAGATCTTGGATAATGCATTGATGATATCAAAGGTCTGAGTCCAACCATTTTCATGCATAGGATCAACCTCTACGAAAGTGCAAAACCATGTGTGCAAGGTTAAAGGAAGCTTAATGACAAAATGTGAGAGGTGGTACGCAAGGAATTCATCAAACTTATAGATGTAGTTATAATATATGCCATAAATAATAGAAAAAGGATGAGTCCAATACATGTGGTACCAAAGAAAGGAGGTAAGACCATCATCAAGGATAGTGATGGAAAAGAATTAACCACACACACAATAACTAGATAACGTATGTGCATCGAATACATGTTACTAAATGTAGCTACTCACAAGGATCATTTTCCTCTCCCCTTTAAGGACCAAGTTTTGGAAATATTCACATATCATTCACATTTTTTCTATTTGGATGGGTACTCAGGATTCTACCAGGTACCTATTCATCCAGAAGATCAGGGGAAGACCACATTTACATGTCTGTATGAAACATATGCTTTTCGTCACATGCTTTTTGGTTTATGTAATGTACCAACCACATTTTAGAGGTGCATGTCAGCCATTTTCTCTGATCTAATAGAAGAAAATATGGAAGTCTTTATGGATGACTTCTTGGTCTATGCATCATACTTTGAAGATTGTCTGAAGAATTTATCCCTTGTTCTCCAAAGGTGTGAAGAAAACAACTAGTTGTTAATTGGGAGAAGTCTCATTTCATGGTGTGAGATGGAATCATTTTAGGGCACAAAGATTTTGAGGTAGGTATAGAGGTAGATAAGAGCAACATAGAGGCAATTTCTAAAATCCCTCCTCCGTCAATTTCTTCAGTTCATAGTTTCTTGGGACACATTGGATATTACCGAAGGTTCATTGAAGACTTCTCTAAGATAGAAAAACCTTTTTCTAGACTGCTAATCAAAGATACATCATTCGTCTTTGACGAGGATTGTCTGAATGTTTTCAATACTTTGAAGAATGCCCTCACCACCGCACCCATCATGGCTTCGAACTAGGATATTCCTTTTGGGCTAATGTGTGACGCAAGTGTCTATGATGTTGGAGTAGTTTCGGGGCAAAAATATAACAAGAAACATCATGTCATATACTACTCTAGAAAAACTCTCAATGAAGCTCAGGTGTATTATACAACCACCAAAAAAGAGATGTTGTCTATTGTATATGCTTTTGACAAGTTCAGGTCCTATCTCCTTGGAGGGAAAGTAATAATATATACTGATCATGGTGCAATCAAGTATCTTATGCAAAAGAAAGACACCAAACCTTGACTACTCTGGTGGGCTCTTCTATTGCACGAGTTTGATCATGAGATAATCGACAAAAAGGGATCAGACAATGTGGTAGTCGATCACCAATCATGAATAAGGATTGAAGAAGATAATTCCCTTCCTATAAACGAATCACATCAAGACAAGTTCCTTTTCCTTGTTCACTCCTTAGACCAAGTCAATATGTGATACACATATTTCTACAATTATCTCGCTTGTCAATAATTTCCTCCTAAAATGACATATAATAAAAAAAGAAGTTCTTTTCTAACATAAAGAAGTACTACCTGGATGACCCACTCCTATTCAAGAAATGTGTAGATAACATCTATCATCCTGCGTGGATCATGATGAAGCTCTCTCTATCTTAGAAAAATATCATGCAACACCATATGGTGGACATTTATGGGCTAAGTAGACTACTCTAAAAATCATAAATTTTGGTTTCTATTGGCCAACCATCTTTAAGGATGAACATGCTTATACTAAACAATGTGATGCATGCCAATGCATAAGGAACATCAGCAAAAGGAATGAGATGTTGATGGCCAAATGGATTAAAGTCAAAATATTTGATGCCTAGGGAATCAATTTTGTGGGTCCATTCCCACCATCTTTTGGCAACAAGTATATTTTGATAGTTTTTTATTACATTTCCAAATGGGTGGAATCTATATGTTCCTCTATATGTGTCCAAAAACGGTAATGTGCCTTTTCACAAAGATAATATTACCTAAATTTGGAGTCCTAAGAATAGTTATGAGTGATGGCGGTTCACACTTCATAGAGAAATAGTTTGAAGCTCTTATAAGAAGTATGGAGTCAAACATAAAATATCTACTCCATATTATCCTCAAATGCCTAGCCAAGTAAAAGTCTCTATCGACAGATTAAGCAGATATTTGATAAAATAGTAGGGAGATATCAAAAAGACTGGTCATCTAAAATCAATGATGTCTTATGGGTATAATGAACAGCTTACAAGACACCTATCGGGACAACTCCTTATCACCTCATCTATGGAAAGTCATGCCACCTTCCCTAAAAACTGGAACACAAAGCCTATTGGACAACGAGACTCTAAATATGGATGTTGACCGTGCAAAAGAGAAGTGATTCCTACAACTACAAGAATTAGAAGAACTTCATCTACATGCTTATGAGAACACCAAAATCTACAAAGAACACACCAAAATTTGGTATGATTCTCACATCAAATGGTAAGATATATCAGAAGGCGACAAGGTTCTTCTATTTAATTCAACACTTTGTCTATTTAGGAAAACTCTAATCTTGATGGTATGGTCACTTCACAATTGTCACTATCTATCCCTCTGGCATGAAGGACATCCACAGTGAGAAATATGGCTCCTTCTTAGTCAATGGTCATCATCCAAAAAGATATTACGAAGATGAAGCTATCACCAGAAAAGTAGACTTTGCACTGTCAGATCACCAGAGGCCTAATAACAAGTCCAAGAGTCAAGCTAACAGACTATAAAAAAGTGCTACTTGGGAGGCAACCCTAGTTTTTTCCTTTCTACCATTTTAGAATTATTTTTTCACTAATTTTTGTTTCTTATAGAAAACTCTAGAAATAAGTCGCATCTAAATAAAGATGGACATATATTTTTCTTTTCAAAATGATGATTGAGAGAAAATCATTTCATCATGATCTGTCGACCTAAATTCTGATTTGTTTTATTGACCTTAAGTTTTGGACACCATGTCAATCCATGGAAAAGAATCCATAAGTATCGATCAATATCCTGCTCAAGCACTGTCAACCGATAGCCCATTTGACCTCATGCTCAACAGTGCATGTTGTGCTTTTGAATTGATCGACTGATCGACAATACTATCCAACACTCCATGGCTCTTTTGATCAATAGTGATTTTCTTGGACCCAGATCTGCCACCTGGGTACCCGGATAGGTTCCACCCACTCTAACCCTCAGCTATAAATATAAGACCAACGGTAAGTTTTTCTTACTACATCCTAATCAAAGTGAAGCTTCGTCTCTTTGATTTCCTACTTGTGAACCTTCTGATCAACTGCCTGATCGATATGCTTCTAGCCATCACCTCTTATCATTGAGCCTCCTATTACTACTACAACAACTAAAAAGCCAAAGAGGCTGGAGATATACTTATGTTCTTAGATGAGCCTGATCTATTTCCCGTGTATGACCCAATATCAACTATAGAACCTAGTCTTAAAAACTTTGACCGGAGCTCCTATTGTGAACTCACACTTTCTCAGTTAATGCAAAAGCTTCAAACCCAGTGGCAATCATGTGGTATTTAGAAAAGATGATCTTATCATCATGAAAGATGACCTCCTAGAGACTCTTCAATTGAGAGGATGTTTATCTCATAGCCAATTGGTGGCTTATCAATCTCTTATCTGCTAGAATGTTGATGATGTCTATATGGTCGGCCCTAATCTTGTCAATGATCTCTGGAAGGGCACTGATTCTTGTGAAAAGGATCTCCTTCTTCGGCTATAGGAATACATTCCTTGATATATTTTCATACCCATTCTTCACAATGCTCATTGGACTTTACATACTATCTTTACTTGTGAAAGGGAGGTCATGCTTTATAATGTTTCATATGCTTCTTTTGACCTTGAAGGCTCTAAATATTCTGTGCTAATTTTTAGTACACATGAAAGCATTGCTGACACATCTACTAAGCCACTTATTCCATTGATTTGAGAATTTGGAAGTGGGTATGCTTCTCAGGAACTAAGAAGATGGAAGGTTCCCCGATTCTGGCATCGATGTCCTCAACAATGTCCGCTCTCTAATGATTGTGGCATATACGTCTTGCAATGGATGTACACCATTGGAGTCCTCCACACTTTCATTGAAGAAGCTCACAATGATAACTATAATTGCCTTCCAGGAAATTATGCAATGATGTTGCTCGAGTCTCCATGGGCAACAATGGACCTTCACTAAAAATCTCATGTGTTTACATTTTCTTTTACTTTCTTTTTCAAACTCTGAGGATAATGTCTGTTGTAAGTTTGGGGGATTGTAATCCCGTGAGATGGGTATCTACAATATCAAAAAATTGCTTTCTTTTCCTTTAGTATTTATTTTCATAATTTCTTTATTTTCATCACAAATTTCAAATTTCCTTATATAATGAAGTTGTAGATGATGGAAAACTCCCTCTACAAAGAATCTAGTTTGCTCTCAAACTACAAAGAATCTAGTTTTCTCCCAAACTATAACTTTTTACAATATTACAAGATGTCATAAAGGAATCTTTTTATTATTGATATTACTTTTTAGGCTTTCCTCTTAGCAAAATGTCAATTCTTCCTCTATTTTGATTTTAACTTAAATATGTCATCAAATGATTCTTACCAAATATATCCAATTAATATAGAATCATATATTGTCAATAACACGACTTCACAAAAACAAAGAAAGATCTATCTTGTTTCTTCTTCCAAATATTCTATAAAAATCCCAAAAAGAGTAAGGAGTGAAAAGAACCTGAGAGATGTGCCATAAATAAGAGCTATTAGAACAATGCATTATTGTGCTCATGAACACAAATATGTCAATTTTATTTAGTCTAAAAAAATACCTTAGATGTGCGCAATCACTTCTCTAAAACCAATTGGTTTGGAACATAGGGATCACTCACCCATGTAAATGGACTTGTACTTGAATCATCGAGAAGAAGAAAGGAACATGCATGAGCCTTTTTGCCTACCTATCTGTTCCAGATAGTAACTTGACTAGAGTGGAAGCTACTTTGAAAAAGTGACTGATATACCAGAAATAAGATTATGGCTCAAAAATAAGATAAAGCAAGAGTCTTTTGACAATATGACATTCTTGATAAAGCTAGATCATTTTTTTGATAAAAGTGAATATTTTTGATAAGAGGATAGCATAAAAATATGTTTTTAGTAATTTTCAATTTTTTTTTATTTACTTGATGATTCTATTAGCTTGAGGACAAGCTAAGTTCTATGTTTGGGGGAGTTGATAACATCATTTTTATGCACTTTTCATAACCTTTTTCATTACAAAATTCATTAGAAATAGTGCTTAGATGTGTAGTTTTATTAATTTTAACTTTCATTCACCTATCGAGGTTTCAAATTAGTTTTGTTAATATTTGAAGGAGTTTGGTACAAATTCAATGAAATTAATGAAGTATAAATCAATTTCTCAACTCACGACAGATTGTTATCGAGTAGCATGGTCGACAGATCTATCGAGTGCTACATGGATGAGCAGAGAAACATCAACATCTATTTGTTGAGAAAACATTGTCGAGTAATTCAAGAAATCATCCATCAGAGGATGCTCGACAATCCTTTCAAAGCATATTTGATAGACTACCACGGAAAAAGTGACACCAATAGAAACATGTCAGTACCAAGCCATCAAATGAATCATTAACAATCCTACTAAAGAGTGAATCATCGATATCCCTATCGGTGGTCCTGATAAAATATCATGCCGACACCTCTATTGACGTTGATTGAAGATAAGAAAACTCCTATCGAAGAAACATATCGACAACATTGTCGACACCTTCGTTGACATTATTCAAAGATCAATAAATCCTTGTCGAGAGTGCTCCTCATCAACGTTGTTGTCGAGCGACATACCTGTCTAGGGAACACTTCATCCACAAAAAGGTTGATGCCACATGTATCACATGTATCGACAGATGCCGGTCAAATCCTATAAATAGACCCCCAAAGTCTTGCTTTAAAAAGATCATGGACCCATAGAGTCTTCAGAGCCAAAAGGATGCCTCCAAGTTCAATGCCAAGAATGAGAGTTGTTGATCTATCTAGGCCTATCGACCTGACTGATGATCTCTTCTCTTGACGATTCAACTCTACACCATCAATAATCCAACGAACTAGTCGGTGAGAAGCCAGGATCAAATGAGGGAGGAAAGTTGTCGACGTACATGTCGACCACTTGCCTGATCAACCAAGAGGTTGGTTGATCGATCATTCGATCTACCTTTGTATCGATCCTTCCCTTTTCTTTCCTTATCATGAGTTGTTCATGTTGTAATCTGATTGTTTCTATTGCCATGCATGGCAAAAATCCATAACATGGCTGGGGTGTAGCCGTCAGGACCTCCCAACCATGTAATTATTCATCTTTATATTTGGTGGCATATGTGCTTTAAAGTTCTTTTCATATACTCTTGTTTTATTGCGTCAATTGATGATTAGATACCGTCTTCTAACGTTTGATATGAATATTGTTTGAGAAAATGATTTCAACTAAATCTAGATTATAGGATAGTATCATTTAACGAGAGTAAGGATTTTCTATAATGGAGAGTCGTACGATTTTTCCCTTTTTGGTTACTACCTTGAGAGAGATAACCCCATTAGATAGAAATCTATTTGATCTAGATAGAAGGAAGGAACATATAATTTCTTGTGGCTATTTGCAAAATGAGTAGAATATATATATATATATATATATATATATATATAGGGATTATCTTTATGCGGGTAGCTACCCACGCACCCTTCTTGATATTTTTTTTAAATCTCAATTGTTAGAGGAGAATTTTATCTAGATC
The DNA here is from genome assembly GCA_963693085.1 of Alisma plantago-aquatica. Lineage (NCBI taxonomy): Eukaryota > Viridiplantae > Streptophyta > Magnoliopsida > Alismatales > Alismataceae > Alisma > Alisma plantago-aquatica. The sequence continues at coordinate 1,167,046,004 of OY856412.1, forward strand.
CCCAAAAAACTTGATCCAAAAATAATATAATTTGCCCCCCCAAAATCAAAAAAATTGTCCTTATATTTACAGACTGTATATTTTCTGCACAGTTACTCTTTTGCTCTCAGAGTTACTCCAGCGTACCATATAGTTACTCTTTTGATTTTGAAGAGTTACTCCAATGTACCATATAGTTACTCTTTTGACCCCGAGTTACTCCAGCGGGTAGTGAAAATCTAGCTACCCGCGAGGGTAACGAATGAACAACCATATATATATATATATATATATATATATATATATATATATATATATATATATATATATATATATATATATATATATATATATATATATATAGGAGTGAAGGTTTTACATGGCTGTGGTTGGCTTGATTGGTGAAACCCAATCCAAGTCCCTTTTTATTATAATTTTCTCAAACCATCTTTGTTTGTTATTTTCCTTTTAAACTTACAATTGCTGCTCAATTTAGGATAACCCATTCCTTAATTGGAACACCATCAATTTACTCTTTTGGTTAGACTAGACTAAGACAAGGTCTCACATTTTTATTCTGTTATTCCCCTTATCCATGTGTTTGACCTCAAACAACTACAATAGACTCTGTATTTAGTTGCAGACGTCTCTTCTAGTAGGGTATAAATTTAATGTCCGATATCCTTGACTGGACAATCATGCTTAAAATTTTGACCCACGAAAAAGAGCAATCAGAACCTTGTACGGCCAAACGATGCCAACAAAACTAGTTGTATATTTGTGGTCCTGGTCCTGAATACTCATGAGGGATTCCTATGGGCTAAAAATACTTTATCTCCATGTAACATGGTTCCACAAGCACTAAAATGTAATACAGAGTAACTTCCAAAAGGAGTAGGACCACAAGGGATATATACTCCAACTTTTGGGTACCACTAGAATCTCCAGTTATTGTTGAATACCTCTACTACTGAAATAGTACCACTGCAATCTCTGATAATTGTTGGGTACTCTACTACTAGGTTTAAGTACCACACATATCTAGTTGGATGTGTTGGGTACTCAATATTCATGCTACTTATTCCTATATCTAATAGTCCATAGTTCATCTGACCCTTCCCGTTATAGACCTACATGGATGGGTTCTATGGTTTTAAGACAATTACTATCAGAATTTCTGATTATATCTTTCTCTTAGATTGGTTTGTTATATTTCGATATCTTACTGACTACTAGGGCTACTGAACTGAATGCACTAATGATACTTAACTGGATCCTTAACATTTTGAGTACCCTTCTCTTAGGATTTTTCATAGTTCATTCACATATAGAATTTCAAAATATATTGAAGTGATATTATGTCTACTAACATAATCATTTTCATTTAACATTTCTCACATTTATGTATAGCATCAATAAAATCCATAAGCGGGAGAATGTCATTTCTATTTACTTGGAGTAGCATAAAAACTTATACATTTCATGACAAGGAACTGAGCTAGAGTTTTTATATCACACAAATAAAAATATGTATGCATATAAAATTATTTATATAGAACCCTGAGTATCACATTAATCATTTCAATCAACCGTTTACTACTAAATTAGAAATGCACACTTTTAGAAGCATACCGGATTTGGTTTTTATTATTGATTACTTTTCACAAGATATGTATTGTATAAATCAGAAACTCTAAATTGTCAAGATATAAATTTAAACTAATGAAACATGTCTTGTTAAATCACTACTCAAATAAGCAAGACCATGGTAGCATTTATCTGGGTTTGGTCTAGACTGTTGTTCAAACACCCAACAAGGTACATTAATTCAAAATTTTGGAAAATTATCAAATAAATTCTAAATTATCTGATATTCAAGATACTTGGATTTATTTCCATTTCATCACACCCGATTCTTAAAATTGAATATTTATAGAATTTTGTTTGAAAATAAAAAATATCTTTTTATACAATCATGATTTACATCAGAGTCTTAGAAGCTTTACAGAAGATTAAAAAAATAAGCATATATTCCTATCTACTATTCAACAGTGGGAAACTCTTACGCGTCTCTACTATGTCTTCTCTAATCACCTTCCCATGAGTTCCCAGAGGGAACAAAACCACACACAAGTCCAATAAGGGAAATTGAGGTCAACAAAGATGGCACAAAATTGGTATTTAGAAAGGAAAATATTATGAACCTATCTACAAAGATTAATATGACAAAATGAAAAGGAATGAACAATATAGGTAAGTATGAAAAGAGAGCAATGGGCTTTCAAACTCAAAAATATTCAATGTCCAAATTTGAAAACTAGTTATTCAATTTTCAATAGTTCGCACATGTCAGTGTCTATGTTGTTGTGGAAGTCATATGTTCTCTTCATGAGAATGACAACACACCAACTGCATTTCCCAATATACAGAGGGACCTCATGTCCTTCTCTCTATGCAGAGTCATGGAAGAGTTATTCCACTAAGTTATTGGGCACTAGCCTTCCCTTTTCGATGTTTAAACAATGTGCTAGTATTTTCCAGGATTTATTGTTGGTGGCTTTCAAAAGGAAGGTTAAGGTTTACAAAATTTTTAATCCAACCAACCTATCTAATTATGTATGCAACCAATGAGGGATATAACTTTCAAAATAGAAATATAAATTTTATGCCTTTAAATTAAGAGTATTCAACATGCAAAGTTCCACTATTGACTCCAATGGACAATCAAAGAGAGATCTACAAATTTAGAGAAAAATGTTTCATTACATGACTAGGAATAATTGTGTTATTTAATTTATATTTGCTTTTTTAGTATTATAGGTGATTAGGTTTTTCCATCTTGGACTGTTATTTCAATTTTCCAACATTTTCATTTCTAGGGTTTTTAACTAGGTTAGTTATAATTAGTATTACATATTGAATTGTTTTACTTTATTTCCTCTAGATTACATTGTTCTATTAGTCACTATTATCATATATGTTTATTTACTAATATACCCTTACTAGGGTTTTATACAAATCTTAACATACTCTAGTCATATACTTATATCTCAGTCGTGTCCCCAATTACAAGTGGTATCTAGATGAACAATACTAGATTAATTTCTTATATTGACTCACCTACATAGATTTTAAGCTAACTTTGTATTAATGTTAGTTTATCCATGCTTACAAGAGAAATATAATTATATTATGTTTATATCTCATGTACCAATGTATTAAAAATTATAATTCATAAACCCATATTTCATTCATCAGTGTATACATATGCGTACATCAAGTGTTAGTTCCATGAAAATAATTTTAGTTAACATTGCTAAATAATGAAACCTTAGGATTCTTTATTTATTGGGATAGCAACATACCTTCTATGACATGAGTATCTTCACATATGTATCACATTTTCAATATATTACGTTAACTACACTTTATACATACTATCAATACATATATGAATTACAATTCTTAATACTCTAATTCCATATTAGTGATCTATTGCTTCCCAATACACTAATGTGACATGATTTGTATTTAAGGATTGATCAACTAGTCTACAATAGTATCATGGATATCGTAAAATATTATCTAGGTTATTATCTCCTTATATATAGTTGTATATGCATTGATTTATGTATACATATAAACACCTACACAATATATGGTAACATGGTCAACCTAATAGTTACTAGTTTTCTTCTTTATCTTACTAATCTCAGTTATAGATATGAATAGAAGAGGGCAAAAACTAGCTTACTTTGACTGAAGCAAATTTGGTATCCATTGAGGGTCTTCAATCCAGTTCATGCCATCTAAATCTACATAACTTGACCTATGTCCAAGGCCTGAGATGCAAGTGGTGCTCTCATGGCTGGTGGTCAAATGCAAGACCAGTCCCTCACTGAGTCATCTAATCAACATGGGATAGAGGTCAAACGATGGTAAGGGTGGTGAGTTACAGGTCCAAGGAGAGTTTACAGGCTATGAAAAAGGTTAAAGAAGCCCTTGTAGCGAAATACGACATCAGATAGGTGGTGGGAACAAAAAATTTACTGACGTATTTCCCATTAACCAGCAGATTGTGCTAGTAACTATGAAATGGGAAGGATGGTTTCACGAAGATACACTTGGTCATGGATCAAGTTCAGTGACAATCCTCATCTATGTAGATGCTACACTCTATCTTGGGCAGTGTCTGTGTAGCTCTTGGTTGCACTAGGACTCATTTGACTACTCCATGGACATCAGACTTAGACAACTGTTGTAGTGCCTCCTCTGATCTCACCACAGACTGCAGGTTGATGTTTCCCTCCTAGCAGCAGCCAAAGGACTCCTACCTCTAGAGTAGTCCAACGGACCAACTAGAACTCATATCTTCATATTATAATGGATAGGAAGGAGTTATCTCTCCTGCAATAATGATTCTCAGTTGTTTCTCTCCCTTGGCTATCCTTCCCTTGTCGGGTAGGATCTTGCCTGGGCTCTTATGGTTACCATAACCAGAGAGGACAACAATTGTCAGAGCAACTAATTCTAAACTATATGTTTTTTAGTTGTGTTCTAGGAAGCCCCCAGTACCCCTCTATATATAGGAGGGGTTAGGGTTAGGGTTCTCAGTCCCCAGCTAATACGACACTAAAGCAGGAGTGGAAAGGACCAATTTATCTTGAATTTTCACAACAATTCTGGAAGTTTTGCAGCCCACATGTACTGAAACAGTTGGCTCGCATGCGAGATGGTTATTTCACACTTTCCAGTTAAGCACATAGGTATGGAATTTAATTCCAATTAGTACTCAACTTGACGTCAGCACCAATCTTTAATGCAATCGAACTGCACCCCTAGAATGGTTGTTTTGTGAAACTGAGATGAGCATCTCACACCAGGCTAGATGGTCATTTTGTACAAGCAAGACATGTGTCTCATAGGCCAGGTCAGTCAAAATTCCATCCAATGTACAATGCAATCAACCTGACACTCCAAACAAAAGTCTTGACACTTGAGCTGATTGTTTGGCAGTCTAGTCAGTTGACCCGTTGTGTGAATTGAAATACCTACACACTTTGGTAACAATTCTATAATAATTCAAGATCAAATTCCTCTTCTAGATGAGTTCCAATGTGCGTGACCCTATAGGTCCCATATCACATGGGTAGTGAATGTCCATAACTAGCTTATGACATCATAAGTAATGAGTGGTGCCTAGTCGCACATCATTGCTACCCAAGTGAATGGAAAGTTGGGGAGCAACTTTAACCTACAATATGTGTATGGTGTTATAGTGTTTGTATAGTTCCTTTGTCATTGATATCCAAATTGAACTAGAGGAACGGAGCAGTCATACTCATTATTATTCAATCTTATTTCTTGAACTAGAGAAGACTACATGAGATATATGTAAGCTCAATATCATATATTGACTTACATGTGTATGGCCATACTTTTATCAATTTCTCTAATGAAGAGGTCTTAGATATCATACTCCTATCAGAGGGACACATCCCCTCTCTATCACTCATAGTTAGTCCCCATTTGTCAAAGTCACCCAATCATCACTGTTATAACAACCCATGTTTCAGGACTACATTTGATGATGTCAAAGTGTACCTAATGACATGTGATGAGTGCAATGATTTTATGTCTAAGAACCACAACCATCACCATCACTATGAGAGTTGACTATGACTTCCATGATGATGGCTTTCATGTGTTAGTCTTATGATGGGTTGGTCTGATACATTGTTCTCTAACATGTATCTGTGTGCTTGGTTTGATATTGCCATATCATGACTAATGAGATTTAGTCATCAACCAACTCACACTCTGATATTATGTGTTATTGTTGTCTATCAACCTTTCACAATAATAACTGATCAGGGACATAATGAGAATATGTATATGTACTCTTAACATCCATATGATCTCATCCACAAGGATAGTAACTTGAATACATACATCATTGAGTAATATGATTCTCTATATATTATTATGTTATTAATTATCTCATAACTAAATATACAAAATAAATTGGAAGCTTTCCTTTGTTATTAATCAAATCATTTAAATGTTATTCCATTACAATCATCACATGATTCATTCTCTAGGCATACATACCAACAGACTCCAACTTGCATTTAGATTCAATCACCCACAAATCTCATCCCGAGTGACATAACACAACCATCATGTTTCTATTGCGCAAGCACTTTTACAACAGGTTTAGCAATGTTTGCTTTAAGTCAGTATTTTACAATTTTCACATCTCTTCACTGTATGATTACTCGTATCAGATGTAAGTGTTGTATTATTCAATATGAGATTCCCAGCCTAATTAGTAGCACCATTGTTGTCATCAATATTTCTATTATGTCATCAATGGTTGGAATCTCACATAACTTCATCTGTTTGACTTCTTGATCCATACAATATCCTATGAAGTTCTTATAACTCAGAGATACTCAGCTTCTTTTGTAGATTTGAACAACTTTCATTAGCTCATAACTCTTTCTAGCTTACAGTCCTCCTTTTTCATCAATAATAAACTTAGATTGTGATTATTTTCTTAGTTTGGAAGATTGCATGGGTGTAACCCTTTACATCCAACTCTTCCTTATTACCATAACCTAGGAACCAATCCTTTAATTGCTTCACAAGCACCCAAGGATGTTCTTTATGGTAGTTCAGTGACTCTCAGTGGTATCTAACACATGCCCTCTCGTCATGTCTAATACATATGAGATGGCTAGGCATGTATATATATATATTTATTCACACCATGTCAAATACATATGAGATGACTTGATACCCTCTCATCATGTCCAGTACATATGAGATTACTAGATATCTTCTCATCATGTCTAATACATACGAGTTAATGGGATAAGTACATTACATTGCGATTAAGATAGATCCAATTGCGAATGCATATGGCATCTATCCATGTGTTCCTGTTCTTCATAAGAATTTGGATGCTAGGCTCTTTAAAGACTAACTTCATGGAGCATGGACAAGTTTTCTCTCATTGAGTCTTTTATGTTGAACCCTTCAGCATCTTGCCAATGCATGTGTTCTTATTTATGTCAAGAATCTTTTGAGATCTATCTATATAGACCTTGATTCCTACCTCATATTATGTTTTGCCTAAACCCTTTAGAGAAGGTTCTTTCCTTTCCAAGTTTCATCATTTGCAGGATAAGGATGTTATTCCCCATTATTGTGTGAAATATAAATATGCTCCCACTAAATCTTTTGTAAACATAGATTCCATCCTCATTCTGACTCAAGTCAAATGCTTTGACTGTCTTATCAAATAGAAAGTCCATCTCTGAGATGCCCACTTCAGTCCAAATATTGACCTTTGCACTTTATAGAAATTATTTGCATTAACGGATTTATAAAAACCTTTAGTCCGTATAACATACACATCCTCCTAATTATTCCAATTATGTGGTTTTAACATCCATATGCCAAATCTCACAGTTACTAAGCTGCAACAACAAGCATGATCCAAATGGATTTAACCATGGTAACTGGTGAAAGACTTCATCATCTTTAACACCTTGAACTTGTTTGAAACTCTTTGCAACCAATCTACCATTCCATGTTGGTCTTCTTACAGACACCCAAATTCACCCTATGGGTTTTACCCCTTTAGGTGAATCCACCAAGGTCATACCTTGTTTGTTTACATGGAGTCCAACTTTGATCCTATGCCCTCAAGCCATTTCTCAGTTTTTGATTCCTCAATAGTTTCTAGGTAGGTTGTTGACTCATCTCTATGATCAACTCACCACCTTTTGAGTTATAAGATATCATAATCTTTCAAACTCAAAGCGTGTTCTACTAGAACTATGAGTTCTGTGTGTTACATAAGGAACTTGAGATTCCACAACAACTTGTGATTCTCCTTGTTCCTATTGTACCTCTTTAGGTTCTATGTTTTCTCATTTGTCTCAAATGTTTTGAGTTCTACTTTTACTCCCACTGATTTCTTTGGAACTAATTTCTATTTAGGAATTCATCCATCCTAAAAACAAACACTTTGTTGTCGGGTTGGAATATAAATAATATTCAACAAGATGACATTCATGTAATTTGTGGATAAAGCCTTTTAAGAAAATTCTCTCTTATACAATCTTTCAATCCTAATCACTATAAAAGACATATCGAGACACTTCCCAAGCCATATCTCATGTGGCATCTTTTGAACCAATTCACACGGTACTTTGTTTTAGTGTAAAGAATGTGCTGACAAGAATTTGTAAGATCAGGGAGATTTTATTGATAATCTCACCATGACTTAACAAGGTGTGATCCCTTCTTTCTAAAATATTATAATGATACATTATCATTGTGTTTCAGGTGGAGTTCATCATGATACACTATCATGATTTCCTAGAAGGTCCTCGACTCTTGGTTTACATATTTCAATATCGATCATATCAAGGTATCTTAATACTTTTACCAAGTTGTTTATGTACTTCATTTATGATCTCTTTCAACACTTCAAGAGATTTGGATTTGTAATTCATTAAATACATATTATCATATCTACTTATCATATCTATAAATATAAGGAGGTACATGTAACTACCTTTAGCATTCATTACAAATGGTCTATGTGTATCCATATGTACTAGTCCTAATGGAATAGTCGATCTCCCACTACATCTAGTGAAAATGCTTTTGTCGTATTACACATCAAATAAGACATGCATGTCTCTATTGGTTCAATAACCAAAAGAGTCTAAATAACTATCATATGGATTCTAGAAATGCACTTCTCAATTATGCGCTCTAGATAACAATGCTATAGGTATTCATTGTTTGAGTTATCAAGTCATTCAATATATGTTTCATACACATTTGTCTCTACAACTATCATGTATAGTTTGTGAGACATAGGGCGTTTCCATAAAAGATCGTATCTTTTAAAATGAAACATAATGTTTTTTTCATACAAGACATATGATGCTTTCATCAATTGGCACATACATAATAGCAATTGAATAATTCTATTATGTTCCCATGAATGACAAATCCCAACTGTAAAGGCACCAACCCTTTCTCCACATTATTCTAGCTTACTTCTTCTCAGATCCTAAAGTGGAGATCTCTATCTCCATCTTCTTCTATGATCCTCTATAAGGAGGATAGTTCTTTCCAATGTCCAGATTAGTGAAAATGGTGGCACTTTCTTTTCTTTATCCTTTAAGTGAAAATGAAATATTCCTTTTACACTTACCCTTCTCCATAACTTGAGTGTGGAAGACTTGGACTTAAGCTTATCCTCAAAACACTTCTTAGCCTTTCCTTTTCCCTGGGATTCACTTCTGTTGATCATCATCACAGATTTGTCCTTCTTCTTCCTTACTTTGGCATCAACATGCCAAGCATTTGATAAATAGACTATATGATTCATGCAACTCTTGCATAATTATATTCATGGTCAACTCTTGACCTAAGAGAAATCACAGTCATTCCACATGTCCAATCATATTGAGTACATGGGGTTCTACTGGACCTCCCTTTGTCAGTTTGTACTCAATTAGCACTTTGGAGACATTGTACCTTCTTTTCATTACATGATTATTAAGATGTGTTTCCATCTCAAGAATGTCCATCTTTTCATTTTGTTCATGCAATTAATAGTTCATACAATAGAGCATTAGGTATTCAAATGTCTATGGCATAATTGGCATGCTTCCATTAAGCATCCATTTAGCCTTAGGTGCATTTGGTGTGGGTTCCTCTGGCATTGGTCTATCAAGGACATAGAGCTTTATCTCATTGATGAGAACATTTCTCAAATTCCTTAACCAAATGTGGAACTTTATCCCATTTTGTCCTTATTGAGGACTGATCACAATTTGAACATGCTTTGTGTTTGACTTTTGATTCTACAAAGAAATATTGCAACTTTTCAAAATATTTTTTATTTGGTTTGATTTGATAAATTTGATGATATTAATTAGGTCTTTAATTAACTACCACTCCCACTATTTTATTTGAATTGATATCCCTCAATATCAATTGAGAATATTGCAATGTATAATATTCTAGTGGGCCAAGATCCATATTTCATCAAGTCATGAGTCGGCTTTTTCTAATTGCCCCCAACCTAACTATTTAGGTAGGCCATTAAGCCAATTGCATCATATGCAACTCTTGGATAGATGATATGTGCAACTCCTTGCCATAATCATCTACATGCCTCTAGTCTTGGGCTCTCCAAGTCACCAGTTAAGCCTGACCCAATTGCCAATACGACAGATATGCACCATGCTTTGTGCAAATCTACATATCTACCATCACATTTCCACGATATAGATGGTGCACCATGATTTGTGCAAATATACGCTTGGTTGACCAAGATTTTCATGTGTTTTGCTAATGGAAGGCATCTTAGACTTACTATTTATGTTGATGGAGTTTCTTTGTATAAATACATATGTTTTATCCAATCACCACATATATAGTAGGTATCATATACATAATATAAAACAAAATGACAACATGCAATAAATAAAACACATAAGGAATGGTTATGAACATAATAATGTAATTTCTTGGAGCCACCAGGAATTACTACTACCTATGGTCCACATCATATGCAACATATTATTAGTGAAGATTTGTGCTCGAACTAATATAGGTTTATCGGTTGAACTCTTGAATCGGTCGGCTTGCCTCCTGGTTTCTCGATTGGGCTCTTTTGAAGCAGTCATCTGGTTCTCAGGTCCAATTAGCGTCTGGACACTTCCAGGCAATCAGTTGGGCCATCAGTCGATCAGTTCATCCTCATGTCATCTGGCCAACTCGGTGCTCGAGTCGATCAGGTTGTCTCATGAGTCGTTCATTTCTCCTTTATGCAGATAATCATCTCACGTCAAAACATAAATTAAAACTATCCTATTTGTTAGTACATTGTATATGGGAAAACCTCAAGTTACATTCGAGGAGAAATAGAAAGAAGAACATTAATTTACATTTAGAAAGGAAAGCGAGGTTTGGTGCACAGACCGATTAACAACAGGAATATATAACCACAACATGCACACACAAATTTGGGGTTTGGGCGATAACCATGTTTCACATCCACCATCAAAACCAATTTTATGGCGATGCGCATATATATATATATATATATATATATATATATATATATATATATATATATATATATATATATATATATATATATATATAGTTGTTTTTTCATTACCCACGCGGGTACTGTAGATATGCTACCCATCTCTTTGACACGGTGGAAATTTTTGTAAATAATGTGAAATCTAAATTTCAGATCATGTTTCCTTTCCTGTCTTCCACTGTCATCCCGTCGTTGGCCCCGTGAATCCTCTTTCTTCTTCTCCACATCGATTCCTTTCGTTTTATTACTTCTACTTCTCCCCCATTTGCAACCTTTCTGGATTTCCACTCCCTTTCTAGAGTTATGCTTTATATAGTTGCAGGTTGTTACTTGTTCTGGCTGGATACTACATTTGAGTACCGGTTTCTGAAGTTGCAGATTCTTAGTTGGTGTGGGTGACCGAAGCGTCTAAGAAGGTCCTCAATTTGATGGGTTTTGAGTTGAAGTCTATCACATATGAAATTGCTTTAGACTCTCCATAATTCTTGATTGCTAATAACTGTAACGTAGGTACTTATAAATCTATTAGAGCCCCTGACGGATTACCATTTACATTTCATATGTAGCCTGCGACAGTCATCCCAGCAAGCATAGGAAGAACTCTCTTAAGCAATCAAACCTCTTCAATAGTCATTTGATGAAACAATGGCTTCTTTATCTTTTTCTACATATGGGATCCCTATTGACAACCTGATACCAACTTCATTTTGGAGAACTTTATTACCTAGTAAGTATAATCCCATCTATATTCCTTCTTTTTGTGCTATCTATCTTTAAATGAAGTTTTTTAGTATTTTCAATGTATCTGTCTATTTAGTAGAAACACAGTCATACTTTCTATTTTGTTGTAGTTACTTTTTGTGATGTCTGTTTGTTGTAGTTACTTTTTGTGATGTCTTGGTTAATGTTTTATTTATATAGTTACTAATTTGTTTACAAAGTTACTTTTTGCAATCTGCAATGGATCCTAGTCTTGATACTGATGCTGATAATGCTATTATTTACATTGATGATGATAATGTTCATTCTTCTTCATTTGTTGCTGCTGATACATTGTCCTCAGTTGATGTCCCTAGAATTGGACTTCAATTCAAAAGTTTAGATGATGGCATATCCTTTTACTATAGGTATGCTGGTATTATTGGGTTTCATGTTAGGAAAGATGATAATCGTTATGAACGAGGTACTAATATTTTACTTGCTAAAGATTTAGTTTGTGATAAGCAAGGTGATATTAGTTTTTCTAAGAGATCCAAAGGTCTTTTGAGTCTTGTGTGCAACAATGTTGGTGATTTACATGATAAGTTATCCAAGAAGCACAAGCGTTCTGTGAAAAGGTGTGGTTGTAAAGCAATGATCCAATTTACACTAGATAAGTCTTCATTTGTATGGGTTGTTATTGCTTTTGTTGATGAACACAATCATGATCTTGTCGATGATTCTCACTTGTGCTACTTGAAGTGTAATTCATCTCTTGACCTAACTCAAAAAGAGATGCTTTCTTCTATGAGTCAAGCAAATATACCTACCTCTAGACAACTTGCATTGATAGCAACTAAGTTTGGTGGTTGTGAAAATTTGACATTTACAAGTAGACAAGATCATGGATACCTCAGTAGAAATAGGAAGGAGTCATCTAAATATGATGTGGACATGGTTTTGGATCATTTTGCAAGCTTGAAGGTTTTAGATTCTAAATTCTTTTATTCTTATCAAAATGCTTCTGATGGTTGCTTGACACATTTGTTTTGGTCTGACCTAATTTCTATTGATGATTGTGCATTGTTTGGTGATGCGATCGTATTTGATACGACTTACCATACCAACAAGTATTTCATCATTTTTGGAATGTTTGGTAGTGTGGATCACCGTCGCAAGACAATGTTGTTTGCCTCAACTCTGTTGGTTGATGAGAAGTGCGACTCTTTTGTTTGGGTTTTCAAGCAATACTTACTTTGTTTTGGCAAAGAGCTGGTTTCCATTATAATTGATCAAGACTTGGCTATGAATGCTTCTATCATTACCATTTTTCCAAATTGTAAGCATCGTTTCTATAGCTGGCACATCCTAGAGAATCTTCCCTCTAATCTTGGTGGCATTCCTAACAAGGATTGGATCATTAGCTCTTTGAATGATTGTGTTTGGAACGTAGATGATGTTGACATTTTTGAAGAGAGGTGGAATTTTGTAGTTCAAGAGAATGATTTGTTTTCCATTAGTTGGCTTTTTGATATGTATGCTATGCGGTGGGATTGGGTTCCATGTTTTATGCAGGATTCCTTCTTTGCTGGTATGAGGACAACACAATGAAGTGAGAGCTTGAATGGTTTCATTAGAAGTCATGTCAATAGTAGGAAAACTCTATTTGAACTTGTATGTTGCTTAGAGACTGCTTACTCTCATCTACGGGAGATTGAAATTTCAAAGATTTTGATGTTGAGTACAACAATCTTCCTTTGTCATCATTGTGGTCTCTGGAGGAGAAAATGAGAGGTATATACACCAAGTCCATTTTTAAGATCTTTCAGTCTGAGGTTCATCAAAGCATGGTGTACCATGTAAAGGAAACTTTCAAAGAAGGTGTATTTGAGGTGTATCGTCTTGGTGGTTTTGTATCTCCTCGTATCTTGAAGAAAAACTCATCTATTGATATGGTTTCATGCAATTTCTTCATGTTGGAATTCAAACGTATTCTGTGTAGGCACATTCTATCTTATTTGAAGAGTTGTGACTTTTGCACTCTTGCCGAGCCATACATATTAAAGAGGTGAACTAAAGGATATAGAGAACACCCTTTGATTTTTGGCAAAGCATCAGTTAAGCATCCATCCACTGGGAGGACACTTCAGTTTGTTTATGCTTGAAATTCAATTGTCAACATAGCGTGTAGGAACAACACTATAGATCTTTTCCATGAAAAATTGTTAGCCTTGCGAAAGGAACAACACTATAGATCTTTCTAATGATGGTGCTGGTGTAACTACTTCTAATATAGCTTCTTCTTCTGCTATCAAGGTCCATATCCCTAGTATTTGCAAAACTAAAGGGAGACCTAGATCGACTGATGTGAGGTTTAAATATGGAGTTGAAATTTCTCAGTCTAAAATGAGATAGTGTAAGAATTGTCTACAATATGGTGTTAATCATGATAGTAGAAACTCCCCTTTGAAGAAATAGGTGTGTGTTACAACCCCAACTTTTGGGTTTCTTTGGTGAGAAATGTAATTTCTCATATTAAACATATTGGAACAAATAATGATATAATTTGTTTTGAATAAATGGATTTTGTTTACAATAGCCTTGATGTTTGTGTTGTGGGCTTTATTGGCTATTGAGCTCAATAACAAGTAAATTCAATTAATAAATGAATAATTGAATATTTGAGAAAAGAGAGGTGTGGAAACTTGTAGAAGGAAAAAGAACTCAATCCCAAGGTGGATTTCGTGCCTCTTGGGTTCCTTGGGTCCCAAGGAGTCCAAAGTTACAGGGAGAAAGCAATAAGAAAAGAAAATATCAATTAAGTATTTTCTTGTTAATAAAGAATTGAAAACATTGATGAAATGTGGAAAATAAGTAAAAAGAGGTATAATTAAGGGATCCTTGGTGGAATTTTGTATCCCAAGGATTCCTTATGATAAAAGGAATACCAATGAGGAAAATAAAAGGGAAATAAAGAGAAATCCTCAAAAAGAACTATTTTAATAAGAAATAAACAAGATAATGAGAAATAATGAAGAATAATGCATTTAGATGCATCTAGAAGGATAATGAGTATTCGATAAATGGATTTCGAAATATTAGAGTTTCTTGGGGTCCAAGGAACCCCAATAAAGAGGAAAGAAAGAGCAAATACCAAAATAGCAATATAAGAAGATAATGTGAGTATACAATTAATGTATTACATGGTATAGCTAAAAAGAAAGAAATTGCTATTAAAGGGAAATAGGATTTCGTTCCTATGGATTAAAAAGGACAATTATAAAGAAGATGAAGGAGGAATTTCGAATTCCTAATATCCATATAATAGGAGATATTCAAAGGAAAAGGGGAGAGAGAAAATTTGCTTTCTATGAAGGAATAAGGATCCTATTGGGAAAAGAACTCTTTTGCTTTTAGATGCACACCCTAGGGCGTGGATATCCTCCCCTATTTAAGGGATGGAACCACAACCTCGAATCCAGGAGGATCTCATATCTCTCACGTCTTCTTCAACCCTTGAATTCATACAAACCCTAACCTATGAAGACGGCTCTATCTCATGAGCAGCGAGTGACCGTATGCAGTCAAGATGGTGGGTGTATACCCATGAGTTTGGGGAGGGGCTTCGCCATCGCGACCCTGCCCTCGTCTGATCATAGCAGCCGCAACACTTCTGCTATGGCAGCCGCACACTATAGGCATGTCCAGGCCAACTGGAGGCACTCAGCAGAGCGCGGAGGGCATGCGAAAGTAGGAGGACCACCCTAGTGGCCAACGAGGTCGGGAGAAGGAGGTAGGGCCACGCCCGATCACTGTTGCAGCGGCAGCGTGAGGTTTTGCAAGGTAGAAGATGACCAAGAAATATCAGACGAGTTTTCCCCTCAACGTATCGAAGGACCAACAACTCAAACGGGGGCAAAAGGGGCATTCAGTTATGTTTTCGAATAGCCAAGCAATGTTGCATGGGTTTGGCGACGTGGCTGCCTGCCATTGGTCCGGGTAAGTGAAATCTTAAAAAAATCATAACTAATTAATGGTAGCTTGGATTGATAAGTATAATATATCAATTTAGCTCAGAAAAATGAGAGGAATTCACTAAAAATGGTTTTAGAGGCTGATTCCTCTTGAAATTTAAAAAGTTATGGAATTTATCAACTTGAGTGCTTTAATGATTAAGAAACCCTGTTTTAAAAATGTTTGATGTAATTAGTAGGGTTAATGGATGATTAACATTGATATTAACCTATTGATCATGGAAAGGGGCATTAAAAACAAAAAGGATGAATCTTGCACGTAATTTGTATAATTTAGAGTTTCATGCGTATAATGGGCTTTGAAACCGTAATATTAGTGAATGAGATTATTGATGGCTTTAATTATTCAAAATCATGAATTAAATTGAGAGATGATAATTCCAAGCTATTTCATGTATAAAAGTTGCTAATCATGAATAGATGCCCTTAATATGATAAGTAGGGTTTTATAATGGATAAAGTTGGAATTATTGATAAATGGGATTTATATGTGAATTAGACCCTAATGAATTATGAGTTGTTAATTTGAAAGAAACTAAAAGTGATAATTGAGTCTAATGACCTTGAAATAACTTAAAAGGATAAAGATGATAGTTTTGGTATGAAAGAGAAATAATCGACTTTAATTGGGCTTATGATGTTGAAATTAGGATTTGTGACCTAAAAGAGCATTAAATGTGATAAAAGTATTACGGAGGCTAAAACCCTAATAAAACCCTAAAGTGGCCTTGACAGCCTACGGTGGAATCCAAGTCTAGCTTTAGAATGTTCTGGATAAACTTTAACACTTGGATCACATGCATTAATTTTAGGATATTGTTGATTTCTTATTGCTTATTCTTTATCCTTATTGCTTGGACAATCAAGTTGCTCTAGATAAGGTATGTGGTTACGCCTATGAATATCCCGAATTAGTTTCTCGAGGATTTTCGAGGTTTTATCGATGACTTGAATTAAACTGTTGGATGCATTTAATTCTTGCAATTTATAATGTGAATATGACTATCACCTAAGATATGTGCCTACTAGCTCAGATCCTAGTCCCCTCTGTAGCTGTATAGTTTGACCTAGTAAATGGCTACCAATGGGGTAGGTCCATCAGGTCATTAAATGACTTAGTAAATGGCTACCAATGGGGTAGGACCATCAAGTCATCATGAGTCAGGGATTGGGCTACCTTTGGGTAGGGCCATGTGACTCCATAACCCTAGGAATTGGTTACCTGTGTGGTAGGACCATGGGGGTAAGGATCTACCATTTGATAGAGGTAGTATCCATGTCCACTGCAGGGATGGTACAGAGATAGGGGATAGACAAGGATTGAGTAGTATTACTTAAAATGTAATCTTAGATGTTAAATGATATTTGGTTGATTACATTGTTAACATAGTTGCACAATTATTGTTTCCCCCACATACCAGCTTCTTGCTGACCGACATTTTGTTTGTCGGCGTTTTAGGTACAAATGAAAAGAACAAACAATCAAGTGGCATATGTGGAACTAAATGCAAAATAATGTACACAGGAGGATTAGTTAGATTAGTATCTTCATGGATAGACGTTTAGAAATCCTAGCTTTTAAAAGGTAAGTAAAGTTTTTATTTTATACCAGTTTTCAGTTAGTAGTAGAATTTCATAATTATTATTGATTATTTGTCGAACCTTTGATCATGTTAATTGAATAATGGCTCTGACCTTCGTGTCTCCCTTAATTGGGGGTTACCGGGAGGCGGGGTCGTTACAATTGGTATCAGAGCGAAGGTTCCTCACTTAATCTTTAATAATTATTAAATTTTACAAATTCTGTAGAACCCAAGGGAGTTATTAGAGGATTATCCAAAAGACAGAGGTGTCTAGAAAATGATCACGTCTGGGGGCTGTAAATATTTTCCTCCGTACCACTAGTCAGAATACGAGGACTCCCAGATTGTGTGACTGCCTGGCTGATGTCTTAGGGTATGAATCGAAATAAGATACCTTTAGGACTTTCTCATCTTATTCATCCCTTCTCAACTCAAATTATGTTAAGGACCTTAAGGATTAGGGTTTTCTCTCTTCTCCTCACCCTCTTGAGGTATGGGTAAGGTTGATAAGGATTAAGGAATCCTTCACCAAACTAATAAAAAGCATGTAAATAAGATGTCATGGACATAATCTTAATTGATTAAGCGTAAACTAAATAATAGATACATGCTTAGGTAATATGACATGAGTTGGCATTACCCTCAGGAGAGACATGAGGCTAGACCTTCTTATCTAGAGGATGAGAAGAGAGAGAGTTATTCATGGAGGTAGAGATCTCCATTAAAAATAGAGACCTAGCAAATCCTTTGAGGATGATGTTAACCCTAACCCTAAGTAAAGGTTTGAGAGAGAGATGACATGATGAGTTAGATTTCATGGTAGACCAGGTGGTTGGATAGACATACCTTGGATGCCATATGAGCCATGAGAGGTTAGATGACCTAGTGCCTTTGGCGACCCAACCCTAGAAAGGGTCGTACATGTTAGGGTGAAGGACAACTCCTTCATCGATGAGGTTAGAGAAGAACCTATAGAAACCCTATGGGCTTGTGCAAGTAGGATATAGCTTGCACCCAGAGTGCATCAGTAGTGTTAATAGTGGAATAAAACCCTAGATAAGGGATCATGATGGATGGCTTATGAGATAAGCATAAGGGGTTATGGATAATCTTGAGTAAACATAAGTTCGAGCATAGGCATCACTCAAGTAGGGGCATGCTTATGAGCTTGATCCTTCATGAAGAAATGACCTCTTATAGAGAGGTTGATTGTAGGATTAGCTCTAGAGAGAGAGCAGACCTCAGGCAAGAAGGTTGGAAACCTAAAACCTTGAAACTTGAGCAACAGTGGGAGTTGAGGATGATGCGACCTAAGTGGTTGATAGAGGTTGCCTCACGCATGATCCCTGGAGGCTGATGATATCTTAGTTTCCTTTAGAGGAACCAAACCCTAGAAGAAGGATGATGCTTCTAGTACCTACGTACCCATGGTATAAGGGATTACCTGCTGGATGAGATAAAGAGTGCTTTAGACCTTGAGGAGGTTTGAGTAACCAGTTGTGAGGCTTTATACCTAGTTGGTTGTCCTGGAAGAGGACTCAACTCTGAAGTGTTGCTCAAGTATAAGGATCATGGAAGTACATGACATATCTTGGACATGCTTGATTCTTGGTTAAAAGATTGAGCATGTAGTGGACACCCGAAGGTGAACCTAGGGTTCCTAGGCCTAAGAGAGGAAGTCGTGTATCCGATGCTCATGATGAGATTTGAGTCTCTATAGTTACGAGCATGGTACTCCTCATGTGTAGAGGTAAAGGAAATCCCTTAAGTTAAGAGTATGTTTGATGAACCCCTCATGACTAAGTTGATCTAATGTTGAGGATGAAAACAAGTATGACCTAGCATGGTTTCATAGGTGTCTGCTTGTGCCTTAGTAGCTTTCTAGGGCTAAGCATGCTCATGTGAATGTAGACCCCAGGGACGGTTGTGACCTTGTTGTCAAGAGTTGTAATTTCCTCCCATCCTGGGAGAGGGACCCTTTCGTAGGGTGTATATCAGTTTTTTTGGCTTTAAGGTAACCTAAAGAGGTCTCATAGGATCTTGAGAAGCTAAGTATAGAGTACATGGCATGAGAATGAACCTATAGACCCATAGATAACCATCTCTATGTGCATGTGGGGGTGTTACCATGGAGGTAACCGGTATGGGGCCTGACCAAGGTAGGCAGGTAGCCATGATCCCTGACAAAGGATGAAAGATAGCCTAAGAATGCATATAGAGATGATGAAGGATTGGGTAAGGTTCTAAGTTGAACATGTACTATAATAGAATCCCAAGTCTGTCCTAGGGTCAGGTAGGGATAAGACCGATGGAAGAAGGAGTTGTCTAATTCCCTAGCTGCACATGACCATAGGGTCGGGTGGTAACAACTATCATTGTCTGAGGGCCATGGGTTAGGAGATTGATCACCTTCATAAACTCATGGGAACCAAAGGGTAGATGAGTAGGGCACTCTATGATGCATGAGGGAAGAGGGATGACCCCAAAAGTGTCGGCACCCTATAGACCTAGAGGGGATGACCGAGGATTGTGTAGTAACCCAAGTAGGTTCGAGACCAGTTTTCCATGGAAGTAACTTTGATATCAAGATGTTTGTGATGTAGAGACATAAGTTGCATGTTTCAACTTAGAATTGAAGGTGTACGGGCGATGTGGGATGTATCATATCTACTCTTGGAACAAGAAGAACTTTGTGTTTGGACGGCCACCAAATGCTTATTTCCTCTTGTTATGGGAGGGAGAGATGGGACAATACGCATGCCATACACTAAGGATAAAAGATGACGTGAGTTGGAACATTGCTATAAGGAATGAGGACAGAGCTAATAATGTGCCCTTGTGGAGCAAATGATACAGGGATGGTTTACAAACACTAAGAGTATTAAGGAGATCATCTTGTGGGGATGTGATACCATGAGCTATCTAGAATTTGCAAGATATGCAAGGTTGAGTTTGACCACCATGAAAAGGAGCTCAGAGTTTCTTGATGAAGACAAACTTAGAGATGAGATGATAAGTAGAATACATGGAGGTGTATGTCTTCAAATTTACCTAACACCTAAGGGTAAGAAGTGGTAATGAATGCTTGGGTTGAGGTATAGCTACCTGGTTTAGCTAGAAGTTAGAAGAAGTTGAGGTTTTTAGGCTAACCTTAAGTTGAGGAAAAGGGATAAGTTTGGATAACACTCAGATATAACGAGATCTGTTGAACAAGACTAGTGGTTGTTTGGATAGACAGCCTACTCCTTGACGTGGTAGAAGGATGGTTGTAGAACCCTGGATACACTTCTTTGGATAGGAAGGTAATAAAACCCTATTGAGAGTGGTTTAGGGTTTCCAAGGTATAGATCTTGAGGGATCACGACATATCGGAGATTATGGTTTTAAGATCACCAAACACCGTGATACTACAAAGATAGTAACTGATTGTAGCACTTTGGCTGCTTGATGTGAAGTTGCATGTAGCATGTGGCCATGCAAGCAAAGAGTGAAGGATGAACACCAGTAACCCAGTGCTTTGACTTAGAGGTTAAAGAATCCCCAAGAGGGAATGGGAATTCATCACTACAGATGTGTTGGTAAGTCTTCCCTAGACCAAAGAAGGTCAAGATGAAATATGGGTTATGGAAGATCGCCTTACCTAGATGACATGAGATAGAAAGAATGTTGTCAAGGGGCATATTCGGTTGAACTACTTAAGAGAGAAGGATGGTTCAACTACACCATGATGCAAGTTCAAAAGTTCTTGAGCATGAGCTTAAGGTTCACTTCCATTAGGTGGAAGTAGTTACATGAAGAACTCGATGATAGTATAGTTTATCACCCCTAACTAATGGTTAGTAAGATCCAGACTAGAGGGTCTGATGAGAGCAAGTGTGCTTATTCAAGGTGATACAAAGAGATAGTTATTAAGATGTGATGTTAACCACCATAGCCTTATCGGGATGCAAGAAGTTTTATAGAGAGGATGTGTCGGTCTTCACTTCATTAAGATGATGTTGGTGAAGGAGGCCTCACAAAGGTCAGATAAGAACCACAGTGTGTGTAGATGAAGTCGCTTGATCATGCAATGGCTAAGAGAGAGCCTAGAGGCGACATGAGTCATGAGATGATGCAAAGTAGACTGACATGCAGCTCACTGTGGGAGAGTATGTGATGTGAAAATCCGACCCCTCTAAGATACAGCTGAGAAAGTTGAGTCCTCGATATATGGGTCCATTTGAGATGGATTGGTGGAGATGGTTGTGTTTAGCCTTGCCCCTCAAGATAACATGATGGATAGATGTATTCCATGAGTCTGATCTAGAGCACTAGGTGAGGTACCCAAGCCATGTGCTGAGCCCTGAACCTATTCATCTTTTTGAGAGGCTGAAATGTCCTGAGTCACCTATGAGGGTATGATATACCAAGGTAAGAAAAAACTCAGATGGAAGAATATGAGATGATGAAGGTTCTTGGGAAGCACCATGGAAAGGGTGAAGCCACATGGGAGCCATGATGGACATATGCAAGGCTTATCCTAAATTGTTGTTTGCTTGATGGAATTTTGATGACAAAATTCTTATAAGAGGGGAAGGATGTTACAACCCCAACTTTTGGGTTTCTTTGGTGAGAAATGTAATTTCTCATATTAAAGATATTGGAACAAATAATGATATAATTTGTTTTGAATAAATGGATTTTGTTTACAACAGCCTTGATGTTTGGGTTGTGGGCTTTATTGGCTATTGGGCCCAATAATAAGGAAATTCAATTAATAAATGAATAATTGAATATTTGAGAAAAGAGAGGTGTGGAAACCTCTAGAAGGCAAAAGAACTCAATACCAAGGTGGATTTCGTTCCTATTGGGTTACTTGGGTCCCAAGGAGACCAAAGTTGTAGGGAGAAAGCAATAAGAAAAGAAAATATCAATTAAGTATTTCCTTGTTAATAAAGAATTGAAAACATTGATGAAATGTGGAAAATAAGTAAAAAGAGGTATAATTAAGTGATCCTTGGTGGAATTTCGTATCCCAAGGATTCCTTATGATAAAAGGAATACCAATGAGGAAAATAAAAGGGAAATAAAGAGAAATCCTCAAAAAGAACTATTTTAATATGAAATAAACAAGATAATGAGAAATAATGAAGAATAATGCATTTAGATGCATCTAGAAGGATAATGAGTATCTGATAAAAGGATTTCGAAATATTAGAGTTTCTTGGGGGGCCAAGGAACCCCAATAAAGAGGAAAGAAAGAGAAAATACCAAAATAGCAAAATAAGAAGATAATGTGAGTATACAATTAATGTATTACATGATATTGCTAAAAAGAAAGAAATTGCTATTAAAGGGAAATAGGAATTCGTTCCTATGGATTAAAAAGGGCAAGTATAAAGAAGATGAAGGAGGAATTTCTAATTCCTAATATCCATATAATAGGAGATATTCAAAGGAAAAGAGGAGAGAGAAAGTTTGCTTTCTATGAAGGAATAAGGATCCTATTGGGAAAAGAACTCTTTTGCTTTTAGATGCACACCCTAGGGCATGGATATCCTCCCCTATTTAACGGATGGAACCACAACCTCGAATCTTGGAGGATCTCATATCTCTCACATCTTCTTAAACCCTTGAATTCGTTCAAACCCTAACCTATGAAGATGACTCTATCTCATGAGTAGTGAGTGACTGTATGCAGTCAAGATGGTGGGTGGATACCCATGAGTTTGGGGAGGGGCTTCGCCATCACGACCCTGCCCTCTTCTGATCACAGCAGCCGCAGCATTGCTTCTATGGTAGCCGTGCACTGCAGGCATGTCCAGGCCAACTGGCCGCCATGGCTGCGAACTGGAGGCACTCAGCAGAGTGCGGAGGGCAGGCGAAGGTAGGAGGACCACCCTAGTGGCCAACGAGGTCGGGAGAAGGAGGTAGGGTCGCGCCCGATCGCTTCTGCAGCGGCATCGTGAGGTTTTACAAGGTAGAAGATGACCAAGCCACGTCGAATGAGTTTGCCCCTCAGCGTATCAAAGGACCAACAACTCAAGCGGGGGCAAAAGGGGAATTCAGTTATGTTTTCGAATAGCCAAGCAAAGTTGCATGGGTTTGGCGACGTGGCGGCCTTCCATTGGTTCGAGTAAGTGAAATCTTACAAAAATCATAATAAAATAAATAGTAGCTTGGATTGATAAGTATAATGTATCAATTTTGCTCAGAAAAATGAGAGGAATTCACTAAAAATGGTTTTAGAGGCTGATTCCTCTTGAAATTAAAAAAGTTATGGAATTTATCAACTTGAGTGCTTTAATGATTAAGAAACCTTATTTTAAAAATGTTTGATGTAATTAGTAGGGTTAATGGATGATTAACATTGATATTAACATATTGATCATGAAAAGGGGCATTAAAAACAAAAAGGATGAATCTTGCACGTAATTTGTATAATTTAGAGTTTCATGCGTATAATGGGCTTTGAAACTGTAATATTAGTGAATGAGATTATTGATGGCTTTAATTATTCAAAATCATGAATTAAATTGAGAGATGATAATTCCAAGCTATTTCAGGTATAAAAGTTGCTAATCATGAATAGATACCCTTAATATGATAAGTAGGGTTTTATAATGGATAAAGTTGGAATTATTGATAAATGGGATTTATACGTGAATTAGACCCTAATGAATTATGAGTTGTTAATTTGAAATAAACTAAAAGTGCTTTAATTGGGCTTATGATGTTGAAATTAGGATTTGTGACCTAAAAGAGCATTAAATGTGATAAAAGTATTATGAAGGCTAAAACCCTAATAAAACCCTAAATTAAGTGGCCTAGACAGCCTAAGGTGGAATCCAAGTCTAGCTTTAGATGTTCTGGATAAACTTTAACACTTGGATCCCATGCATTAATTTTAGGATATTGTTGATTTCTTATTGCTTGTTCTTTATCCTTATTGCTTGGACAATCAAGTTGCTCTGGATCAGGTATGTGGTTACGCATATGAATATCCCGAATTAGTTTCTCGAGGATTTTTGAGGTTTTATCGATGAGTTGAATTAAACTAGTGGATGCATTTAATTCTTGCAATTTATAATGTGAATATGACTATCACCTAAGATATGTGCCTACTAGCTCAGATCCTAGTCCCCTATGTAGCTGTATAGATTGACCTAGTAAATGGCTACCAATGGGGTAGGTCCATCAGGTCATTAAATAACTTAGTAAATGGCTACCAATGGGGTAGGACCATCAAGTCATCATGAGTCAGGGATTGGGCTACCTTCGAGTAGGACCATGCGAATCCATAACCCTAGGAATTGGCTACCTGTGTGGTAGGACCATGGGGTAAGGATCTACCATATGATAGAGGTAGTATCCATGTCCACTGCAGGGATGGTACAGAGATAGGGGATAGGCAAGGATTGAGTAGTATTGCTTAAAACGTAGTCTTGGATGTTAAATGCTATTTGGTTGATTACATTGTTAACATAGTTGCACAATTAATTTTTCCCCCACATACCAACTTCTTGATGACTGACGTTTTGTTTGTCAGCATTTTAGGTACAAATGAAAAGAACAAATAGTAAAGTGGCATATGTGGAACTAAATGAGAAATAACATACACAGGAGGATTAGTTAGATTAGTATCTTCATGGATAGAAGTTTAGAAATCCCAACTTTTAAAAGGTAAGTAAAGTTTTTATTTTATACCAGTTTTTAGTTAGTAGTAGAATGTCATAATTATTATTGATTATTTGTCGAATCTTTGATCTTGTTAATTGAATAACGGCTCTGACCTTCGGGTCTCCCTTAATTGGGGGTTACCGGGAGGCGGGGTCGTTACAATTGGTATCAGAGCAAAGGTTCCTCACTTAATCTTTAATAATTATTAAATTTTACAAATTTGTTAGAACCCAAGGGAGTTATTAGAGGATTATCTGAAAGACAGAGGTGTCTAGAAAAGGATCACGTCCGGGGGCTGGCAATATTTTCTGCTACTGTGGTCTGCTGTGGGCTTCCTATTTTTGGTTTGCTGAAGTTGCAGATTTGTTGCTATTGCTGATATTGTTGCTGCTGAAGTTGATTTATTCACTGGTTTTTCTCTAATGGTATCCAATTGTTTAATGTGTGAGTTATGTCAAAATTTGATGTAATTCTAATGGATTAGATGTACTATGTGAAAATTTTAAATGACATTTGATTTGACTTTAGTTTTATTCTTACTCTTTTCTATGTAGCTACAATTGTATCAAATTTAAATCCTTTATAAAGATTCTCCAAAATTTGTTTGCTTTGTGATATGTTTTTCCATTTTATGTTATATATGTATTTGTTAATTAATATCCTATTTCCATTATATTAGTATCATATTTTAGAATTCCTTTTTGATACAAATTAATCATTGCTTAAGATTAGGGTCATTCTCCTATACTTAATCACTAACTTACTTGTATTTTATAAGGTTACTTATTGTACCTCAGAGTTACTCTTTGTGTCAAAAAGAAATGTTTTGTGTGTACCCATTACTTTTTAGATGTTCATGTTACTTTACAATTCATATAATTACTTAAAGATCAACAAAATTACTTTATAAATAGAAATACAAATCTTTGTTATCTTCATCCTTGATAATACCACAGATGCACTAAAGAACGGGCATGTCTGTGTACCACGACCACCATCATCTCCCCTCCCATGGTCGTGGTGTCCACCACGGTCGTGCTAGACTCACCTGGAGATATGATGCTTTCACCAAAAAAAACTTAACAAGTACTTTTGATAGTTATGCTGTAATTTACATAGTTACCTTTTGGTTTGTTGTGTTAGTTTCCTAGTTCAATAAGTTACGTTATACATTACACAATTACTTTTTTGTTGGACAAGTTACTTTTCCTTTGCCATATTTACTCTTTTTTCAAACTGTAACTTTATATCTTGATATATTATACGATTATTCAGTAGCAATCACAATAATATGTCGAGCATTTTGAACATCCTAATCATGCTGGACATACCTGAGATATATAACAGAATCATTATAATTGATCACGACCTTTCTAAAAAGGGAAAGAATCACTTTTTGTTACACTGTGTAACACTACTTTACTTTTCTTGGATCAAAGTTACTTAATGATGTATAACCATTACTTTTTGATCCAGAGAGTTACTTTCATGTCAATGCAGTTGTTAGTTCATCTAGTTACTTTCCTTTTCACATAGTTACTTTTCATTTTACGTATTTACTCTTCAGTTCAGAAGAGAGTTACTCTACACATGCAATGAGCACCTGCTGAACACAGTCATTATCCATAAAAGAACAACAACTAGCTAAAGTTATAAAAACATTCAACTAAACTCAAACTGATAGGTTCAAATGTCAAACAAAAAGTAGAAAACCATAACCATATACACATAGAATTGTTGTTCTTTTTTGTTCCACACAACATACACTTCAGACCCGTACTGTAATTGTTTGTAGAGTTTACTTCAGAATTTGAAACATACACTTCACATTGTTGAACTACATTATTTATCTAAAAGTTCTTTTTAATCTAACATAAGCCATGCATTCAGACTTGGCACAACATATTCTGATTTTTCTTCATTCTGCTTGTCACCTGCTCCTTCTTTGGTCTCTTCTTGATCTCTAGCATGTTCTTTAACTGACTGCAGTCTCCCCTTCTTCATCATTGTTTGGAAGATCTCTGCCCTTATTGCAAGGATGTCTTTACTCGTGAAGTTCATTTCCTTTCCATTCACTAAGCATTCTAGATACTTCATAACATAGACTCCACAGTCAACATCATCACCTTCTTGTTGGGGGCACTCAGGGTACTCTATTGCCCATTGAGATAGTTGACTTCCACGCTCAGGAACCCCCCTGAAGAATTCATGAACGAACCCCACCTGCATGCACAAGAAAACATTCATAAGTATAATGTAACCTACACTATTTCATTCAACTATTTACTAACAATATTTCTTTTTTTCCTTACCCATCTATTCACTTATTTATTAGATTTTGAACTTCCTGACATTGAAATATAAGACTTGTGCACCCCATCTCTAAAACTTGCTTCAAGTAAGTGCCTGTGATTGTCGCTGTTAAATATTGTAAATGTGGAGTCCATTGGCATAAATTCCTTGTTAGGTACATTGAAGAGTGAGGACAACATATCGATCTCTTTGTGTTATCTCATTCACCATCATGTCTATCTTTTGCTATAAAAACAATATTGTGAATTACTTTGTTGTAACCTTTAGTGGTTTTGTTGTAATAAATGTAATCTATTGTGATAGTCTATTTGTCTTACCAGAGCATAAGTGCTCAAGCAATGCCATGAAAGCAGTCCCTTCTTCCTCTTTTTGCTTATTGTTTCTTTCAACATTTGTACAAAGAAATCCATTATCTGAAAATGCACAAGCATCAATTAGCCATCCATAATTTCATGATAAATGCTTACTATTCCATTTCTTACAGGTGATTGCATCATCTTATCTTTAAACAACAACACTGATAAGTCCTTTCCAATGCACCATGTTTCCTTTCCAAAAATCCATTCTCTTCTTGACATGTGCATGTTTAATTTTTTTCAAAAGAATTCATATTGAAGATGTGAGACAAAAATTTATGGATTGATCAACTAATTTATAATAAACATGTGACTCATCAAACTTTAAAAAGTATATACTTACACTTCATCAATGTTCTCAATAAATTCTTGGACATCCTCTTTCATTTCCTTTGTTTTGAAGTGCTAAAATCCTATGAATGTCAAATTCTTTTGCTATTTTTAAAGTGTAAATTTGGTTAGTAGTCTATGTAAAAGACATATATTCTTACAATTACTCTACTATTTAGTCCATAATATTACTTTACATTCCATAATATTAATCTAGCATTATCACAATTACTTTTTCTATTAACATAGTTACTTTACGAATGACATATTTTACTTTTCAGCTCAGACAGTTGCTTCATTGATGGAACGAGCACCATTACAAAACAAATTTTACCTATGCATGCCTTCTTATCTTGATATTTTCCTCTATGCTCCCAATGCCCGTCTGCATCTTCCTCTTTCTCAACATTTTAGTTGTTCTGTTCTCAACTTCACCAGAATTTATCTCCTTTTCATTCACTCCAGCTTCAATGTCTATATCCATCATTATGTTTTCCATTACATCATCTGCTAGCTCTTTTTTATCTGCTAGTTCTTCTTTTTCTTCTAGGTCTTTTTCTTCAGCTAGATCTTCTTCAGATGGATCTTTTTCCATTTCATCTTGTGCTTGTTCTTTGATTTCTTCAGCTCGATCTTCTTCTACTTCCTTTGAATCTTGTGGGACATTTTCTGTCGTTTGGGCTTCTACTTCTTTGTCTTAGTTATCATCTTGCACTTTCTTTGAATCTTTCTTATGGCTTTTCTCCACTACATTTATCCTTAGTCGAAGTTTGTTCAATCTTGGTGTTTCTTCTATAGGTCCATGTTGGTCCATTTCCAACAACCTTTTCCTCATATCCTGCGTCCTCTGTCTAATTACACTTAAATCATCTAAATCCCAACTTTCATTCTGAATGAAATTGGGAGTTGGTGTAGCTGCATATTGTACATGCTAGTCATTGTCATCTTTCCTCCTTAGCAATCTATTTTCAGCTTCAACTTCCTCTAGTCTTTTCTTCAATTGCTCATTTTCTTCTCTTAAAGCAGTAAAAGCTTCTAGGGTAATTCTATTACGTGTTTCCTTCTACAGTCTCAGATCATCCTCAAGAATCAATACTCTATTCTCCAAGCTTTCTAAGACTTCTCTTCTTGTGTTAGTTGATGTAAGTAACTTGTTACTAACTACCTTGATCCTGGCTTTATTTGTTGTGAGATAATAAGGCAAATCTTTCACTGTCTTTGCAGCTTCCCAATCATCATTGTCGTCCTTCTTCAACACTACAGAAACCTATACACAAAATTTATCAATTTATCATAAAGCTCTTATATTAATTTGTATATTTATTTTCACTTTATTTACACTGATTCTTACATTTTCATTGTTCAAACTTTCAAAATCCTTCACCCTCTTAATAGGAGCTCCCCATCTTTTTATATGTGGTTTTGTCTCAAGGAATGTAGGTTGTGCTATCCCTGTTAACACATAAGCCCAAACATGTGTTGACAAGAAAAGTATGAATCAGAGTTTTAAATGTTCATATATGGTTGTTTTATGTAACCAAAGAAACTATGCAATGTGTCACTTACACACAAGCACATTACACATCCAGTTGTGTAGAGTGTGCTTTTGCTGGTTTCCCCTCTTCTCCTCATCCTTATATTCTCACATAAAACTTTCATTCTCTTGAATATGCTACCGTGGACTAACTTTGCCCAGTTTAACTACCATGTAGTAGTTACATCATCAAAATAGTGTAGAAGGTAAATGTGGGCACAATATTTGGTGTCCGGTAAAAGGAATGTTGCTAACAAGTGCAACATCCATGCACGACACATATTTTGGTAGTTTTCTTCGGAGTCGTTCTTTGCAAATTCCTTCCAAAGTTTACCCAAGTTTTCCTTGCTTAACACATCCTTCTCTCTTATTTTCTTAATACTTTCACCAACTTTATCTTGTCCTTTTGTTGCATTAGCAAAATCCTCCCATATTTTTTTTACAAAATGTGATTGCTTTTGTGGAACTATATCCATACCTTTACTAGGAAAACCTAGTATCACCCCTACATTGTCTACAGTCATCCTTGCTTCAAAACCTGGTGCTAACATAAATTTGTCATCTTCAACATATCTCTCTATCATATCTTCTAAAAGAGTTACATCTACAGTAAGATGAGGCATGGCTATCAGATTTGCAAATGCGGTTGACTTCATCATCCTCATTTGATTTGTGCTAAACATCATGCTATTTTGTATGTTGTTGTAACTTTTTATGTAGCATCTATGGAAAAGCTTTCATGAACCTGCAACTATATCAAAAATTTTGTGTTAATTTGTCTTGTTACTTTCTAGATATCAGTGTTACTTTTTCAGTTCAACATGTTACTTTCTATCTGTCACAATTACTTTTGTTTTCAAGTAGTTACTTTTTTACTTTTAGAGTTACTATTCATTTTTTAGAGTTACATTGTATAGAGTAAATTTACTTTTTAGTTATCATTTGTAGATAAGGTGAGTTTGTGGAGTATTAGAGTGGTTATGCTAACATAAATGTACATAAATATATTGATTAGAGTATAATTATCTTTTTGGCAGTCCACAATATTACTTTCTAGCACATATGCATATTTTTTGTTTTGACATTGTTACTCTTTATTCCATACGAATACTTTTTTGTTAACATTTTCCACCTACTGATATATAGAGCAACTATATATTTTCATAATGTTACTTTTTTGTAAGCCAAATTACCTTTGTATTGTGGTTGATACTCGTCTATTGTATGAGATATTTTTTTTGTTTTTGAAGTTACTTTCCACTTTATATAGATATGTTTTCTGTTAACTAAGTTACTTCGTAGTTGATTTAGTTACTTTTTATATACTCATAAATACTCTTAGGTTGCTACAAGTTACTCTATTGTTAGAATTGTTACTCTTTAGTCCAACAAGTTACACTTTTGTATACAAGTATAAAAATAAAAAATATTACCTTCTTCTGCAATCTTTGCTTTGCCTTTTTGTTTGGTTTTCTGTTCCAAAGTCTGCTTCTACTTTCCTTTGCGATCTTCTACTTCATCAAGTTCAAGTTCTTCATTCTGACCTTCAGCAACCACTTCCTCTTCAACTCATGTTTCTTCATTCAGACCTTCAACAACCACTTCTTCTCCAGAACTTTTCTCTTTCACTGTAGATATTTCTCCTTCAGCCTCTTCTTTTCCTGGCTTTTCATTCTCTTCATGCACTAAGGCCAACCATTTCTCAGTAACGTCATCTAAAACTTTCTCCCCTGATGCTTCGTCATCTCCAGCAGGCTTCTAGAGAGTGTTAGTCTTCTTACTACTATCTTTCTTCTTCTTACTTTCTTTGCTTTTCTCATCATAGCATGTTCGTTGTGCTCTTCAACACTCTTCTTCGTTTCATATCCTTGTACTTTGTCTGCAAATACCTCTTCTACCGTGTTGTCCACAACATCATAGTGTTTTCTTACTAAATCTTCATTTTCTGTTACTTTTTCGCTTCCCTTACTTGGCGCCTTCCTTTCTTTTACCTTTGTTCTCCCCATTTTGATCTCAGCGGCAGAGACAGGCTAAAGCAGCAGTGGTAGAAATAGTGGCAAATGCTACAATGGAGAAGAATGGCAGACATGGCAACACAAATGTAGACTAAATTGTTGGATTTTAGGGAGGCAGAGAAGGCAGCGGAAACAAAAATTTCTCCTCCCCAAACCCAGAACAAGGAAACGTGTCAACGTCTATACAATAGGAAGGGATGGTTTGTGGAATCATACCTTGTCCCGAGGCTTGCTCGGTGACAATACCTCGTAGCTTGCGTGGTCTTCACCTCCGGTCTTAGACGGTGTCTATGCAGCTCTTGGTCGCACCGGGACAGACAACTCCTGGTCTCACCGGGACTGTTGGGATTGATAGCTATCCTCTGAGCGGCAGAAATCTCCCACCTCTGAAGTAGTCCACACGGACCACCTGAAACTCCAATCTCCTTGTCTCACAAGGAATTGGAAGGAGTCGCACCCTCCTGTTAGCATACTAGTCACTGACACACTCTCCTACCACCAGTCGCTTTCTGTAGTTGTCTTTCCCTTGTTGTGCCTCCCTTATTGGGTAGCACTTGCTCGGGCTCTCTCAGTTACCAAAACTAGAGAGAACGACAACTTTACAGAGCAACTGGTTGCACTGAGTTGTTCTTTGAGAATCCCCCAATACCCCTATATACATAGGAGGGTCATGGGATAGGGTTCTCTATCTCGGGCAATGCGGGACTAAAGAAGGAGTAGAAGGGTTCGAGATTTTCCACAAAAACAACCAACTGCGCAACCTGAACCGATCGTTTCATTTCTAAAATGGTTGGTTGGGGATCTGAGCCGGTCGGTTGACACCTCAACTGATCGGTTGGGACCCATGAAATGGTCGGTTCACTTCTGAACTGGTCGGTTTGTGGTCCTGGTCAGTTCTCGATTGACTTTTCCTCTTTTGTTTCGAATTGGTATCAAATACCAATCCTTGTTCCAATCAAATTGGGCAAGTGAAACGAAAAGCAATTTCTCACCAACCTGACTTTCCCAACTTGCTCGGTTGGACCAGTTGAACCGATCGTTTCAACACTTGAAGCGATTGTTTCACCCTATCCATCAGCCGGTCAACTCACCATCTGAGCCGATTGGTTCACCAAGCTCAGCCAATCGGTTCATTACATGAGCCGATCGGTTGGGAGTGCAGATTGTGCAGAATCAGTCAATTGCAGTTTCAATCAATCTGATACTCCAATCAATGTGTCCAACACCTTGAACATTATGACATTGAGCTATCAATTAATTGAGTGTTTAATTGAACTACTAAACTCCTTTAGTAATCAATCTAAACATTGTTTGTGGACAAAACTCCTCTTCTAGGTTAAATCCTATGTGTGTGACCCTACAGGTCCATTTCACATTGGTAGTGAAAGTCCATAACACTTATGACTTCACAAGCAAAGAGAGGTGCGTTGTCACACATCAGTGCTACCCAAGTGAAATAGAAAGTTGGAGAACAACTTTCAATCCTACAATCCGTGAATGGTGTTATAGTGAATGTATAATTCCTTTGTCATTGATATCCCGAATGAACTTGAGGCATGGAACAGTCATCCTGTCAACATTCATTCACTTTCTTGATCTCAGAGTAGATTGGAAGAGATATGTATGACATCAATATCACATACTGATTCACACATGTGTGCACGCCTTTCTCAATCCTACTCATCAAGTGGCCATGGATATCAAACTCCCTCAGGAGGGACAAATCCCATATCTATCACTCACCCCTCAAAAGCCCCATGTGTCAAAGCCACCCAATCATCACCTTTATAACAACCCATGTTTCAGGACTGTGTTTGATGATGTCAAAGTGTGCCCAACGACATGTGTTGAGTGTAGTGATTTTAGGTCAAAGAATCACACTCACAACCATCACTGTGAGTACTGACAGTGACTACCATGTCATGGTTCCATGTGTCAAACTCACCGTGGGTCTGTCCGGTACACTTGTTCTCTAACAAGTACCTATGTGTTTGGTTTGATATCTCTATATCATGACTAATGAGATTCTGTCATCAACCAACACCACAATCTAGTCTTGTGTGTCATTGTTGTCTATATACCTTCCACAATGACATCTGACCAGGGACATAATAAGAATGTACAAACTCTTAGCATCTGTATGATATCATCGTTCAGGTCCTCAACCTGAAAGCATACGTCATTGAGTACTTTCATTCTCTAGACATTCAATCTGTTCTATCACTATCTCATATGACTGAACCAGAAAGAATTGGAAGCTTGCCTTTGATGTTTATGAAATCAATCTTAATGTATCCCACCAATCATCCCATGATTGACTCTCAGGGCATACATACCAACAGACTCCCACTTGCACTATGAGCCAATCACCCTTGAATCATATTCATAGTGATCTTCAAACATGTCCCACATGTTACTGTGCTCTAGTGCGAACATAGTGAGTTATGGCAACACCTTGCCAAAGTCAGTATAAATTGCATGTCTCACATCTCTTCGTAGTACGTCACACGTATGAGATGGAGTTGTCGTAATATGCGATCTAGTATTACTTTGCTAACCTTTTGCCACATTTCATGATCAAGGATTCCATACTTGTCATCAATGAGCGGAATATCTATAAGTTCATCTCATGAACTTCCAGATCCATATAGTATCCACTGCTATTCTCCAACACATAGATACTCGGCATTTCCTTTTAAATGGTTTCATTGGAACACTTCCAATTATCAACACACTTTCACTTTTATATATCTGATATATATTTTGTGATTAATTTTCTGTCCTTTCGGAAGTTCGCATCAATGTAACTCTTTACATTGAACTCTTCCTTATCTCCATAGAACTAGTACTTCCCAAGTACTTATCAAGTTCTCATGGTATTCCAGTAACCCTTATTGGAAGTAGACAGATATCCACTCGTCATGTCTCACATACGAGTTGAGCACATCATATGGCCATGTCATACATACAAGATGATGAATGCATTTTGTTCTTTCCATGCAAGATAATGGGATCATTACATACATGATAGATACACATCTATTCTTAGTGTTCCCATTCTTCATAAGAATTGGACACTTGGCCTTGGGATACTAACTCCATGTAACATGGACAAGTTTTCTCCCACTGAATCTGTGCATACTGAACCCTTCAGTACAGATTGCCAATGTATGTTTTCTCCTTTTAGGTCAAGAGGTTCTTTAGAACTATCTCTATAGATCTCTATTCCTATCACATAGGAAACATCTCTATATTCCTTAAAGATAATTTCCACTTTTGGATTTCCATTCTAGATTATTTCCATTTCACATCAACATGTGGAATGTGAACACGCTCCCACCATATCACAGATCCTTCTTTATCTTTGACATATCAGTCAAACCCTTTGACTATATCATCAAATTAAAGGTCCAATTCTGAGTTGCTTGTACTCAATCAATCATATTGATTAGTCCATTGTAACTTATAGACTTCATTTGCATTAGTGGATTCATAAACCTTATAGGTTGTGTCACGTACACATCCTTGTTTTATTCCTCATAAGAATGCAGTTTTAGTATCCATATGCCAAATGTCTTAGTCATTAAGTTGCAATCAACAATCATCATCCTTATCAAAATGTTATCCATGTGTCTTAACACTTAATATTCATTTGCACTTATGGATTTCATCCAATGGGTTCTACCATCAAGGTCATACCTTATGGTTCACATGGATGTCATTTAGGATGTAATGGTCATAAAGCATAACTCAAAATTCGGTTCCTCATATTCATCTAGATAGTTGACTCATCACATGAACAACTTATCACACAGATAAATGAGTTGTGTCCATCAAGGATATAAGAGCTTACAACTCCTTGTGATTCTTAATGTCCTTTATTAGTGTGGGGTATTCTTTATTAAGTTATTTGATAATCATCCTCTAACTCCTTAGAGTATGACTCCTTCTTGATTTAGACATCACCATGCCTTAATCATGAGTTCACTATGATATACTATCATAATCACTCATAAGGATCTCAAACATTTGGTCCAAGTATTTCATTCATTGATCTCATCAAGAATTAACACTTTACCAAATTTGCACTTCATCTATGATAATCTTGAATACTTCAAGATATTCATATTGGTATTTCTCTAAACACCATTTGAAGTATTAGAATGTGTTCCAATAGGTATGTAAATACATCACATGTATCATACCTAATAGGATAATCATTCTCCCACTACCATTAGTGAATATTGATTAATCATGTCCAAGATATTCATGTCTCTTACTGTTTCTCTAACCAAAAGAGTCTAGATTTATCCATCACATGGACACTAGAAATGAATTTCTCATGATTGATGCTAATTTGGTTGTTTGAGTTATCTATAACTTTTAGGTATCATTTTATCTTATGCATATCAAATACCATAAGATAAACAAGGCATTGCCACAAAGATCATATCTTTAGAAATTGAAACATCTCTTTATTGATTGCCATCATTTTCATACAATATGCAAAAATAAAGTGTTTCTATCTATTGGCAAATATGAAATAGCAGTTTATAACTGTATTACATGCCTTTTAGGCTGAAAATAAACTAAAGTACTCCTATCTATGGCAGCAACACTTGCCCCATTTATTGAGTGCTTTACACTTTACATCTTGGTATCATATACCTCAAAAGTGTTACAAGTTTACTTTCATGACACCTTTAAGTAGATACATTTGTCGCCTCCTTCTTCTTTTGTTCTTCCAGATAGAGAGGACAACTCCTTCATACACCCTTTCCCCATGTGCCTTGAGGTTGAAGATGGCTTGGGCTGCTAGCTAGCATCAAAACACTTCTTTGCTTTACCCTTAACCTTGCCCTTAAGACTTACCTTTCATTGATCTCATCAAAGATTAGGGTTAGTCTTTCTTCATATTTGCCTCTACTGTGCTCAACATGTCCAACAACTTTGTCAATGCTTGTCAAAGTTGTTCATGTTGTAGTTTATCATGAACTATATGATTCTCGCACCAATTGCAGTATCATACCAATAGCCAACTCTTGGCTCAGAGGGAGTCCTTCTTAGTCAGGTCTTTCCACATACCCAATCATATTGAGTGTGTGAATACCTTATTGGATCTCCTTCTGTCATGACATACTAGGATAATGTCTTGGAGACATCATATGTCTCATGTTGTCTCTACAACTCATAGTTCAGAGAACACAACATCAAGCACTCCTCATCAATGTCATCCTCGGTATGCTTCCATAAGCATACTTTCGGCCATTGATGTGGTGGGATCGAGTTTATCTGGTTCTGGTATAACTAGGACTTAGAGTTTTCGCTCTTTGATTGAGAACGCTTCTCAACGTCCTAACCAATCATGGAAGTTTGTCCCATTTAGATTGTTCTTTTCAAGGACCGATCGCAAAGAAAAGTGATTGTTGTTTGTTGCCATTTGTACTACAAAAGGAAATATGCAATTTTAGTCTAAAAACTCATTTTGACTTATTTGATTGATTTGAAAAGTTGATGATAGAATTAGGCCTTTAATTAATTATGGCTCCCACTATTTTAGTTCAAATTGATAGCCCTCACCATCAATTTGGAATATTGCAGCGTACAACTTTCTAGTGGGCAAGATCTTGAAATCCTCTAAGGCATGGACCAGCAAGGGCTGTCACCCACAACTTAGATCTCTCAGGTAGGCAACTCTTGCCAATTGCATCATATGCAACTCTTGATAAGATGTCATATGCAACTCCTTGCCATGATCATCTCCATGCCTCAAGGTGCTAGATCCTATCTAGGTCACCTTGTTAAGTCCGACCCAAAGCAAACACGATGAATATGCACCCTGCTAGGGCAGACCCACATATCCATCCTTCACGCTTCCACGAGATAGACGGTGCACCACGCTAGGGCGTGCCCACACTTGGTCGATCAAGCTTTTCACGTGTGTCGCATTTGGAAGGCATCTAAAACTTAATATTTAATGAGGGATTTGGTTTTATATACATATACATATCCAATCACCACAATATATAGTATGTATCATATACATGCTATATCCCACAGAAAACATGCGAAATGATAAAAGCAATGATTATGGCCATTCTAATGTGATTCCTAAGCCAAGAGGAATCACAGTTATCTAGGTCTACATCACATGCAACCTGAACGAGATGAACTCTGTGCTTTGCCTTTCTGGGTTTGATCAACTCATCACATGACTGATCGGCTCGCCATCAGGCCGGTCAGCTGGGTGCCACCAGCCGATCGATTGGCTCCTCCAACCGATTGGTTTGCTTGGTCGTTGTGCATTTCATCATGGCTGCCACCCACTCGTCTCACTCCTCGAATTGGTCATCAACTGATCGGCTCACTCCTTGAACCGATCATCTGGAACGTCAACCGATCGGTTCACACCTTGAACTGATCATCTCAGTTGTCGTCAGGATGTCCTCCGTTCTTTGACATAACATGAAATAAAATTCTATCCTATTTTACATTGTAAAAAGAGAAACCTTGAGTTACATTTGAGGGGAGTAAAGGTAGGAAAGAAATCTCGAATTATTTCGCGTTACATCAGGAATAGGAGAAGGAAGATCGGTGCACAGACCGAGATGCAAGCAACCACATACTACCATACACAGATAGGGTTTATTGGTCATAACCACACTATAAATCCACCACAAAACTCATTTAAGGGCGACGCGTATCGAATGCATTCATAATACATATCATATATGTAAATTAGGATTTGTGGATTTAGGATTGGACATGCATAAAGCCAAATTTATTCGCATCGTATGCAATAAATAAAGGCGATAAACCAAAATCAATCATATCGATAATCCTAAAGTATAGAGAAGTTGACGTGGCTCTGATACCACTGTTGGGTTTTAGGGAGGCAGAGAAGGCAGCGGAAACAAAAATTTCTCCTCCCCAAACCCAGAACAAGGAAACGCGTCAACGTCTATACAATAGGAAGGGATGGTTTGTGGAATCATACCTTGTCCTGAGGCTTGCTCGGCAACAATACCTCATGGCTTGCGCAGTCTTCACCTCCGCTCTTGGACGGTGTCTGTACAGCTCCTGGTCACACCGGGACTGACAACTCCTGGTCTCACCTAGACTATCGGGATTGACAGCTGTCCTCCAAGTGGAAGAAATATCTCGCCTCTGAAGTAGTCCACACGGACCACCTGGAACTCCAATCTCCTTGTCTCATAAGGAATTGGAAGGAGTCGCACCCTCCTGTCAGCGTACTAGTCACTAACACACTCTCCTGCCACCAGTCACTTTATGAAGTTGTCTTTCCCTTGTTGTGCCTCCCTTATTGGGTAGCACTTTCTCGGGCTCTCTCAGTTACCAGAACCAGAGAGAACGAAAACTTTACAGAGCAACTGGTTGCACTGAGTTGTTCTTTGAGAAGCCCCCAATACCCCTATATATAGGAGGGTCATGGGACATGGTTCTCTATCACGAGCAATGCGGGACTAAAGCAGGAGTAGAAGGGTTTGAGATTTTCCTCAAAAACAACCAACTGCGCAACCTGAACCGATCGTTTCATTTATGAAACGGTCGGTTGGGGACCTGAGCCGGTCGGTTGACACCTCAACTGATCAGTTGGGACCCATGAAATGGTCGATTCACTTCTGAACTGGTCGGTTTGTGGTCCTGGTTAGTTCTCGATTGACTTTTCCTCTTTTGTTTCGAATTGGTATCAAATACCAATCCTTGTTCCAATCAAATTGGGCAAGTGAAACGAAAAGCAATTTCTCACCAACCTGACTTTCCCAACTTGCTCGGTTGGATCAGTTGAATCGATCGTTTCAACACTTGAAGCGATTGTTTCACCATATCCATCAGTCGGTCAACTCACCATCTGAGCCGATTGGTTCACCAAGCTTAGCCGATCGGTTCATTACATGAGCTGATCGGTTGGGAGTGCAGATTGTGCAGAATCAGTCAATTGCAGTTTCAATCAATCCGATACTCCAATCAATGTGTCCAACACCTTGAACATTATGACATTGAGCTATCAATTAATTGAGTGTTTAATTGAACTACTAAAATCCTTTAGTAATCAATCTAAACATTGTTTGTGGACAAAACTCCTCTTCTAGGTTAAATCCTATGTGTGTGACCCTACAGGTCCATTTCACGTTGGCAGTGAAAGTCCATAACACTTATGACTTCACAAGCAAAGAGAGGTGCCTTGTCACACATAAGTGCTACCCAAGTGAAATAGAAAGTTGGAGAACAACTTTCAATCCTACAATTCGTGAATGGTGTTATAGTGAATGTATAATTCCTTTGTCATTGATATCCCGAATGAACTTGAGGCATGGAACAGTCATCCTGTCAACGTTCATTCACTTTCTTGATCTCAGAGTAGATTGGAAGAGATATGTATGACATCAATATCACATACTGATTCACACATGTGTGCACGCCTTTCTCAATCCTACTCATCAAGTGGCCATGGATATCAAACTCCCTCAGGAGGGACAAATCCCATATCTATCACTCACCCCTCAAAAGCCCCATGTGTCAAAGCCACCCAATCATCACCTTTATAACAACCCATGTTTCAGGTCTGTGTTTGATGATGTCAAAGTGTGCCCAACGACATGTGTTGAGTGTAGTGATTTTAGGTCAAAGAATCACACTCACCACCATCACTGTGAGTACTGACCATGACTACCATGTCATGGTTCCATGTGTCAAACTCACCGTGGGTCTGTCCGGTACACTTGTTCTCTAACAAGTACCTATGTGTTTGGTTTGATATCTCTATATCATGACTAATGAGATTCTGTCATCAACCAACACCATAATCTAGTCTTGTGTGTCATTGCTGTATATCTACCTTCCACAATGACATCTGACTAGGGACATAATAAGAATGTACAAACTCTTAGCATCCGTATGATCTCATCGTTCATGTCCTCAACCTGAAAGCATACGTCATTAAGTACTGTCATTCTCTAGACATTCAATCTGTTCTATCACTATCTCATATGACTGAACCAGAAAGAATTGGAAGCTTGCCTTTGATGTTTATCAAATCAATCTTAATGTATCCCACCAATCATCCCATGATTGGCTCTCAGAGCATACATACCAACATAAATCGCCTAAATGTAGGGGAATGCAGACCATAGACCAAAGAACTTGGCAGTTGGGGGTCAGCAATGGAGAGCAAGGTCGACGAACTTGGGAGTTCTGGAGCGGGAAGAAGGTAGAAATGGGGTTTTCGGACGGAGATTGCTCCGTTATTTTCTTCTTTAATGTACTAATGTGTCCTTGCTTTTTTCCAGTACTTACTAACTATGCCACTGCATTTTCTGAAATGGGTAGCTCTGCTAATCTACCCATGTGGGCATTAAAAACAATCTCTCTCTCTCTCTATATATATATATATATATATATATCTGTTTGGGTTCTTTATGTGGTGATAAGATGGAGGTGCACATCAACCAGTAAAACCAAAATCCAATCATATTGGTTATCCCAAAACATAATTGATCGACATGGCTCTGATACCACTTTAGGGAAATACGACATCAGATAGGTCGTGAAAACACAAAATTTTACTGACATATTCCCCATTAACCAGTATATCACATCAATAACTATACAATAGAAAGGATGGTTTCACAAAGATATACCTGGTCCTGGAGAAAGTCCAGTGACAATCCTCGTCGATGTAGATGCGCACTCTATCTTGGAAGGTATCTGTGTAGCTCATGGTTGCACTGGGACATGTCTAATTACTCCTCCACAAACAATAGACTCAGACAACTACTGCAACAACTCCTCTAATCTCACAAACTACGAGTTGATGTTGCTCTCATAGGAGTAGCCAAAGGACTCCTGCCTCTAGAGTAGTCCACATGGACCAACAAGAACTCTTGTCATCCTACTAGAACGGATAGGAATGTGGTGTCCCTCCTGTTGGTATAGTAGTAACCAACCTACTCTCCCACAATAATGTTCCTCAGTTATTATTCTCCCTGTATATCTTGAATTTTCACAACAATTCTGGTTGTTTCGCAACCTGCATGTGCCGAAAGGGTCATCTCACCCAGTGAGACGGTCATCTCTCACGTGAGATGGCCTTTTTTCACTTTCTAGTTAAGCATGTATGTCGACAATTCAATTCCAATTAGTACCCAACTTGACGTCAACACCAATTCTTGATGCAATCAAATTGTAGCCCTTAGACGGCTGTTTGGTGAAACTGAGACATGCGTCTCGCACCAGGCTAGATGACCATTTTGCAAAAGTGAGACGGGCATCTCACAGGCCAAGTCAGGTAGAATTCCAACCAATGTACTATACAATCAACTTGACACTCCAAACAACAGTCTCAACACTTGAACTGATAATTGGGTAGTCTAGTCAGTTGATCTGTTGTGTGAATTGAAATACCTAAACACTTTAGTAATCAATTATATCATCATTCAAGATCAATCTCCTCTTCTTAGATGAGTTCCTATGTGTGTGACCCTAGAGGTCCCATATCACATTGGTAGTTAATGCCCGTAACTAATTTATGACATCACAAGCAATGAGCAGTGCCTAGTCACACATCATTTCTACCCAAGTGAATGGAAAGTTGGGGAGAAACTTCAACCTATAATTTTTGTATGGTGTT
This sequence comes from Alisma plantago-aquatica, assembly GCA_963693085.1. NCBI lineage: Eukaryota > Viridiplantae > Streptophyta > Magnoliopsida > Alismatales > Alismataceae > Alisma > Alisma plantago-aquatica. The sequence goes on from OY856412.1 coordinate 1,167,088,306, forward strand.
ATAGTGTTTGTATAGTTCCTTTGTCACTGATATCTAGAATAAACTAGAGGCATGGAGCAGTCATCCTTATTATTATTCAATCTTGTTTCTTGAACCAGAGTAGACTGCATGAGATATATGTAAGCACAATATCATATATTGACTTACATGTGTATGGCCATACTTTTCTCAATCTTTCTAGTCAAGAGTCCTTGCATATCATACTCTTGTTAGAGGGACAAATCCCATCTCTATCATTCACAGTCAGTGCCCATGTGTCAAAGTCACCCAATCATCACTGTTATAACAACCCATGTTTCAGAACTACGTTTGATGATGTCGAAGTGTACCCAATGACATGTGATAAGTGCAATGATTTCAAGTCTGAGAACCAAAACCACCACCATCAATGTGAGAGTTGACTATGAATTCCATGATGATGTCTTCCATGTGTCAGTTTCATAGTGGTTTTGTCTGATATACTATTCTCTAACATGTATTTGTGTGCTTGGTTTGATATTTTTATATCACAACTACTGAGATTTAGTCATCAATCAACTCACATTCTAATCTTATGAGTTATTGTTGTCTATCAACCTTCCACAATAACAACCGATAAGGGACATAATGAGAATAGGTATATGTACTCTTAACATCCGTATGATCTCATCCACAAGGATAGGAACTTGAATACATATCTCATTGAGTAATATGATTCTCTAGACATTTATTATGTTATTCATTATCTCATAGATGAATATAAAAAATAATTGGGAAGGTTGCCTTTGTTATTAATCAAATCATTTATATGTTATGCCATTACAATCATTACATGATTGACTCTCTAGGAATACATACCAACATCCTGGGTGATGGTACTACTGGTGGCAGGTCCTTGTAGATCCATATGGACGACATCATCAGCCATTTTATAGCAGGTGGTGACCATGATGGGGTAAGTTGTGAGGCAATTATCTATTTGCCTTCGTGAGTTTGAACCAATATCAGTGGGTAGTGGAGAGGGAACAAACTACATTGTATAGGGCTCAGGGAATGATGGTTGGAGATTTTGGATCTAGAAGGCACTGCTAAAGATAGTAGATCTCTCATAGGAAAGCATGGTCTCGACTAGGGCAACATATTGCCTCTATCTTAGTTGACCAAAACCAATGGAAGGAGGGAAGTAGTCATGACACACGAGGAGGACATGGGCATATAATCTAGTAGTGATGATTGGGCTTTACATGTGAAAATCGGTCTATGGTGATGATGATGAAGGTGGCCATAGAGAAGATGATATGCAGGTCTGTAGGTCTGAAATTTGGGTCATTCTTTGGTGAGTTGAGAAGACTTGAAGAGGATACAATGCATGTTGCAACATGATCGTGATTAGGCATTGTTGATGTAAGTTAGTCAGAGGACCTACAATTTTTGTTCTTCTCTGAAGGAGGTATCGAAGTCTATAATATTTTGGAGGTAGAAGTAGGGATGATTCATTAGACCCAATGTTTGAACCCTTCGAGTGTGTCTCCACTATCAGTGACTAAGGAAATAAGATCGGCTACCTGGGGGCATCTACTCCAATGGCGCAATGAAGTGGCCTCATGGTGTGTGGTAGCATGCGGCTGGTGGATTTCATCCCACATAGGTTGGCATTGTAGCAGCTCAAGTGGAGAGGGGGAAGAAGGGGGCGGAGGTAATTTCTTGTTCGTGAGGCGATCTCTGATCCTATAGGGGGCGACATAGTAAAGGTCAGGTTTTTGGTTTAATTCTTGTGATGAGTCTCAGTTAGAGTTGTGCCAGGATGAATGGTGTGTTAGGAGTATGAGATTGTAGGATAGAGGTTGAAGATGGTGGCATCAAGGTTGTGATGGGATCTATATAACATAGGAGATGCTTGTGTTTCCATTAACAAAGATCAATAAGTGAGTAATGGTGTTTCCATTTACCAGTTGATGAAGTTTCCTATGCCAACTAAGACCTCTAGACTAATGGTCGGTTAGAGGGCTTTAAGGAGGATATGGATGTTTAACAAGGTTTGGGATTACATGGGGTAGAGGATAACCATCACTCTCCCTATAACAGTTTCTATTCGACATTATGAAGAGGGAAATGGGTTATTTTTATACCTTTTAACTCACAATTTTGCTAATTAAATCCCTAGTCTTCAATATATTCACAGTATCTAAAAAATAACTTCAAGTTCTAGTCATGGGTCCAAGTTGTACAAAATTAATCATAACCATATTAATGCCCTAGTTGATGACCATTTTGACCCAATTGAATATCCCCAATATTTATTATTTCAATTAGTTCCAAAGCCAATAGTATGGAAAATAACGTACTCAATGAATGTGAGACTAAATTAACATATCTAGGAAATTAATGATCCAAATTGACATCAACGTCATTCATGAAGCCAGGTTGAGGGACTGATTAGTGAAAATGAACATATTTAAGCATAAGAAATTCAAAAGGAGGCACATTAACATTAAAGGACATGATAATTGACTACAATAAGAAAATAAGACTTAGAATGAGAGTTAAATTTGCAAATGAGCTCAAATTTTGAGAGAAATCTGAATTATGACTCAAAATGGATTTAGTACTAAAAATCCAGTATGTTAAACTCTCCATTCCTTAAATAGGATTTCATCCCCGAAATCATCTTAGTTAGGTACTACTATCCACCCCTTAAAAGGATTCGACTAGAAATCTACATATGCATCCCAACTATAATGTAGCATCCTTCACGTTCTCTGGACCATCACCCTATACCAAGCTTTAGGTTTTAAAGGTATTCATGTGACTCTCTTCTAGGGTTTTTCTTATACTTCCTTGATTGTGACTTAGCTTAGAAAAATCATCGATAAAATCTTGTAAAATAATTTTGTTTGTACATATAGTATAATAAAGAAAATAAATTTTTTGATGAGAAAAAAACTTTTTGATTGAAAATTAGAAGTGTCCAAAATTCAATGCAAGAACCAAGTCACAATCACCTTATGTCTAAACTCTAGTTACTATTACTCAATCCTCCCAACTACTTGACACCATTTGGTTAGATTTGTATTGAACATAAATAGTCATCTAAGCACTTAGTGTCCATGTATTTTCTCTAGGGTCATGTACACCTTTCTCAATTAAGAATCTACTTTTTAAGTATCAAATTTTTATTACACCACAAAATTTTTAGGTAAACTATAATTATCATAGCCAAAATTAAACTCTATAAAATTCTACTTAGCATTATTGTCACTAATCTTTACGTGATGTCTTGCACTTTATGTCAATTTCTCCATTTTCAATGGGTACAATTTTACATCAATATAATGCTTAGTTCAACTAAAGTTATCCAAGGTTTTACATATTTATGGAAATATGAGTATCTAGAGGTCCTATTCATCACCTTTTTCAATTTCATGGATAGGGATGCAATTCTTCTAACTTTAGAATTGTAAACTTTTTCTTGCAAATACAATAATTACATGTATAAAAGGAGAACCTATTGGTTAACTCTCCACTCTTCATATTTTTGGGGGGTTTTATGTCAAAGTTATCATGAGACTTTTTTCTAACACATTTTGTATTAGTAGAGTTTTAAATCTACGTTCTCTCTATTCAAAGATGATTAACCATACACATACATTTTATTTAATATTGTGTTATTGACTAAATCACGATTAGGGTTTTCCCTAGAAGTAGAAATTGTTTGACTGGGTTGGTATGTTAAGTGATACAACTCCATCACCACCTATGTTCATTATGTCAGAACTTTCACTAAACATCCTTCCTTAGACACCTTAGCTCATTCCACTGAAATGGTGATATATTATTATGAAGTAATTAATATATTTTGGGGTAAATTATCTATCATTTGTAACATATTTTAGGGTTCCAAAGAGAGGTTGAAATGTACCATTCTGGGGTTTGCATATATACATATACATGTGCATATATTTATGATTACTTGTGGTTGTACCTAGACTTGTAAATGGATATCCGGAATCCACAAATTTGATCCGGATTTGAGTATGAAATTTTGAAAAAAAAATTGACATCCGCATAATCTGAATTGGATTTAGGATATCAAATTTCATATCTGAATATTTCGGATATGGCCATATCCGCTCTAAAAAATATGAAATATGACAAATATATACATGTATTATCAAATATATATTATCTATATATAAAAACATAAAAATATAGATATTTTATCATATATATTCATAGTGATATCAATGTTTTCTACATATAATGCATTAATAACAATACATTTATACTTTTTGGTTCAGATCAGATATTTATCTGAATTTAAATATTATTTGTCAGATCAGATTCATATATTATCACATGATATTCATCAAATATCGGATCAGATTTTTTTTTAGATTCAGATATCAGATATAGTAGTATCTATTTCGTATTCGATCCATTTACATGTCTAGTTAGTTCCATGAAAATAATTGAGTTAACATTACTATATAATGAAACCTTATGCTTCTTTATTTATTGGGATAACAACATATCTTCTATGATAGGAGTATCTTCATGTATGCATCACATTTTCTATGTATTACATTCACTACCCTTTATACATACTATCAATACATATATGTATTGCAAGGCTTAATACTCAAATTTCATATTAGTGATCTTGCTTCCTAATACACTAAGGTGGCATGATTTGTATTTAAGGATTGATCAAATAGTCTACAATAGTATCATAGTTATGTTCTAATATTATCTAGGTTATTATGTCCTTATATACAGTTGTATGTACATTGATTTATGTATACATATAAACACCTATGTAATATATGGTAACATGGTTAAACTAATAGTTACTATTTTTTATTTATCTTAGTAGTCTCAATCACAAATATGAATAGAAGAGGGCAAATGATAGATTGATATGACTGAGGCAATTTTGGTCTCCACTGAGGGTCTTCAATCCAGTTCATGCCATATGAATCTATAGAACTTGATATATGGTCAAGGCCTGAGATGCAAGTGGCAATCTCATGGATGGTGGTCAGATGTGAGACTAATACCTTGCCGAGTCATCTACTCAACATGGGATAGAGGTCAAAACGATGGGGAGCGTGGTTAGTTGCTGGTCTATGGAGAGTCTAGTGTCTAGAAAAAAGGTTAAAGAAGCCTGGGTGATGCCAGTAGTGGTGCTAGGTCCTTACAAGTCCATATGTATGACAACATCAACTGTTTTTATAGCTAGTGGTGGTAGTGATGGGGTAAGTCGTTAGGGAAGAAGCCATTTATCATGGTGAGTTTGAACCAATATTAGTGGGTAATGGAGCAGGAAAAGACTATGGCGTATAGGGCTCAAGTAAAGATGGCTAGAGATTTTAGATCTAGAAGGCGATGCTAAAGATAGTAGATCTCTTGACGGCAAGGAGCATGTCAGGTAGGGAAACATATTTCCTCAGTCTCAGTTGGCCAAAACCAATGAAAGGAAGGAAGTAGTCATGATATGAGAGGAGGAGATGGCCACAAGATCTGGAGGTGACTATCGGTCATTGAAAGTGACTACCAATATGTGGTGATGACGATGAAGGTGGCATAGAGAAGACAATCTACAAGTCTATAGATCTGAAACATGGGTCAGTCTTTGACGAGTTGAGGATACTTGAAGAGGACATGATTTCTATGCAATATAGTCATGATTAGGCGTTGTTGATGCAAGTTGGTAGGAGGACCTTCAATTGTTGTTCTTCTCTGGAGGAGGTATCCAAGTCTGTAATATTTTGGAGGTAGAAGTAGGGACGATTCATTCCACCCAACGTTTGAACCCTTCGAGTGTGTCTCCATTGGTTGTGGCCCAGGAAATAGGATAGACTAGTTGGTGGCATCTACTCCAATGGTGCAATGGAGTGGCTTGGTGTTGTGTGGTGTCATGCAGCAGGTGGCTTTCATCCCACATGATTGGTGTTGCAGTAGCTCAGTGGAGAGGGAGAAGAAGGGGTGGAGGCAATTTCTTGCCAGTGAGAAGATTTGCGATCCTATAGGGGGTGAAAGAGAAAGGGTCATGTTGGTGGTTTTATTCTTGTGATGAGTGTCAGGTAGAGTTGTGTTAGGATGAATGATGTGTTATGAGAAGGAGGCTGTAGGATAGAGGTTGAAGATGGTGGCGTAAAGTTTGTGATGAGATCTATATAGAAGAGGAGATGCTAGGGTTTCCATTGACAAAGATCAATAAGTGAGTTACAATGTTTCCATTTACCAGTTGATGGAGTTTCCTATGCCAACTAAGACCTCTAGACTAATGGTTGGTTAGAGGGCTTTAAGGAGTACGTGGATGTTTAGCAGGGTTTGGGATTACATGGGGTAGAGGATAACCATCACGATCCCTATGATAGTTGGTCTTGAACATTATGGAGATGGATATGGGTTATTTTTATATCTCTTAACTCACAATTTTGCTAATTAAGTCCCTAGTCTTCAATCTATTCATGATATCTAGAAAATAACTTCAAGTTCTAGTCACAGGTCCAAGTTGTACAAAATTAGTTACTAACCATATTAATGCCCTAGTTGATTACCATTTTGACCCAATTTGAATATTCCCAATATTTATTATTTCAATTTGTTTCAAAGCCAATAGTATGAAAAATAACGTACTCCATGAATGTGAGACTAAATTAAAATATCTAGGAAATTAATGATCCTAATAGACATCAACGTCATTCATGAAGCCAAGTTGAGGGACCGATTAGTGAATATGAACATATTTAGGCACAAGAAATTCAAAAGGAGGCACATTAACAATAAAGGACATGATAAATGACTAAGATAAGCAAATAAGACATAGAATGAGAGTTAAATTTGCAAATGAGCTCAAATTTTGAGAGAATCCTAAATTATGACTCAAAATGGATTTAGTACTAAAAATTCAGTATCTTACAACTCTCCACTCCTTAAATAGGATTTTGTCCCTAAAATTAGCTTAGTTAGGTACTAGTATCCAACCCTTAAAAGGATTTGACTAGAAATCTACATATGCATCCCACCTATAATGTAGCATCCTTCACGTTCTCTAGACCTTCACCAACACTGAGCTTTAGGTTTTAAAAATTTTCGTGTAACTCTCCTTTATGATTTTTCTTATACTTCATTGATTGTGAATTAGCACAAAAAAATCATGGATGAAATCTTGTAAAATCATTTTTTTTACATATAGTATAATAAAGAAAATAATATTTTTGATGAGAAATTTTTTATATGTAAAATTAAAAGTGCCCAAAATTCAATGTGAGAACCAAGTCACAATCACCTCATGTCTAAAGTCTAGTTACTATTACTCCATCCTCCCAACTACCTGACACCATTTGGTTAGATTTCTACAAAATATAAAAAGTCACCTAAGAACTTAGTGTTGTCTGGTCCATATATTTGATCTAGGGTCATGTACACATTTCTCAATTAAGAATCTACATTTTAAGTATCAAAATTTTATTACACCACAAAAATGTTAGGTAAACTATAATTATCATAGCCAAACTTAAACTCTATCAAATTCTACTTAACATTGTTTTCACTAATCTTTATGTGATGTCTTGCACTTTATGTCAATTTCTCCATTTTTAATGGGTACACTTTTACATCAATATAATGCTAAGTTCTACTAATGTTATCCAAGATTTTACATATTTATGGAAATACGAGTATCTAGACATCCTATTCATCACCTTTTTCGATTTAATGGATTGGGACGCAATTTGAATCTCATATTTTTTTCATCTAACTTTCGAATCATAATTTTTTCTCACAAATACCATAATTACATATATAAAAGGAGAACCTATTGGTTAACTCCCCATTCTTCACATTTTTTGGGGGTTTTATGTCAAAGTATCATAAGACATTTTTTTCCTAACACGTTTTGTATAAGTAGAGTTTCAAATCTACATTCTCTCAATTCAAAGGTGATTAACCATACACATACATTTTCTTTTATATTGGGTTATTGACTAAATTCACGATTAGGATTTTCCCTAATAGTAGAAATTGTTTTGACCAGGTCGGTATGTAAATTGAGAGAACTCTACCACCACCTATGTGCAGTATGTCAGGACATTCACTGAACATCCTTCCTTAGACACCTCAACTCATTCCACTTTAATGGTGATGTAATCTTCTAAAGCGATTAATATATTTTGGGGTAAATTATCTATCATTCTTAACATATTTTAGGGTTCCAAAGAGAAGTTGAAATGTGCCACTCTAGGGTTTGCATCTATACATATACATGTACATATATTTACAATTACTTGTGGTTGTACCTAAATAAAGAGGGACTCTAGGGTACTCTTCCCTTTTGTAAACTTACTTTCCTAAAGGCTATATTGTAAATATATATACACGAGTCTTTAATACTTGTTATTCAATAATATCTTCAATTACATCTACTCTTAGCAGTCCAAAACCCAACAGATGATCTAGTCATGTTTCATGAATTTCTAAGTTAAGGTACATACTTCACATCCTAGTATTTTAGTGTATCCTAATCGTATGCCTAGGTATATCCTAATAAATTAAGCCAATAATACTAGGGTTTGTTGTGAACTATTTTTCCTAAGTTCTAACTATTGTATTTGTGTTCCTATGTTCCACAAGACATGCATGAGTGCCGACTATTTATAGGCTCTGATACCATGTTGTCAAGACACAATTCTTAAAATAGAATATTTACAAAATTGTATTAGAAAATATAAACAAAACTTTTTTTACAATCATGCTTTACATCAGAGTCTCAGTAGCTTTACATTAGATTAAAAAAATAAGCATAGATTCATATCTACTATTCAATAGTGGGAAACTCTTGCACGGTACTTCTATGTCTTCTCTTATCACCTGCCCATGAGTTCCCAAAGGGAACAAAACCACATATAGGCCCCAATAAGGGAAATTGAGGTCAGCAAAGCTGGTATAAATTTGGTATTTGGAAATGGAAACCATATGAACCTCTCTAAAAAGATTAATATGACAAAATGCAAAGGAATGAACAATATAGACAAGTATAAAAAAAGGTAGCAGTGGGTTTTGAAATTCAACAATATTCAATGTCCAAATTTTAAAACAAGTCATCCATTCAATAGTTTGCACGTCAATGTCTAAGTTGTTGGGGAAGCCATATGTATCTTCATGAGAATGACAACACACCAACTATGTTTCCCAGTATAGTGAGTCTTCTCTCTGTGCATAGTTATGGAAGCATTATTCCACTAAGTCATTGGGAACTAGCCCGCCCTTTCGACGTTTAAACAATGTGCTACTATTTTCCAAGATTTATTGTTGGTGGATTTCAAAAAGTAGGCTAAGGTTTACATTAAGCCAACCACCTATGTAATTATGCATGAAATAAATGAGGGATATAACTTTCCAAATAGAAATAGAAATTGTGTACCTTAAAATTAAGAGTATTCAACATGCAAAATTTTAGTATTGACTCTAATAGATAATTAAACAGAGATCTACAAATTTAGATAAATATGTGTCACTATATGACTTGGAATCATTGTGTTATTTGATTTATATTTGCTTTTGTAGTATTATAGTTTATTGGGGTTTTTCATTTCAGAGTATTATTTCAATTTTCCAACATTTTCAACTCTAGGTTTTTAACTAGGTTATTTATAATGAGTATTACATATTCAATTGTTTTACTTTATTCCTTTAGATTAGATTATTCTATTAGTCACTATTATCAAATATGTTTATTTACCAATGTACCCTTACTAGGGTTTTACACATATCTTAACATACTCTAGTCATATACTTATATCCCAGTCGTATCCCCAATTACAAGTGGTATCTAGATGAGCAATAACAGACTAATTTCTTATATTGACTCACCTACATAGTGTTTAAACTAACTTTGTATTAATGTTAGTTTATCCATGCATATAAGAGAAATCATATTATATTATGTATATAACTCATATACCAATGTCTAAACAATTACCATTCACAAACCCATATTGCATTCATCAGTGTATACATATGCATACACTTAGGTTGTTAGTTCCCAAAAAATAATTGAGTTAACATTACTAAATAAAAAAACCTTAGGATTATTTTTATTTGAGATAACAACATATCTTCTATGATAGGAGTATCTTCACATATGTATCACATTTTCTATGTATATGTTCACTACATTTTATACATACTATCAATACATATATGTATTGCAAGGCTTAATACTCAAATTCCATATTAGTGATCTATGGCTTCCCAATACATTAAGGTGACATGATTTGCATTTAAGGATTGATCAACAAGTCTACAATATTGTCATGGATATTTTCTAATATTATCTAGGTTATTATCGCTTTATATATAGTTGTATATGCATTAATTTATGTATAGATATAAATACCTACATAATATATGGTTACATGGTTAACTTAATAGTTACTAGTTTGTTACTAATTTCGATTACAGTGAATGGAAGAGGGAAAATGCTAGCTTACTATGGCTCAAGAAATTTTGGTCTCCATTGAGAGTTTTGAATCTAGTTCATGCCATTTGAATCTATAGAACTTGACGTATGGTCAAGGCTCGAGATGCAAGTGGTGATCTCGTGGCAGGTGGTCGGATGCGAGACTAGTCCCTCGCTGAGTTGTCTTCTCAACATGGGATAGAGGTCAAAACGATGGTGAGGGTAGTGATTTGATGGTCCAAAGACAGTTTAGAGGCTAGGAAAATGGTTAAAGAAGCATGGGTGATGGCACTGGTGGTGATAGGTCCTTATAGGTCCATATGGATGTCATCATCTGTTGTTTTTATAGGAGGTGGTGGTCATGATGGGGTAAGTCATGAGGGAAGCGGTTGTTTTCCATGGTGTGTTTGAACCAATGTTAGTGGGTAGTAGAGAAGGAAAAGACTACGGCGTATAGGGCTCAGGGAAAGATGGCTGAAAATTTTGGATCCAGAAGGCATTGGTAAATACAATAGATCTCTTAGTGACAAGGAGGGTGACAAGTAGGGAAACATATTGGCTATATCTCAGTTGGTAAAAAGCAATGAAATGTGGGAAGTAGTCGTGACACAAGGGAGGAGATGGCCACAAGATTTAGAGGTGACAATCGGACATTGCAAGTGACGACCGGTCTGTGGTGATGACGATGAAGGTGGCATAGAGAAGACGATCTATAGGTTTGAAGATCTAAAAAGTTGATCAATCTTTGGCGAGTTGAGGAGACTTAAAGAGGACATGATGCCTACTGCAACATGGTCCTTATTAGGTGTTGTTGATGTAAGTTGGTTGGAGGACCTACAGTTATTGTTCTTCTCTGGAGGAGGTATCAAAGTTTGTAATCTTTTGGAGGTAGAAGTAGGGACAATTCATTAGATCCAATGTTTGAACCCTTCGAGTGTGTCTCCACTGGTGGTGGATGAGGAAGTAGGATCGGATGGCTGGGGGCATCTGCTCCAATGCCCTAATTGGAGTGGTCTGGTGGTACGTGGTGGAATGCAGATGATGGCTTTCATCCCACACAAGTTGGCATTGCAGCAGCTTGGGTAGAGAGGGAGAAGAAGGGGCGTAGGAAATTTGTTGTTGGTGAGCAGATCTATGATCGTATAGGGGCAATAGAGAAAGGGCCAGGTTAATGGTTTTATTCTTTTGATGAGTGTCAGGTAGAGTTGTGTTGGGACTACTGTTGTGCTAGGAGCAGGAGGCTGTAGGATAGAGGTTGAAGATGGTTGCATCAAGGTTGTGATGGGATCTATATACTGGAGGAGATGCTAAGGTTTTCATCGACAGAGATCAATAAGTGAGTAACGGTGTTTCCGTTTACCAGTTGATGGAGTTTTTGATGTCAACTAAGACCTATGGATTAATGGTCAGTTAGAGGGCTTTAAGGAGCAAGTGGATGTCTAGTAGGGTTTGGGATTACGTGGGGTAGAGGATAACCATCACGCTCCCTGTAACAGTTGGTCTTTGACATTATGGAGAGGGAGATGGGTTATTTTATACATCTTAACTCACAATTTTGCTAATTATGTCCCTTGTCTTCAATCTATTCATGATATCTGGAAAATAAATTCATGTTCTAGTCATAGGTATGAGTTGAACAAAATTAATTGCTAACCATATTAATTCCCTAGTGATGACCAGTTTGATCCAATTGAATATCCCCAATATTTCTTATTTCAATTAGTTCCAAATCCAATAGTTTGAAAAATAATGTACTCCATGAATGTGGGACTAAATTAAGATATCTAGGAAATTAATGATTCAAATTGACACAATGTCATTCATGAAGCGAAGTTGAGGGACCAGTTAGTGACTATGAACATATTTAGGCACACAAAATTCAAAAGAAGGCACATTAACATTAAAGGACATGATAATTGACTAAGACAAGCAAATAAGATTTAGAATGTGAGTTAAATTTTCTAATGAGCTCATATTTCGAGAGAATCTAAACTATGACTCAAAATGGATTTAGTACTAAAAATCCGGTATGAAGCATAATTATTTTTCAAATTATATTTGGAACATGGAATAATATATTTTGTAAACTGAATTAAGAATATTAAGTTTTCATTTACTGTAATCTATGGAGAAATAATGAATTTCAACTAGAATCATCTAATTAGTGCAATTGAATGATATATTATTTTATCCACTCACCTCAGAAGTTACAACCTCAAAAAGGTGGCCCAAGAAATTATCTCCTAGAATCCAAATCAAACTTGGAGAAATCAATCATTTTCTTCCTTCAACTCAAGAATCCTAGGAGTGAAGATTGGAGAGAAAGAAAGAGAAAAGTGGTGATTCATATTTTTCTATCAGAGGAGGCAAGAAATTTATACGTATGAGAATATTCATCATGAAAACCTATCCAGATAACATTAACTTTCTTGATTTCAACACTTCTAGGAAGATAGAGCCTAAGATCAACATATCCACTCACTTCCTCTTCCAAACCCTAACTCTCCCACACTCTCTAGGATTTCATTTGTCTAGGACGAATCACAAATTATGGTACATGATAAGGTGTTATGTTACTAAATACATCAATTGAGGTGTATGGGTCAATTGCAGATAACCCCCAATTTTATATTTTTATTTTATTTCAAGGGGGTTTTGTCATAAAAGTTAACTGATACGTCAATTATTTCACCCCTTAAATAAGATCCAAAGATTCAATAATTTTTTTATGATGCCTTTCCAGATTTATAATCAAAATTTAACCTAATTGGGACATACGAATAAAATAATAAAAATAAGATAGTATATTGATGCATTTTTGTCTTCCAATATGTTCTGTTGAATAATTTTTGATAAAACTCATTAAATAGGTCCATAACTCAATAAAAATTCTAAACATTTTAATAGACAATCACATGAGAGGAATATAATATACCACAAATTTTCAAAACAACCTAAGCTACCACTAAAATACTAAAAACCATATATTCCACTATTATTTTCATCACAAATTTTCTCATCCCATTTTTTATTTACATGCCATAAAAATTAGTGCATTCAACTTCAACAAGATAAAAGTAATTTATTATTATGATTTCTAATGAAATCCTACATATTTCAAACAATGTACCTAAATAAGGAACACGCACATATATATTAGATATCAAATGCATATTAAACATCTTAAATTTTAACTCAAGGCCTTATAATCCTCAGTTATCTACTAAGTAGGGGAAAGGTCATTACAATATGTACTCCTTAGAAAGTTTCATCCCCAAAACATATGAATATAATGAAAAAGATTCATTCAATATTCTTTCTACTAATCCAAATTCTGGTATTTCTCTAATTCTTATATCTCTTACGAAATATTGAGTTCCACACAAAACTACAAAAATATGATTGACTATGAATATCCATATACAAAACATAGAATGGATTTCTTGTCATTCCTGAGTTTTATTTGACTTGCATCTCTTATACTCAAAATTTACCCATCATTCCCTTTTCTTAATCATCCTCATACTATTCACTCACATTTTTTAATTACTCTCTCACACTTTAAATTTGTTATTAATAGTTACTTCATCATCTTTGCACTTATTTTTAGGTTTCCTCATACAACCTTGTTGTCACCTAAGGTCAAGTTTCTATGGACCAGCCTTGATAGTCCCAAACATCCAATCATTTAACTACAACGTATACTCTTTAGGTTATTCTTTCTTTACTATCTTGAAATTTCATTCCTCTTTTATGATTCACATGTAACTAAATTTTTTCATATACTTACATTTTATTTTCATTGTGTTCAAATTTTTCTATTTGTTCTACTAAACTATTATAGCTTAAGATGCATCACCACTACTCTTACATGAGATATCTCTCATGTTGTTTAAGCTTAAAAATTATAATTTCCTTGTATTATATTTATGTTCAAGAATTAATTTTTTTCATCATTATGATCACAATTCTCCTATTCTTTACTAAGGTCCAAGACAACAAAACATTCATATGAAAACTAATACAAGAATCTCAAAAAAATCTACAACATACAATTTCTTGACCATTAATCCTTCAATGAATTATCAAATTTCAGATCAAGTTGTTTTCTTCTCTTAGTCTATGTGTCCCCATGTCATTAGAAGAGTGACAAAGTTCTATGGTTGGTTGTCAACCTACACCAACCCTCCTTCACTCGGGCTTGGTACCGACTAAATTTGCATAGTATAGAATGTACAAAAACATAGATAGAGTTTACTCAAGGAAGGGCACATGTCCATTCCATCCTACTTGACCTAATTAAATACATGTATGATGGCTCAACTACAAGTGTTAGGACTCTAGGAGGAGAGATACCAACTTTTCCTATCACCATTGTTATACATCAAGGATCGACACTCAACCCTTATCTATTTGTTCTTGTTATGCATGAGTTGACAAAGTATGTTCAATATAATATCCCTTAGTGCATTTTATTTCCTGATGATATTGCGTTGATTGATGAAAGAAGAGAAATACAGAATGATAAAGTCAAAATTTAGAGAATGCATTGGAATCTAATGCATTTATGATAAATAGAAGCAAACTAAATATATGCATTGCAATTTAGCTCATCTAGAATTGTGAATGGTGGGGTCAAGTTGGATGGAATGGATGTACCAACATGTGATACGTTTTGTTACTTGGGGTCTATCATTGAAAGAGAGGGTGAGGTTCAAGATGATGTTTTTCACATTATCATAACATGATGATTGATGTGGAGGAGTGAAACTAGAGTAGTATGTGACCAGAAGATCCATGTCATATTAAAAACAAGTTTTACATAACAACTATATGATCATCCATGATATATGGGAGTGGATGTTGAGCAGTGAAGAAATAAGGTTGCAATAAGATGAATGTGGCCGAAATGTGTATGCTGATATGGATGTGTGGGAAGATGTGAAAATATCATTTGAGGAATGGATATATCAAAAAACAAAGTGGGGGTGGTGAGCATCAAGGACAAGTTGTGTGGAGGTTGTCTAAGATGGTATAGACACATGCAACATATACCGACAAATGTGCCTATTTGAAACAAGGTTATCGAGTCAACCACAACTATAAGAAGTAGAGGCAGACCATAATTAACTTGAAAAGAGATTATAAAGAGAGATTTTGAATCATTACATCTTGATAAGAGTATGACCCATAACAGAGATGATTGGAAAATAAGGATCCATGTAACCAAATCCAACATGGTTGGGATTGAGTCTTAGATGATGATAATGATGATGATTAGTCTATGTAGCCTCACAACTTTACATATTCATTTTCTAGCACTAGTGAGGGTTCCATAAACAAGTATTGGTACAATACTTGTACATAACTCATATATTACTCTTCTTAATTCTAATACCCTTCCCATCTTCAATTAACTTTATGAATATCCTTCTTACTTTCATATGGTTTCAAATTTAGTGGGTATTCCTTCTCATTTTAATTTCACATAATAACATATAGAAGATAAGGATATGTTCAAGTATTTCAAATTCTATCCCTAATTATTCACTGAATACTTATTTCTTGGGAAGTTTAATGTTCTTGTCTTTCCTGGATCTAATCATTTCTCATCAAAAATTGATTGCTTGACATTTTCTTCCTCATATTTTCCTTATTATAATTTTAACATCAATTTACTATTTGTATACCATTAATTTTTTTGTCAATCATCATTCCTTTCATGTCCATAATTCCTTACATCTACTACCAGACTTCACTAATTTGTTATTAGTCAATTATAATATACAAATTCATAATTCCATGATATGTATAACTATCACTATTCCCATGAATTGAATTTCTGAGTCAATGTTTTCAACTCAACTTATTAAAAATAGTACATGACTATCTTTTCCTCTCAATTCCCATGAATCATGTAAGGAAGAAACATTCATCTTAATATTGTTATCAATTCATATCCAAGTGAGTCATTCACTTATTGAACATAATCCCCATCCTTAGATTTTTTTAGTCACAAATAACTACTTAAGAATGTTACAGTAAAAATCAACCCATTTATTGATAAAGATATCTACTTAAAATTGAAATCAGGGAAAATATATTTGAGTTCATATTAGGATATATGTTTCCATATACTCATCTTATCAAATATTTGTTTCTTTATACATTCCAATAATTGTTTTTTCTTATTATTTTTATTTCCTATTATTTATAATCTTTGTCTCACACCATACTAATTCCTCTCTTTTGGTAGATTTCTCAATACTTCTACACTTTTGAGAATGATTCCACTTTAATGAAATTTTCCATTTGTCCCATTCCTTTCTTTCATCTTATGTTTCATAAATTAACGAATATATAGGTATGAATCTCAACTATGGAGTTCATGCTTCTTGATCCATTTTGTTTCTTTAACTCCATTTCATGTATTCTTATTTTGTATTATTTAGTAACCCATATTTAGTGTACATATCATAAATTGATGATTCCATGTCCTGGCATAAGTGTCAATCATTTCCCTTTTCATTTTACCATTACATTTCCCTTTATAAAGTTTTTTTCAATAGTTTTACGTGTAATTAAGAAAATGAATTAACTTCCTTCACTATTTACTTGACTAGTTGACTTCTTATTCATCTTATCGATTCATTGAAAAACTTCATAGTCTTTGGGTATTTAAATTTTTACATTGTTGTAGGTTTTCAAACACCATCATGATCTTATAAACCATTTTAGGTATTAATTTCTATATGATGTTCTATATACACATCCATATCTTGAGTTACCTTTTTTCTCTCTTTTTAATAGGACATAGTTTGATCTATCATAGTTTCAAATGATAACTTTATTACTAGTTGCAACTAACTTTTCTTAGTTATTCCAACATTTCTTTTATATTCTAGTATCATAATATTCACATTCCCTCATATCTTGGTGTTGCATTATCATATCATGTTCTTATTCAAATATTACAAGATTCATCAAATCCTAGTAATTCATCATGCCAGCCAGACTAGGCCGAACATGTAGTCTTGAAGTTAAAAGATACTCAGGATTAACCAACTCCTATGTATGTAAAACATGTGAAAAATTACCTACTTAATGCAACCCATTTAAATATTATTTCGGGTATACTTGATGCAAAGAATATAAACAATACTTGATGCAACTTCACAATGTACAACAATCTTAAAGAACCATATCCATTTCTAAAAAACTAAATATATGAATGAATATAGATAAGAGAATTTCTATTCATATAAAAATAATCATTATAGAACACATGTTGTATCACATTCTATCATTATGATCTTATTCATTTATTACTTTTTGGTCTTCTAACCATAATACTTCTAGGATTTCCTAGTTCATCCTCCCACTAAATACCTGGACTAACATTAAGTGAAGAGCAGACGAAGTATCTTGATACTGGTTGGTCCAAGTAATCAGATATCGGGTTAAGATATCCAAATCCTCAAATCCTCAGATCTATCGTCATATCATCTCATATATACCACAATTATGAATCTAACTTACTCACTTAATGGTCACTAACAACTCATCCTAGGCTCTGATACCAAGTTGTTACACTCACATCTCACAATATCAACTAATATTGAGATTAGGGCGTAAATCGAGGATGAAACATCATACAAAAATTACTTTTATATTCTTTTTCTAATTTAAAATTTGTGGTTTCTCACATTCCTCAAATCTTATATCAAACTTAAAGATACATATCTAAGCATTAATTCTAATTCTCACACATCCATGTACACCTGTTTCGATGGTAAGATATAAGGACCTAGAATGATAGAGTTCGATTAAACTAAACTAATTTGATACTTAACTCTTGTGTCAAATCTACTATGATGGACTGACATCATCAATTCACATGGTTTTCCTAAACATTTGTGAGTAGAGGGGTGACCTACTCGCTCAGTGAAACAGTAAAATAGAATAGACTAAAGCACTGAATTAGGATTTAACTTTCTTGAATAACTGAAACAAAAGCAAGGTTGTGATGCAAATTAGAAGGCTAACTGTATACAAATCTCAAACAACATTTTAGCATGCATTACGAGCAATATACAAACATTAAAAATTCTTATTATTCTATTTATGATCCTTCATTAAATTTGACTTGACTTGACTACTGAACTGACTACTACTACATTGGCCAACTGAACATAAATGACTACTAACTAACATAACTCTTTATTTGAACTTAACTGAAACAATTCACTTTATTTTTTTTATTTCCCTTTAACTTTATTGGATCGTTTCATTTAATAGATTTCCATTACTACGTTACTCATTATATAAGTCTTACGGTAAACTCAGGAACCTTAAAGCTGCTACTAATATCTCACATAATAATGTCATATGCCTCCAATATTGGTTCTTTATTGGGGAACCTATGACACCTCATTCTTGGAACAAAAATTATAACGACCATCTATCCATGTAATCAATTTGAATAGAAAGTGAGTATAAGTTTCCTCAAGAATTTATACAAACAATAATACCATAGAAACAATTTTCTAGTTTTATTTTTACCTTCCCATTCTCTTTCCACTTCCATTGATCTTGTCCCTTTTCATTCCCCTCTTATTCCTCCCCTACCCCACCCCTCTGAACCCGACAATCAAAGTTTAGTTTCATACAAGTATACAAGGTAGTAAACCATCAAAAGGTAAAAAAAGGTGCGTATACATCGATCATGAAAGCATACATAAACCTAGTTTCTAATTTTATATAGGATAAACACAACTAGGCAATATTCTTAAAAGTTCATTTAGTAGAAATACTACCTTAAAATTTTCAACAACTAGTATTTTTTTCTTATAATGTGCATGCAGTGTGACCACCTACACCATATTTGATCATTTTTTCAATTGGTAACTTCTAGTAGTGATGACCATGTTTCTTCAATTGTGTAACTATATAATAAAAACTTTGAAGATAAACCTCAAAAAATTTATTATCACCACCAATATGGCCTAAGATGTCAAATTGATCATTGAAGCCCACTGCCAACTCTGAGTTGTGCATCCAAGGGACATTCACTTCCTTCCTACAACAGATGTGGAGGAATGAAAAAGCTTGTCTACCTCATACACATACTTGTTATACACTTCCACAAAAGATTATTTCAAACATGTTTTTCCTCCATCTGATGACATCATCATTTATTAATCATGACATTAAATTAGTTCTATAGAACCTTTTTGTATGAAGACATTAAGAATGATTTGACACTTGTCTTGAAACTTTTTGGATGTAGAAAAGACATGCATTGAAAGATTATATACAATTTAGAGAATTTGGAAATTTATTGATCTCATTTACAAAATCCTAAGCATGATGTCCACATAGATGCTAGTGTTAAAAATGATCAAAATCAAATGCTAAGATGAAAATATATAAACATGATAACGATGTATCGCCAACCACATTTACTTAATGGAAGAAACTTAAAATAAGTATTATAGGATTAGAGAAAGGAAATAAATTTAAGAAACTTTTAATTTTCTCCACTGTCTCATCATTGTCATCAATCCCCAATCAAAGAAAAAGGAAATGATTAAGTTCTGAACAAAAATCCAAAAATTTGAGGAGTAAGGAAGGAAAACTACAAAATAGATGACATGGGCTTGTGAAACATGTTGTTGTGTTCTTGCCATTGCATTACTCTCAGGAGGAAGGAATGTTTTTTTTGTTATAATTCAGAGCCACAATATTTGGGCACAACACCAATGCTTCATGCATATTTGATGTGGACAAGACATGAGTGAGAAAGATCCATGGAGAAAGAGGAATGTACAGAAATATTGTAGTGATGTGAGGTAGTGAAGTTTGCTAATACAATTCCAATATTTACATATGAAGGTGAGGGGACGGGGAAACATATATTCCCATATGTATAGTAGTTAGTTCATGGAATAGTATTTTGGATTACCAATTTGTTGAGATAATTACAAATGAATGAAAAAAAATCTAGTCAAATTGTGGTAAGATAGTATTAGAAAAGAATTGTTTGAGATTTTCAAATCATAAATAGTATCACGTAGCATTTTTAAAAAATAAATAATAGATAAACATATACTTTTCTACAATATATCTACATGGAAAATAATTATAAATGAAAATGGACATGTTAACAGAATAAACAAAAGATGAATATGGAAGAGTGGGTGATAATTTAGGTGGGGCTTGGATAGTATATTTAGTGTAGGGGAGAGACTCTACGTTTAGTGGGTGATATGATTGATCAGATAAGTTAATGTAGAATATTTTTTCTTAAGAATTTATTTTGGTAGGTGATGCATCCGTATTTTAGGGCTTCATCTTGTGCCAATTTGTTCTTTATTAACATCTAAACATAGTAGATTGCAAGTTAAATTCCCCAATATGTCTATCATTATCAAATGCACTTATGGACGTTCTTTGCATACTTTTCAGGTAGTTGGACCATGCTTTGGATGGATGAGAGAGAAGTGACATGACTTTACTGTGTGTATAACACAAGTGTATGAGTCAATGTAATATAGGCCTTGTGAGGCCCGAGTCGAACATAGGGAAACATAATTATCGATAGACTACTACTAACTACTTGAGATCAAATAAATCGATTATAAAAGTTTGGAAGTTGTTTTGAAAAAGAAAAATAAATCGATTAAATGGTTGGTTTAATCATTTCAAAAGAAATCTCTAGGATTGTGGTTTCACTGCGGGTTCTCATTGTACTAATTCCTTCACAATTATCACAACTCATCTCCCTTTCTGGATAGTGGCATGTAGCCAGAATTGCTCGCTTCCGTGATACAATTCACTACCTTAATATAGGTCGGTTCCACGCCAGTAGTAACATATGCCCTAGACTAGGTGCATGAAAAACATGTCTCTGGGTTCCCACCATTAACCGTGCATCACCTTTTCCAAAGGATTTATTAGTTAATGTGATTACCGTCTCTTTTCAACCGCTAATTCTTCGTCAAAAGAAATTAAAGGTATTAGATTACCATTACGGTGATCAAGCACAATGATAGCAATGGAGAAAATGATATCATATCGCGGATTTGAGGGACAAATTATGATAAACTATGTAAAAAGAGTCATACAACGATTGCCTGGGCTACTCCCAGTCCTAGAGACAAAGGGGATTAGCCCCGCATGTTCATCTCAATGCAAAACACCATGAAGGAATGAGAAAACATGGAGAAAATGTGGATGGAGATGGTGTAACCCTTGAACGGAGAAGAACTGGGTGATCCTCAGCACGAGATGAGTGTTATGCAACCTTCCAATGGTTAAAAACTCCATTTGCATCTCTGGAATCTCCTGAGGCGTAGCTCTCAGCTCCATTCTTTTCTCTCTCCTCCTTTGGGACTTGTGCATTGCAATCCAACATGAATGGTAGCTTTGAGTTGTCTTTTTCTAGGTATAGGTACCACTTACAGCTGCCAAAAGAACGCAACTGTCTGATTGAAGCGTGTTGGACAAAACTCTGATCCGACAGTGTCGATACCATCGACAGGGTGTCGATGGCATCGACACCTTAGGGTATCGACAGTTACTTCAATTTCTGGGGTCTGTGTGAGGCCTTCTCGATACCGTCGACCTCTCTCGTCGATGGTATCGACGAGACGATATTTGGCTCATTATTGGACTTTCGAGACCATCGACAAAGTGTCGATGGTATCAAAATAACTACTTCCTCTCCGGCTCTGTCACTTTGCTCTATCGATGCTATCGACAGAACGTCGATGGTATCGATGGATCCAAAATTGTGAATTTCCTGAAAATGAGGGCAAAACACAAATTAAATCTGAGAAATATGATAATCTATGCAAAAAAATAAAGTAAAACAATCTGAATTTGATGCAGGTGAGGATAATAGGCTAAAGGAATTGAATCATGCGATATTAACCACAAATATGACCAATAAGCGCATAAAATGAGTGTAAAACTAGCCTGTAAAGTGACTCAAAACCCCTGCATCAAACTTCCCCAAGCTTGAACTTTGCTCGTATTCGAGCAACAAAACTATAGAATAAAATTGTGAGGGTCAACTAAAGAACATAATCACATAAAAGACATCACAGTATGATTCCCACCTGTAAGGCACATACGGACTCTCACTAACCACAGAACGATAACTACCCTAAAGGTGACAATGATCATCCATGAGAGATGTGCATCCCGTAATCAATGAACACAATCAAATAAAGCAGATAATATAATAAATTCCTCTGATTCATGCGTGGTGCATCTTGTGATCTCCTATCTACATTGCTCAAATCCTAACTACTATCTACAATGGAAGTTTATCTCATGATATACAAGAATGAGGAGATAATCATGGGTGGCCTACCGTTTTGAGAAACAGGTGGATGGAATGGGAGGCTGTGAAAGAAAAGAAAGCACAATACAATTTAACAAGTAGAAACAACAAAAATGACCTAAATGATGCATATGCATATGAAAATGACCTAATGCCTACATTTTAGGTGGAATGATGCATGCTCTACTATTCCATCTCAATGTGAGATAGAATGTCTACACAACTACATCATGTGCTTATTCTTCCTATTATGTAGGTGAAACAAGTTCCTTTCTCCCTCTGATTTCTACTTATTTTTTTCTTTTCTTCTTTTTTATTTCAATTATTTTTCAAGCCCCAATTTTCTCAATTGACTACGGAAATATTTACAAAACATAATTTTTTTTTCTCAGGCTTATTTTCACATAACTACTACAATTGATGCATTACAATCTACTTTTCAAAGAGTATAGAACAAGTTACTCGCTTTTCTTATTTTTCAGAAGAAATAAGGAACATAATGTCCTATATGCTCAAAAATATGCAAAGTGCAACTACATGAAAGTAATTACGCAACTACAATGGCATGCACTCTAGAGTGTGTGCATGCTTAACTGATCTAAAAAAATATTTTTCATTTTTTATGCAAAATCTAGCTATAATGCAATCCTATCTAAATGACATGCAATCAAGAGATGAAAAATCGTAATGTGCTCCCAGTTCTTTTTGGTGGAGCGCGAATGAAGTGAGGTGGATAGATCACAAGACTAAATAATAGAACCACTGGAAAAGATTATATGTCTCTCTTTACTGACATGTGCACATGGTAACTAAGAGGTTTCTCTTTCTCACTTCAAATTAAAGTCTTGTTACCGTTTGGTCAGTTAAAGCTCAACATCCATATCCATCCTCATTTCTTGAACCATAAGGATATACAGTTATGATCATATGTTTTAAAGTTGACCTACCAAATTATTTTCATAAGATATGTGCTCAATTTCAAACAATTCACACATCAGCCCCATATGAAAAACATTGAGATGACACACTTACATTAGACACCCACAGATTACACTAGATAGAAAGTGGGTCCTAGAAAGCTGTAAATAAAAAAAATTACAAAACTAGAAGAAAATTTGCAAAAAGCTAAGAAAAATGCTCAAACAGAAGAAAATAAAATAAAACTAAGATAGAAATTGTTAGAAAAGTTAACGAAAAGAGAAATTTCGAAGATATAGGATGGCAGGGGGACGAGGGGGGTGAGGAGGCAGCGGCGGCGCCCACACCAGTGGGGGGAGAGGGGGTCAGGCCTACGGTGATTATGGAGATGGAAAAGAGGAAGAGCACTTCCCATATACTGAAAAAGTACCCTGGAAAGATCCGGAGTTACAGGAAGAGCCAGGAGGACAAAATGGAGGCGGCGTTAGGGTTTCGATCCCAGATATTGGGATTGAATTTCAGTTCATGGGGATGAAGGGCGGTGCATTGAAAGGCCATGAAGGGGTGCATATGGTTGAAGGAGGTGGGGATATAGAGATGGATAACCACTTCCCACCACTGAACGGAGGATCTACTAGAAAAGAGCAGGGAACGGACAACACCAAAAACCAGACTGACGGGGTTGGAGAAAAAGGCAACGCAGACGCTAGTCCATTGATGAAACCAGATCAAGGATCGACGAGAAAACAACGAGAGGAGACTTTCTTCTTGGAATCGTTGTATGAGACTACCCTATCCCTAGCAGATGTGCAACTGAATATGGGAGACAGTGGTCTGGTGCTAACCATATACCTTGACACTGAAGAGAACCTGGCCAGGCCATGGCGTATACAGTTGTAGCGTGATTAGTAGGCTCTGATGTCAGCTATATGACAATGAGGGATAGGCTGAAGATGTTATGGAAGACGATTGGAAGGTTTAATATGTTTGAGGTTGACCTTGGCCACTACATCATTCAATTCTCATGTGAAAGGGATTCTGATATGGCGCTTACTAGAGGTCCATGGAAACTATTTGGTGGTTTCTTGGTTGTCTGGCAATGGGAGCCATCTTTCAGACCATCAGTAGACCTCCCTGAGTACCTGGTTACGTGGGTAAGAATACTTGACCTTCCATTACATCTATATGTACCTACAATGTTTGAGTATATCGGCCTAGCATTAGGAAGCTTGGCTAAAGTTGATGGTCACACCATGGCACGCACGAGGAGCAAGTTCGCAAGATTGGTTGTCGAAGTAGATACTACAAAGCCCTTGGTCCACACCATTACGATAAACAACAACATCTATCAGCTGGAGTACGAGGCTTTCCTGGAATCTTACTGTCTTTTCGGAAAACTAGGACACAGTAGGTTGAAGTGTCCTAAAGAAGAAGGAAACACTATGAGCAGTAACAAGGATGAAGGACATACTGAACATATCAGAGAGGAGGAATTGGATAGAAGGAAATGGCAGACACAACGCAAGAAGGTCTCGGCTAACAGACAAAGAAATAATCAGAAGAACCATGGCGAAACCAAAGAGAGCGGAGGACAAAACACCAATAAATTTGCAAAACTGGTGGATCTCGAGGAGGAAGTGGCAGGAAAGGAAGGTCAGGAAGCGAAAAGCAATGAAGAGAAACAATCTTCTGAGAAGCAGGTATACGGCGGAGGAGAGAAAGGAGGAAAAGTGTGGAAGAAAAAGCGAATAGAAAACGTTGATGATAAAAGGGAGGTGATGAAGGAAATCAATGATGCAAATAGAAGGCAAAGTGGAGGTAAATCTAATCATACAACTGCAAATCCTGACATTGATGAAGTTGTGGAGGAGGTTATAAATGTTGAAGATAATGAAGATAAAGATAATGAAGACAAGAACAGTCCAGTCACTAGGGGTGAAAATAAGGATATGGATACATCTGCTGAGGAACTACATGTGAAGTAGACAGATCCTCCAGATAGGAACGTAGACATGAATGTTGAAATAAGGGAAGAGGAAGACACAAACCTAAGAGAAAAACCTGAAAACAAGACCTCAGGTCCGCAACCTGAAAGAAGGAAAATCAAGGAAGGTGCACTAAAACCCAAAAATGCAAGATTCAAGCCTCCACACGAAAATAGAAGGAAATGTTCACGTTTGAATCCGGAGCAGGAGTTCCAAACTGAATTTGTTGTTGCTGAAGAAGTTGGGAAGGAGAACCAGGAGCCGCTAGTGGGGAATCAATGAACCCACATCCATCCCTTTTCCTGTTGTTAATGATTAATACAATCTACTGGAATACGAGGGGCATTGGCAATAAGGATACGTGTCGAGTGCTCAAAGACATGATTGAACATCATAAACCCAAGTTGGTAGCTATATTGGAACTGAGAATTAGTAGTGAAGATGTCGAGAGAGAAATTCACAATCTGGGTTTCTCCAGGTCGCACAGAGTTGAAGCGAGGTGTTTTTCTAGTGGCATTTGGGTCTGTTGGAATGAAGAGGACTGCAATATCATGATCATCAACAACCATAGACAATTCATCACGTGTTCTGTGAATGATGATATGATTATTACCTTCGTCTATGCTAACCCGCATGTGCAGGTCAGGAATCTGTTATGGAAGCATCTAGTTAATTTGGGGAAGAGGTTCACAAAGCCTTGGCTTGTGGTAGGGGACTTTAATGCCACCATAAACACTTGTGAAAGATGTGGTTGTAAACATTTTGACTACCATGAGGATGAGCTGTTTAACAATACACTCATGGAAGCTAACCTGACAGATCTAGGCTTCTCTAGCATGCAGTTTACATACTTCCATGGAACCATTCAGACCCACATTGATAGAGGTCTGGGTAATACAGAGTTCATTGTGACATATCCTAATTTCGTGGTTGAGCATCTACCAAGGGTTTGGTCGGATCACTGCCCATTAATAATTCAAAATACAGTGAGAAACCGAGGCAAAGAGCAAAGGAGGTTTATGATCAAAAGCTCATGGGCAAGGAACCCAAAATTCCAAAAGCTTATTGAACAACAATGGAACAATCAACTAGACTTCCATGCAACGCTGAGAGGAGTGAAGACTAGTGTATCAAACTGGGCATGTAGTTTTGAATCGAAACTTGGGAAACAAAAGATTGGGTTGTTAAGAAGCATCAATATACTGCAAACACAACTCACACAGAAATATGATGATACTACTGACAGGTTCTACAATGAATTTATTCAGAAATACAACAGAATTCTTGAGCTTGAGGAGGAAGACTGGAAATAGAAGTGCCATCTACAATGGAAAAAAGAAGGTGATACGAATTCAAAGTTTTACAATGCATATGTAAAACAGAGGAGACACAATAATACCATCACTATGTTAAAAAAGAGTAATGGGGAATGGATTGCTGGAGAGGATGAGATTCACGAGCTGATTGTCAACCATTTCAAAAACATTTTTATAGAGAGTCATGTGGTGGACGGAGACAAAATTAAGAAGTTTTGTGGTAATTTCAATAGACTTAATGGACTCGAATAAGACAAGGTAGCAGCACTTCCTTCGCTTGATGAGGTTTACAAAGCTTTACAATCTACAAATCCAAATAAAGCTTGTGGTCCGGATGGGGTAGATGGATCCTTCTTGCTTGCTAACTGGCATGTAGTTAAACATTATGTTCTGAGAACCATATTGTCTGCAATCGGAGGAGAAGCGTTGGCTGAGGATATGTGTGATGCTAATATAGTACTGATTCCTAAAGTGACGAAGCTGGATTGTTGTGCACAGCTAAGACCAATTTCGTTAAACAATTTATCACTCAAACTAACTTCCAAAGTGATAGTTGAATGTATCAAGGACCATCTTACACAATGGGTATCTCCAACCCAAAGTGCATTTGTTCCTGGAAGAAGGATTTCAGAAAATATGGTAGTTGTGTAGGAAATTCTTTTCAATATGCGTAGGAAAAGTGCACCTCAGTCTATGGCAATCACGATTGACCTTTTGAAGGCATATGATAAGATGACATGGCCATTTGTAGTTGATACACTTGAGAAGATTGGAATGATGGTTAGTGTTACCAATTACATCATTAACTCAATTTCAGGAGGAAGAGCTACTGTAATATGGCAAGGTAGAAAGTAGGAAGTTGTAAGGCATCTAGGGGTCTTCGGAAGGGAGATCCACTCTCGCCATATCTTTTTGTTCTCTGTCTCAAAAGGCTGAACCAGCTAATTGAGGAAAAGGTAGAGAAGGAGTGGACTCCCAGTAAGTTATTTGCTAGGGGTCCTTGGATTTCTCATTTATGCTTACAGACGACATGATCTTATTTGCCAAGGCCAACCAAACCCAAATGGATACTATTCTGAAATGCTTCGAGGAGTTTGGAGTTGTGTTGGGGCAGGCCATTTCTATGGCAAAGTCGTGCACCTTCTTCTCTAGTTCTGTACCCAGAAGAATAAGGAAACAGATCTGTAGAAGCAGTGGCATCCCAGAAGTACACGACTTGGGGAAGTACTTGGGTGTGCTGCTGATACGCGGTAGAGTGAACCATGGAACGTATGGTGATATCCTTAACCGCATTAGTAGCAACATCAATGATTGGTCAGCTCGTTGCATATCTCAGTCAGGCAGAATAGCGATGACCAAGGCGACTTTAACTGCAATTCCAAGTTATATCATGCAGACTTCGGTTTTACCCGTGAAGATATGTGATAGAATCGACAGCAGCATCTGATCTTTCATTTGGGGTGGCAACCACAAGGCACACCCAATGTCCTTAGTGGCGTAGAACAAGCTGACGTCTAGTAAAAAAGAAGGGGGCCTAGGCATCAAGGCCATGAGAGATTGGAACCTAGCTCTCATTAGTAAGCATTTTTGGGAATTCCTATCGGAAAGGAACTCAATCTGGTGTCAAAGCATGAAGCACATGATGATGAATAGAGAGAGTATACTTATCCCTAACATATCAAGATTGGGTCGTGTAACATTCAAGTGCAAAGAGTTCATAGAAGAAAACACTTTCTGGAACCCTATCAGTGGTGAGTCAATTAATGTATGGCAAGATAGATGGTGGAGCATGGCTCATACCTTGAAAGACAGGACCTGCAAACCGATTCCTCCAGAGCTTGAAGATCTTAAAGTAGCAAGCCTTGTCAACTTGGACAATGAGTGGGATGAGGAGTTTCTCAAAGAGTACGTGATGGAGGAGGACCTAAAGGAAATTATCAAAGTCAAGGTACCAAACAGTATAAATTGTAGGGATATCATCGTCTAGGCGCACACAGATGATGGATAATTTCGATCCCAATCTTCTTACAGAAGGTTGAGAAGTTTGAAAGACATTAAGGTAGAAGGAAAATGGGACCTGGTGTGGAAGATAAAGTCCCCTAATAGGGTGAGGATGTTCCTATGGTTGGTAGGCCATAACACCTTACTGACAAACAGCAGAAGAACAGTTCGACACATGTCCACTGATAGAAGCTGCCACTGATGCAGAGGATAAGAGGAGAGTGTGCTCCATGCCCTGAGGGACTGTGGAAAAGTGTCACCCATCTGGAAAGAATTGATAGAAAGGCAGTTATGGGACCATTTCTTTGGGGAGAAAAACCTATGGAAATGGATGGAATGGAGCTTGACACAGGAAGCTAGAGTAACCAACATGATAATCATGGGTTGTCACTACATTTGGAGGTACAGGAATAAAGAAGTGCTGGAGAAGATAACAACACCGTTGGGATGCCAAGTGAACCAAATTCGATTGGAGGCTTTATTCAATGGGGAGGCACGTGAAGGTATTAATAGCCTCAAGGTGTCTAAGTGCATGGATGTTTGCTGGTGTCCACCTTCGTCCAAAGAATTGAAATTCAATGTTGATGTAGCTTATAAAAATGGAAAAGCTTGTATTGTTGTAGTGTGCAGGAACAGTGTGGGACAATGGGAAGGAGGCTGGAGCAAAAGGATCTCTACCGACAATGCTCTATTGGAAGAGGTTCAAGCTATTGAATTTGCAGCAAGTATAGCTAAGGAACTAAAAGTAGAATATACTATTATTGAAATAGATTCTTCTAAAGCAAGGAAAGCAGTTGGAAAGCAACCTGAAGAGAACCTGAGGCTGGCTCCATGGACTGCTGAAGTTATAAGGAAAATGAAGAGAGAATGGAAGGTGACTCACACTCGTAGAGGAGGTAACATGGCTGCGGATACTCTGGCTAAATGCCACCCAAAGACCCAGGATGGACTCTTAACCCATAGAACCATCCCAAAGGAGCTAGTGATTATCATTAGCTCAGAAATGTGTAATGGTAGTAGTACTACCAGGTTTACTACCAAGCATTCTAGTTTAAATTGTATGAACTTCAGTGTTTTAGCTTGCTTGAGGGAGGCAGGATGAATAATAAACTCCCTGACTTCACCCAAAAAAAATAAGATAGAAATTGTTCCATCTCCCCCCCAAGCTTGAATTCGACTATGGCCTCATAGTCAAGAACAAACTCATAAGGTGGAACAGTGATACCCTACTACCATTGAGGTGGTGGGTGCGGCAGGTACTGGTGGGTATGGGGGTTCCACTCTTGATACTACCCCTAAAAGATGGGATCATAGGGTGGCATGGGCGGTGGCTTTGGATATCCCCCAAAGTAGTCTCTGCTCCAGTAATGATCGTAGAAAGGCTGCTGCTATAGATCTATCCTCCCCAACCTATCGTAGACCTGCTGCTAGTTGGCGAAGAGCTGACGCTCGTTCTCGAAGATTGCCTACTAGTTTTCATAAAGCCTATTCTGCGTATCTTGGATCCCTACAAAAGTTGTCTGATGTGACTGCAGCATTGTCTGCTGGGAC
This sequence comes from Alisma plantago-aquatica, assembly GCA_963693085.1. Taxonomy (NCBI): domain Eukaryota; kingdom Viridiplantae; phylum Streptophyta; class Magnoliopsida; order Alismatales; family Alismataceae; genus Alisma; species Alisma plantago-aquatica. The sequence goes on from OY856412.1 coordinate 1,167,118,870, forward strand.
TCCTGGATCGACTGGAGCATGGTATACATCCCCTGCATAGAATAGGGGTCATCTCCATCATGGGAGGGCTATGGTGGCTGTGGCTGGGAAGAAGAGGATGATCCATAGTTTCATGGATGCTTTCTCGAAGCAACTCATCATCGAAGAGGAATAGTGGCTTCCTCCTCCCCTTCTTCATCATCGTCGCCCTCTAGAGCCTCCACCTCTTGAGCTTCTTCTTCCTCCTCATCATCAACATCAATGATCGGCCACCTGTATCTTTGGCCTAGTCTGATGTTGATAGTAGGGGCAGACAATTGTGCCCTTTGAAACACACCTCGCACATGACATGTGGCATAGGTGATGCCATGTCAGACTTCAAGGAGGCCGGAGTTAACAAAGTGAGAGAGGTTGAGCGTGTTTCGACTCTTTATCTTGTCGATTCTAGAAAGATCAAGCCCCCAGTGCGTGGCAAGATGAGTAATAAGGCCCCCAAAGTAGATTGGAGCCCGGTGAGAAACATTCTTCTTTACCGCCATCATGCACATGAGAAGGAAGGCTCTAAAATTGATCGGTGTCCTCTCTAATAGACAATAGAGGAAGAAGAAATCTGTCTCCTGGAACTTGCTCTGAGACAACTTGGACCTTGCAAAGAATGACTTGGAAATTATCCGGTGAAGAATCTGGATGCTCAAAATTAGCTACAACAGTGTGGTTCCGGCTGATAGAATACCCCTCGGGTATGGTGACCATATTTGCATACATCGCTTCATAATCAACATTCTATGGTGGCTGACGTAGATCACCATGGCACCACCCATATATCCTATTGAACTCATGGAGGGTAAGATTGTAGTCCCTATTGTAGAGGCGGAAAGACACACGTCCCTCCTTTCATGTTGTTCACACCGGTAGTAGTTCATTGGGAACTACACATATATTGAGTGACGCCAGGAACTCGATTACAATTTCCTTGTAGGTAGGCCATCCGCTGAAGAATGGATGCCCATCCTCATAGTCAAGGCAGAGCATGGGGGACTCTTACTGTTGTCCTTGAAGAACATAGGTGAGATTGTCCTCAAAACCTATATCCTTGATAAGCTCGCGGTTACCATATTGGGTTGGCTCAATCGGCTGCTTCCATAAATCTTGATAAACCTTCTTTATCTCCACCGATGGGTGGACTAGCCTCAGCCGAGGGATTGATCCTTGCTACGGGGTGGGTAGTGTAGGTGGTGTAGCCCTAGATGATGATGCTCCCAGTCTCACCACGGTTGCACGGTAATGAGTGAGGAAAAGAAAAGAGAATGGAGCTCAGAGAAGACGATTGAGGCACTCGGAGAAGATTGAGATCTGCAAAGCCAAAGAAGATGCTCAAAGATGATCATCGGTGGTGATCTTGGTTGCTCTTGGGCGTTCAGGGATGCTAAGCCTCGGATGTGGAGGGTAGGCAATGAGATTGTGTGATTAGAATGAAGATTTTCCCTCCTTTTTATAAGGGACGGCCGGGTCTACTGTCGGTGCGTCGATACCATCGATAGTCCCGTCGATGGTATTGATGACTGTTGGAATTTGCCCCTCACTGCAATTGACGGTTGTTGATGGCTCAATGTGGGGACCCAGATTGGACTCGTGTCGATGGTAGCGACAAGGTGTTGATACCATCCACACAGTCCACAGATAGGCGTTGTGGACCGCTCGATGAAGACCTCGGATCACTGACGTGTTGTCGATACTATCAACACATGTATCGATAGTATTGACTCCTATATGTTCCTTCGATCCCTGTGAAGTCTGACCAATTCAATTTTGATGTAGACATGTTGATACCATCGACCAGTGTGTCGACGATATCTAAATCACTAAGAAAATACATCTAAAAATCTCTGGAAAACTCGCTACCATTGACGACGAGTCGATACAATAGATGCTCAATCCTTTTTCTACATGTTCCAGTTTTGATACCATCGACGAGACCGTCGATGGTATCGACGGAATGAAATATCGATAGAATTGTCTGATGTTCCAAATCCGATACCATCGACCCAGATGTTGATGGTATCGACCGTTCCTTAGCCTGTACACTCAACAAACACATCAGGGTATCATTTTTAGAGACTAAGTTCTAAATTAATGAAAACTACCTAGGAATGTGAAAAATTTAAAGAAACAAACATGTACACTACCAAGGTTGGGTTGCCTCCCAACAAGTGCCTCATTTAACATCTTGGGCTAGGCGCATGCATGCTCCTCATTCCTCATTTAGTGTCATGAATTTGATCTCATGCACTTTCCTTGTTAGTCTTCCCCATAATAGTGCTTCAACCTTTGACCATTAACTAAGAATGTTCTTTCACCATCTCTCACCATGATAGCACCATGGGGTCGCACCTCCTCTATAACAAAAGGTCCACTCCATCGGGATTTCAATTTCCCGAGATGCAACTTCAACCTCAAATTGAATAATAGGACACTCTCACCCTTCTTGAACACTCACAATTGAATGTGGTGATCATGTATTTGCTTTGTCTACTCCTTGTAGATCCTTGAGTTCTCGTATGCATTCATCCTTAGCTTATCCAACTCATTGAGCTCTAACATTCACTTTCTCCCTACATCATCCATACTCAAGTTCAACTTCCTTAGCGCCCAGTGCGTCTTGTGCTCTAATTCCACTGGCAAGTGACAAGCCCACCCGTAAGACAACCTAAAAGGTGTGGTGCCTATAGGTGTCTTGAATGTGGTTCTATATGCCCATAGTGCATCCGGTAGTAATGCACTCCAATTCTTCCTTGAAGAGGCCACCGTGCTTGCCAATATCTTCTTAATTTCCATATTGGACACCTCCACTTGGCCCTGTGTGTGTGGGTGATATAAGGTACCTACATTATGCTTGACCCCATATTTGCTCAATAGTGTAGTGAATTTCCTATTCGTGAAGTGGGTGCCTTCATCACTAATGATCATCCATGGCACACCAAACCTACAAAAAAATATGCTCCTTCACGAACCTGCACACTACCGCAGCGTCATTAGTCCTTGTGGGTATTGCCTCTACCCACTTCGACACATAATCAACAACAAGCAAAATATACAAATTGGAATTAGAGGACACAAAGGGTCCCATGAAATCAATGACCCACAAATCAAATACCTCAACTTCTTAAAATACATTGAGGGGAATCTCTTGCTATTTTGAGATGTTACCTGCCCTTTGACATGAATCACACCTCCTCACATAATCATAGGCATCCCATAAAAGTGTAGGCCAATAAAGGCCACTCTCTAATACCTTCACCACAGTCCTCGTACTCGCATGATGACCGCCATTGGGCAATATATGACAATGACTGAGCACACTATCATATTCACTCTTAGGTACACACCTATGCAAAATTCCATCCCTGCATTGTCGCAACAAAATAGGGTCATCCCAAAAATAATATCTCAAAGAATGGAAAAACCTCTTTCGCTCTTAATAAGTCCAATCATCTGGAATTTCTTTACATGTGAGATAATTCACAATATGTGAAAACCAAGGGTCCTTAGATTGAATGCAAAGGATTTTCTCATCTGGAAAGGTCTTGGTAATGGCTATGTTGGTTTCTCTCTCATCTACCCACTCTAACCAAAACAAGTAGTCTGCAACCACATTCTCAATGCTCGCCTTGTCCTTAATTTCAATGTCAAATTCTTGCAAGAGTAAGATCCACCTAATGAGTATAGGCTTGGCATCTTTATTTTACATTAAGTATTTTATGGCGGCATGGTCCGTCCATACCACAACTTTAAACCCCACCAAATATTGCCTAAATTTTTTGAATGCAAAAACCACGGCAAGCAATTCTTTTTCAGCAGCAGTGTAATTGAGTTGGGCATCATTCAAAGTCTTAGACACATAGAAAATAACTGTGGGTTTGTTCTCAAGGCGCTGCCCAAGAACGTCCCCCACGGCGAAATCCAACACATCACACATAAGCTCAAAGGGCTTAGTCCAATGTGGTGTTTGAACAATCGGCACAGAGATCAACTTTTTCTTGAGAACCTCGAAGGCATGCATACATTTATCATTGAAGTCAAAAACAACATCCTTCTCAAGCAATTCTGATAATGGCTTAGAGATTTTATAAAAATCCTTCATAAACCGGCAATAAAACCCTGCATGACCAAGGAAACTCCTCACCCCTTTCATAGAATTTGGTGGAGGTAGTTTGGAAATAACCTCAATCTTCATTGGATCTACCTCTAGTCCCTTGCTAGACACCTTGTGTCCAAGCACTATGCCTTCGCTAACCATCATATGACATTTTTCCCAATTGAGGACTAAATGTGTGTCCTCACATCTTTGTAGCACCTTGTCTAGGTTATACAAGCACTCATCAAAAGATGCACCGTAGATGGAAAAGTCATCCATAAAAACCTCTAGACAATGATCCACCATATCTGAAAAGATAGCAAGCATGTAGTGCTAAAAAGTAGCTGGTGCATTGCACAAACCAAACGGCATCCGGCGATATGTGAAAGTCCCATAAGGACAAGAGAAAGTAGACTTCTCTTAGTCCTTAGGTCTATGGAAATCTGATTATAGCCGGAATAGCTATCTAAAAAGCAAAAGTGAGAGCGGCCAGCCAACCGCTCTAAAATCTGATCAATCAATGGGATAAGAAAATGATCTTTTAAAGTGGTGGAATTCAACCGACGGTAATTAATGCAAACACGCCACCCGGTTACCAATCGGGTGGTGACATGCTCATTCAAAAGATTTTGAGTTACCGTGATTCCCCCCTTTTTAGGGACTACTTGTATTGGGCTCACCCATGTAGAGTCTGAAATAGCATAGATGATGCCCATAGAGAGAAGCTTGATCACCTACTTTTTGACGACCTCCATCATGACGGGGTTGAGGCGACGTTGTGGCTGAATCACAGGTTTGGCTCCTTCAGCAAGTCAGATCTTGTGTTGGCAAAGAGTAGGGGAGATCTCCTTGATGTCAGAAACCGACCACCCAAATGCACCACAGTGGTTCTTCAACACTATCATCAATTGTTCTTCCTCAGTGGCACTCAAATATGCCAAAATTATCACCGGTAGCTTTGCATCAGCCGCTAAGAATGTGAATTTCAAGTGAGGGGGCAGCGGCTTAAGCTCTAAATCTGGTGGGCTGACCAAAGAAGATTGAAGCGGTGGTAGCAGTGGTCCTAGCTCTTCATAGTGCTTGGCATAGTAGCAAGGAAGCACTTGAAGCATCTTAACACATTCTTGTAATGACATACTTCTCATCTAATCATCCATTAGTTAAACAAACAAGATTCAAGAGGTAATTGTGGGTATGAGTCAAGCATGGAGACTGTTATAGCTTCAACCTCAGTAGACGGTGAGACTTCCTCTTCTTTATCATTGCGATAACCCACAGCTTTAATAAGAGAAACCACTTTTGTTTGTTCCATGATGTCCACAACAATTGTTCCCTCATCTACCTTCATCATGATGTGAGCCATACCAAGAAACGACTTCCCTAAGAAAAGAGAGATGTTATGATCAAAGTGATTCACTTTGTGACATTGCTCATTCACTTGTGACTGCTTTGAATTTGGCGGCATGAATATCTCGAATCTATCATCAGCTATACCCATTGTCAACTGACCTCTACCCATCTCCAATATCATATCAGTAGTGGCTTGGAAAGGTCTTCCTAAGAGAAGCTCATTCCCTTTCTCAGCTTGCATCTCACTGACAACAAAATCAGTCGGAAACACAAACCTGTCAAATTTGACTAAGACATCCTCTCAAATACCATACGACCATACCACAAAATTGTCTGCAAGTTGAATTGTCATGTTGCTTTGTCGAGATTCTTTAAGACCAAGCTTTTTGAATGTAGAGAGGGGCATCAAGTTGATACTTGCCCTGGAATCACAAAGTGCTTCACCAAATTTCACCTTCCCAATATAGCATGAAATATTGAAACAGCCCAGATCTTGTCGCTTTGGTGGCAATTTGCCCTGAATAAAGGCACTGACCTATTCCTTAAGCACTACCACCTCAGTGTCTGGAATCTTCCTCTTCTTGGTAATTATATCCTTCAAGAACTTACCATAGGAGGGTATCTGCTCAATAGCCTCTAGCAAGGGAATATTGACTGAAAGTTTCCTAAAGCTATCTAGGAACTTTTTGAACAGTGCATCAACTTTCTTTGCCCTCAGACTATTTGGATAAGGAACATGCATGGTCTATGCCCTCTGATGTGGTGGCACATAAGGCGTCCTCTTCTCAGCCTCTTTCTCTACAATGGGCTCTTCTGTGGCCTTCTTTGCATCATCCTCCACTGTCTCTATAACTATGACATCCTCTGCGGCCTCACCTATATCTTCTTGTTGTGGTATGCTCGGTTCATTGGCCTTGGAGTTTAAAAGTTTCTTTCCACTCCTCAATAGAATGGCCTTAGCTTGATGGTTCTTTCCGGGAACATCAGTATTCCTAGGGAAAGCTTGCATTGTGGGCTTCTTTAGACTCACAATCTACACTACCATTTGTGCTAAAGATGTCTCAAGTGTCCTCATTTGTGCCCCGTGGCTTTGTAGCGTCTGCCCAAACTTATTCATAAATTCCCCTTGAGTTTGCAACTGCTTGCTGAAAGTGCTCATGAGTTCTTGGTTTTGTTTCAAAATTTTATTGAGCAACTCATTACTCTTTTCCGCTACAATAGGTAGTGGTTTGGCATTCAGATCCTACAGAAAGATATTGGGATCCTTCCATGAGAACTTCTTATCCTTCGTCCAAGAATAATCATTATTCATGTACCCTTGTTGTTGTCGCATGAATTTGATCTGCGCCTCATCATCAGATCCTTCATCCTCTTTTTCTAGCAATCTCTTTGCTATCAGGTCCATCTTCTCATTTAGCTCTTTGATTGCCTTTGATTCCCCTACAACTCTATTTTGTTCTGGTGCATCTCTATTACCCCACGACTGCTTCTTGGCCATGTTCTTCAAGATCTCCCAACACCTTGTACCTGTGTTGTTCAAGAAGAAGCCCGAGCCCGCTGAATCTAAGTTGCTTCTGTCATGCTCATTGAGAGCAAAGTAGAAAATTTTAACTTGCTTGTCCTTGTCCAGCCCATGATGTGGGCACTTCCTTAGCATGATCTGAAAGCGCTCCCATGTCTCTGAATAAGTCTCGTCGGCCTTTTGACTAAAGTTATGGATCTTTCTCATGAGGTCATTCGTGTTCTCAGGAAGGAAGAATCTCTCGAAGAATACCTCTACCATCTGGTCCCCAGTCTCGACGCGCTCGTCATCGAGATTGTGTAGCCATTCACGTGCATTTCCTGCTAGAGAACTGGGAAAAATCTTTAAGTAGAGTGCTTCTTGCGGGAACCTGTCAATCTTTATCATATCACAGTTTTCCACAAATGTACTGATGTGGGCCACTTGATCTTCATTGTTCAACCCATGAAATGCATTAGACTTGACCAAGTTTATCAGTGTCAGATCAATCTTGTATGTAGGAATGTTGATCGCCTGCTTTTTGATCGGCCCCTTAGACGCAGATGAGGAAGAAGCCTTGATCTTCTCCCATATTGTATGTTCCTCAGCCATTACTTTAGGTTCAGAATATGTGTCTATGTCTTCGGGTTGATTTTGGATATGCTCCTCCTTGTCACCCAATCCCAAAGGTAGAATCTCAGGTGTCAACTATGCATAGTCCATACAACACATCTTCACAATGCACTAGTACCTAAAATGTGAAAAATTGATTAAGTACAGTGCTAGACAAATAAAGAATTTGAAAGATAGATAATTTACTCTCAGTTATTAAAATTATTAAAAGTGGCCTAGAGTGGCCGCTTGTAGCACTCATAGTGTTAAAAATTGTCGTTTCCCCGGCAACGACGCCAAAAATTTGACACGACTTTACTGTGCATATAATGCAAGTGTACGCGTCAATGTAATATAGGCCTTGTGAGGCCCAAGTCGAACATAGGGAAATGTAATTATCGGTAGACTACTACTAACTACTCCCAATCAGCTAAACTGATTATAAAAGTTTGGAAGTTGTTTTGAAAAAGAAAAATAAAAACAAAACAAAACAAAACAATCGATTAAATGGTTGGTTTAATCAATTCAAAGAAATATCTAGGATTGCAGTTTCACTGCAGGTTCTTATTGTACCAATTCCTTCAAAATTATCACAACTCATCTCCCTTTTCAGATAGTGGTCTGTAGCCAAAATTGCTTGCTTCTGCGATACAATTCGCTACCTTAATCTAGGTCGATTCCCCGCCAGTAGTAACCTATGCCCTAGACTAGGTGCATGAAAAACATGTCTCTGGGTTCCCACCATTAACTATACATCATCTTTTCCAAAGGATTTATTAGTTAATGTGATTACCACCTCTTTTCAACCGTTAATTCTTTGTTAAAAGCAATTAAAGGTATTAGATTACCATTATGGTGATCAAGCACAATGATAGAAATGGAGAAAACGATATCATACCGTGGATTTGAGGGATAAATTATGATAAACTATGTAAAAAGAGTCATACAACGATTGCCCGGGCTACTCCCAGTCTTAGAGACAAAGGGGATTAGCCCCGCATGTTCATATCAATGCAAAACACCATGAAGGAATGAGAAAACATGGAGAAAACGTGGATGGAGATGGTGTAACCCCTGAACGGAGAAGAACTGGGTGATCCTTGGCACGGGATGAGTGTTCTGTAGCTTTTCGGCGGTGAAAAACTTCGTCTGTGTCTCTGGAATCTCCCAGGGCATAGCTCTTGGCTCTGTTCTTTGCTCTCTCCTCCTTTGGGACTTGTGCAATTCAATTCAACGTGAATGATACCTTTGGGCCATCTTTTTCTAGGTATAGATACCACTTACGGCCGCCAAAAGAACGCAGCCGTCCAATTGAAGTCGTGCTGGACAAAACTCTGATCTGACGGTGTCGATACCATCGACAGGGTGTCGATGGAATCAACACCTTAGGGTACCGGCGGTTGCTTCAATTTCTGGGGTCCGTTTAATGCCTTCTCGATACCATCAACCGCTCCCATTGATGGTATCGACGGGACGATATTTGGCTCGTTGTTGGACTTTCAAGACCATCGACAAAGTGTAGATGGTATCGAACTATCTACTTCCTCTCCAACTCTATCACTGTTGTTCTGTCGATGCTATCGACAGAACGTCAATGGTATCGACAAATCCAGAATTGTGAATTGCCTAAAAATGAGAGAAAAACACAAATCAAATCTGAGAAATATGATAATCTATGCAAAAAAAATAAAGTAAAACAATCTAAATTTGATGCTGGCGAGGATAATAGGCTAAAGGAATTGAATCATGCGATATTAACCACAAATATGACCAATAAGCACATAAAACGAGTGTAAAACTAGCCTATAAAAGCGACTCAAAACCCCTGCATCAAGAAGGAAGGAGTCCTCGGAGTCCTCTACTCATGGAGGGGTTCAAAGAAGACCCCAAATCTCCTCAACCTACCCCTAATGGCCAAGGGTTGACATCAAGCAAATAAGTCCATTGTTCGTGAAGATTCGAGATGATTTTGTTACTGAAGATCCCATCACAGACGTGGTGCCAAGGAACAGTCACATTGGCCAATGTCAAAGTTATAGAGAAAATTCCAAAATTACAAGCTACAACAACGTCGCCACCATAGTCATGCTACCTAGCACAGTTGTGCCATGAAGCTCCCAAAACAGTCATTCTACCCAGCATGACCATGCCGCCATAAGTCAAAATAGGTGTGTTGAAGGGAATGACCTCACCACCAACTCACTCACCACGACTGTACTACATGGCCATTCTACATAGCCTCCACCACGGTTGTGCTGCCCAGCACGGTCATGCTACCAGCCTCCATTTCACCACTTCAACCTATGATTTTTCCACTTTCTAAGAATGACCATTCCACACCACCACAGTTGTTCCCACCCCTACCCACCATGTTCGTGTTGCCCAGCATGACCGTACGACCACCTAAACCCTAGCATTTACTGCACTATTTTTCAAATAATGTCCCTACTTTCCCTAGTGCTTCCACCACCACCTATATATACATGGGTGGCGGCCACATCACTAGATTAGTTATCATTACTCCTCTCCACCCACTCTTGAGCATTCATTGCACTCCCCTTTCATTTATGCTCTCCATCCACCATTTCCACCTTATTTCCACCACAAAAACCTAGTTTTCTAGGTTTTCTACCATAATCCCCTTCATTTCCATGCCCATCATCCACCTTGGAGGAGGGAGGTCACCCTATAGCAACTAGGAAGTAAAGAAGGAGGATCTACTTCGACCTCCATGGAGTCCTATCCCCTTCTTCTCATTTCTTTTATCTTTTATTTGATCATGTCTAGCTAAGACCCTAGTGGTGGGTTGTTTTGGGTTAAAATGTGACTTTGATACAATGTTGGGGGAAATAACTTGTAATGAACATAATTTCATTCTATGATGATTGCCTCTTGCTTCTATCGCATTTCCCATTATCTTGCATGTGGTTTGTGCTTTTTAACATAAATTACTTATATTGTGATGCTTGATGACACTTAGCTTCTAGGGGAAATAGGAATGTATGTGGCAATCTTCAGAATGGCTCCTAAGTCCAATTAGTGGATCCCTAGCTAGCCCCCTTTATTCCAACATACATATCCCTTCTTCTACAAGTTATTGTGAGATCTAAGTAGCTAGTGTAAGTGTGATTAGTGTAATTTCCTAGAGCTTCCTAAAGGCTAGATGGCAAGTAACATGAGGTGAAATACCCTCATCTCTAATCCCATTCCTAACCTTGGCTCTCAATTTCCCTAATACCACTTACCCTAGAAACCTAGACTTGCCAAGTCCTACTAGAATTACACCTAACCCTAATTCTCCAACTAGTAGTATAGGGTATATTCTAATAGCACTTGCCTTGTTGTTTGGTTTGGTAATCTAGAGTGAAATGTGAGATTTTCATGCCATTTTTACCTTCCCCCAATTAATATCAAGTCATATTCCCAAACGGCCCACCTATCCAATCTCATAGCTTAAAACCTAACTTGTCATCTTAACTTGTTAACACTAGTTTAGCTTAAATGCCTTTGTTCACTCTAGTTAATTACTTAGTCTTATTAATTAGAGTTAACCTAAATTATTGCTTGCTCTATTGTTTAGCTTAGTTATTAGTTTCTAATTGCCTTTCTAGAGTAGTGTAGGTCATCTTTCTAGTGTTTAGTTGATTTCTTAATCTAGTCTCTTAGACCTAACTTGCTTATGATAATCTATTTTTTTGGTAATCTAGTTTTCATATTGCCTTTACTTGCCTGCTTTCTTAGTGTAATCAAACCAAACCCACTTTTAAACCCATCAACCCTAATCTCCACTTTAGGAATGTAACCAACACAAACCTAGATCTAATGCCCCCTCTCTCCCTGTGGATCGATCACCATCGCTTGCCTCTCATCTATACTATAACATGACTATGTGCGCTTGTGGGGTCATATTTTAGTATTGTGAGTGAACCTTGTTTGGGGACTTATAAATGTGAAAGATCACACATGAGTGGAAAATCACACCAAGCTTTCTGGCCTCCGGTGAGGATGTTCATTTTCTTCTCCACCCCCTTCTTGATTACTTTACACGTGCTCTTCATCTTTGCAAGGATCATTGGTGAAAAATGAGCAAGAACAACAACACATGTGCTTTCGAGCTTTTGGGGTAGAATCTCCTTGGAGATGGAGAAATATATGGTAATGGAGGGTGGAAAATGGATATTGAGGTTAGGGAAGGTGATTGGGGACCAAAGGGAACTCAAATCCAGAGTTTGGGAGCAAGAGGAGGTTATTTGGGGGTGAATGGAGCTCGCCCTGATCGCCACTCCATGTAGAACGACTGTTCTGGGTCGAGAGAATGATGGTTTGGTCATGCTAGCTCATGCAAAATTGAGCAACTTAAGTACTGGGCCTGACCAGAACGACCGTTCTGGCCAGCACGACCATTCTGGCGAGGTGCCAGCATGGCTGTGGTGTCCATCACAGTTGTGTTGCCCATGACCAAAACTGGAAATTTCCCTATTGAAATGCAATATGCCAGAACAGCTATGTTGGGTCCTCCAAGTTCAAAAATCTTCCAAAATCATCAAATCATTCCATCATTTAAACTCCAATCATTCTAATCGACCTACTCAATATTACATCAATCATTTTTCACTGCAATGCACCTCATTTCTTAACTTTCACCTATCTCACCTGTCAAATCATCAAAACTAAAACAAAAACTATCAAGCACAAGTGTGTATGTGTGTGTGTTCTTGGAATCGTGTAAAAAACAAAGTAAAAGTATTAGAAAGTGAAGGTTGGGTGAAAAAGTCCCCAAGAGATATCTCCATGTTTGAAGTAGAATTTCTTACAAGGTTGTTAAGCCTTGATGAAGTGAAGAGAGAGGTGACCTTTCATGGAAAAATCATTGATTATCTTGAGCAAAGGCTAGACCAGATTTCCATGTCACTTGCCCTTTATGAGGAGGGAAGTCCCCATTCCCAAACCATGGCCAACCCAAACAATGCAAATGGTTCTATGGGTGCTCCTCAAGCCATATATTATCCACCACTAGGGCAAGTATCTACCTTGTAACAATATCAAGCTCCCCCCACCCCTTATGCTCCACCACCTATGCAACCTTCATACAACTTCCAACACACCTCACAACCACCACCATAATATCAACCACAAGAACCACCACCATACCAACCACCTCCACAACAACCATCCTACATCCTTCAAAATCCTAACCCACCACACCAACCACCACCACCACCACCACAAACATCACATGCTCCCCCTCCTCCACATGAGAAAGTGAAGATGGTTACCATATTGAGGTGTGAGAAGGTGGTTGAGAAGTACAAAGATGAGGGAAGGAAATTTGACAAAGAGAATGATGGAGTACCCTTGTTGGAAAGTCCTTGTAAGAGTGTAAAGTGCACCAAAGATTTTGCTACATCACCTTCTATTAAGAATGCCAAGGGCATTGACAAATCTATTATTCCAACACTTTTTAAAGCAACGATACCAAGTGTCCCACCTTCCTTTGAGATTACACCACCAAGTGCCCCAATCACTGATCCAAGACATCTGAATGTGATATTTCAAGGTTCTCAGGTGTCCAATATGATTGAGACCCCTCTCTTTGAAGCCTATGAAGACCCATTCCCCAAGGGCAAGAAAAACTATAGAATGAAATTTTTTAAAGTCTCAAGGATGATTAAGAAAATAAGAGGGAAGATGTCCAAGATGATCATGTTGAATGAGATGAAAAGTTTGATTGATGAGGATTCTTACTTTGAGTTCTATGATAATGATCCCGGAAGAGAGAAAAATCAAGAAAAATACTTAAGAAGCTCACATAACCCTTGGGAGGAAGATCAAATAGTGAAGACATTTGAGAGATTTGTATATGATGAGGATGACAACATTTTGCTTTTCGACAATGGTTGATTGATGAAGGAACAAGAAGTCTAGTTGAAGGATATAAACTTAGCACCAGTGGGAGGCAACCCACGTTGGTTTGAGACTCTTTATCTCAAAATCCTTTTTTTCTTGATTACACTTTCATCTTTTCTAAGAAACGTGCACACATGCACTATAATTGATAGTTTTTCTATTTGTGAATCATGTTAGTACATGTATAAGGAAGAAAAGGTGATGTATAAAGGGTCTAGCCAAGGAGAAGATCAAAGTTGAAGGGAAAATTGCAAATCAGTAGAAGAGCCACAGGAAGGAGTCCAGAACGGCCATGCTACATAACACAACAGTGTGGCTGGCAAGCTAGAACGGCCGTGTTACTCAACATGACCGTGGTGATCCTACCCCACTCACCTAGTGTTACATTGATCAATCCATCTCTTAGTGGTTTTCTATCATGACTCCATTCCCTTTACCCTACTATTCTAAACTTCTATTTCATGATAAAGACATCATGATTTAAAAGTTTGGGGTGGTAGGGCGGTAAGCCCTTCTTTCACAACATTTTTATCTATGTACCTTGTGCTAGTTTTTAGCAAGTTGATCAAAGATCTTGGCTAAGTTTCATACTTGTCTATCCTAACCTTGTGTGTCTGCTTGCATTCATGCATACATGTTGTTTAATTTCTTGCATTTTTTATATTTTCAAAAAAAATTCTGTTTTTGCTTTTTCATGGCATGCATTTATTTTAATGTAGATTTTGGTAATTTATGTGTGTTTTATTTAGAATTTGCTACTTTATGCTTTAAATTCCCTAAAGTAGGTTTGGATGTGATGGCATCATTTCGGCCAATTTTGCCCAAACTTGAATGTTCTTGCCTAAAAGCATGTTTTAACTTAATCTCTGCTTTTTGAAATGAAAAAGTTGGTCTTTGACAAATGCATCCCATATTCTTAGAGTTTATTGCTATATGGTCTTAATTGTTGACTTTTTACATGTGCATCGCCTCTCTCAAGTTTGTGAATGTTTTGGTTGAATTGTGAATTGAGCAAGATATGAACACTTAGAGCCTATGGAATCGCATGATATAAATATGAATCTCATGTTGTTCACTCATGTGGTGTTATATCATTTGATGAAGTGTTGGATTAGTTTTCATGCATGAGATTTTATGTTGAGGACTACACTCATGACCCCCCTTTGACCCAACTCTTCTTTCACCATCTTCATACCTCTCTGCCTCATGAAAGGATGCCTTAGTGCACATATAGCCTTAGCCACCTCCAAAATATTGGGGTGGCCATTTCTATATCTCCCCATTTCACTCTATCCATCATATGCCCTACCTACACCAAGGGTGAAAGAAAAGAAAAGAGAAAATCAAAAAGAAAATAAAGATGCTCCTAAATAAGAGCATGTAAATAAAGAAAAATGAGTGTACAAAAGCACTCCAATCTCTTACTGCAATCATTTCTTCCATTTTCATACCCATTGAGCTAGAAAACATCAAATCTAACTGACTTTACCCTTTATACAACCATGTGGGTCATTTGGTGTGATTTGAGGCATAAGATTGAACGCAGGAAATTGAAACAACACTCCCAGTCATCATTGATTAACGCCAACATGAAACTATTTACCTAAACTACATGAAGGACATATGGAAAGATTGTGTATCCTATGCTCTATATTTGAAGTTTGTATGCTCAGTGCTCATTTCATGATTAACTTGTAAAAGTGGATAGGAGAGAGGTGGAACAGATGCACTTAGTCACTTTTAAGACCATTTAGTCAATAATCATCTTTTACAATGCATTTATCATTCTTGTTTATGGAAAGGAAGAGAGAGATTAAATTAGGGATACTTGAGGACAAGTATGTTTTAAGTTTGGGGTGGTGATGCAACCACTAGTATAGATATCACCTTTGACGTCGGTTAAATAAGCCTTTTGACGTCAGTTTCCAAGCGACACCCATGTGGGTGACACTAAAAGTAGATGTCTTAAGAATCGGTTACAAAACCAACGACCTAGAGTCGTCCCCAATTGCAACCAAAAAAAGAACCACCATCAATGGCACCATATGCGTCGGTTCTTCATCCAAAATCAACTCCATTATCCATCCCGAACAAAAAAAAATTGGCCCCAGTTAGACCATAGTTGTTGGTTGTGTATAAACAATTGATTCCATTGACCTCCTCTATTGATGATTTTTTATAACTAAAAAGTAACTGACACCATTAGTACAAAAGACAGCGGTTTTCTATTATTAACCAACGATTGGATATTCGTTCTCGGCTTGTTTCTTTTAACCGATGACTATGTTTTTTTCTTCTTATCAACTTGCAGGCCTACTGTCTGGCTGGTCAGTAGGATACAGAACCTACAGTTCTAAATTGTAGGTTACATCATCCTCAGATTTCATCCAATAAAAGACCACAAACCTACAATATTAACAAGATGGACAATATTATATATATAGATCATGTGATTCACACATGTATAAGCACATTTAATTCATTCATATGATTCACACACATGTAGCAACCTGCAGTTCTATTCATTCATCTCTTATCACATTCACACACATGTAGTGTAGAAGCACATCCATTCATTCATCTCTTTTCACATTCACACACATGTAGAAGCACATTCACAGACATGTATATAGATAAGACAATTCAATATTCATTTAGACGTGTATATATAAGTCTATCTTTCAAAGTTTAACATGTCATCAAATACAAAAAAATATTATGACATCAAAGTTTAGAAATGTCATTCTTTATCATTATCATCATCGTCATCAGTACTCTAGTGATAATAAAAAATTCTCAGTGCTTCTAAGGCTTTTTTCCATTGTTCTCTTATATCATCTAATTGTTCCATTGTATAGGGACTATGTACATCAAATAACTTTTCACCTATAGTGAAGTCACTAGTTTTAAGAAGTTGTAAAGAGAATGATTTATATATATAATTAATAATATTGATATATATCATATTATATAATGAGACTATATAATATATATAATTAATAAGATTGATATATTTCATATTATCTAATGAGACTATAAAATACCTATTGTATGTTATCGATATCCTGTGCAGCATATCTGACAATTAGGTCCAAATATCACATCACATGGTATGCACATGCCCAGTCATTGTCTTTTTTAGCACACTATAAATTTCAACATACAAAATGTTAATAAATAAAAATAGGCATAGTTCACATACATAATATATACACTGGAGTCAGGAAACACTTTCACATTCTCCCAAACTAACAGTTTAGTCTTTATCTTGCACACATTTCCTCCAGCTCTTTTGAAATTTTTTAAAGCCCTACATGTTAATGTAACACATTAAATTGCATTACCAAATAGTAATGTAATAATAGATATTAACGGATATAAATATGAAAAAATTCTCATGTGAATAATTCCCTTTTCATTGCATGTCCATGTATGCCTAATTTCTTCCCCTCGGGATCTAGATAATAAACAGTGAATGTCTTGGGGACAATGATAAGTAACTCTCAATGCTTACCACTAGAGATAAGAAAGTTAAAAATATATAACTCAAAATTAGTAATAAAATGTAATTTTCTTAAGTCCAAATTATAAGCAAACATACTTAACATTGAATGGAGCTATTATCACGCTCTTCTTTTTTACCAAAATATTTAAAAGCAAAAGAGCAGTATAAGGTAACTGTTGTAGGGTCTTTATCTATAAGACTGATCAAAGATGGAATTAGAAATCCCACATGGGTAAATGAAAATTCTTCACAGATCTAGTGTAGGTGGCTGCAAAACATATATTATGTATGCATTAATATATAAGAAACCAGATCACCATATATAAAACATGGTATATAGATATATAAACAAGATCTCACCATATCCATAGCTCTATCATAGATGTATTGAGCCAATCATACCTAAACAACTCCAAAATATCTTGTATAAAAATAGTATTATTGTATGATTGGCCTACAACATCCTCTGGAATATAAACATTTATAGGACATAGTTCGTAATGTTTGCCTATCGAGTCATATAGGTCCTTTGGAAGCCAACTAGGTGTTGTAGGTGGAGGTGGAGGCAGATCTGTAGAGGGTTTCTTCTTTTTCTCATGTATATATAATTTCATATCAATTGACTTGTATATACACGCTAAAAAATTAATATAATGTTAAATTTACCATACATGATCAGTATAGACGACATCTATTTAGGGTCAAAATATCACTCCTCCTTCTTCTTCACCAAGTGTGTCAGCATCTGGGTGGGCATATGGCAATGGATGCTACATCGAATGAGGGAACACAAGCCTTGAGCTCACACGAACATTACCATAGGGTACTGGAGTGGCATGAATCGTGTGCCCTAGAAGGCGTGGGTAGGCCTAGGCCTCTGCAACAATGAATTCTTTGAATCTTGGACGACATGACCTCAACCCCTACAAATTTACATAGAGTATGTTATATACATATATACATAAACATATCATCTTGAAAAGACTAGATACTATGTCATAAAAATACTTAAAGCAGACGTGTAAGGTGGTGGGTCTACAGGATTACTCCCAACCACCTCTATCATAGGGGAAGAGCGGCATGACACAAGTATTGTCTGAGTGGCATCCTGAGACGTCTGCCACTTGCTCATTGCTTCATGGAGTCTCTTATCAAGTGCTTCCTCGACTCTCCTATCAATTAACTCATCTACCTATACATGGACAAAAGAAATGCTAGCTTTTGATTATTGAATTCCCTTTGCAATAACATTCAAAAAAACAGAATAGGTTACCTCAACTTTTGAAAATCCCACTTTTGGGACATGTTTGTGCTATGATGGCTCAAAGAATGCTTTTATGCCCATACAAGCGTCTGCATCCCTAACATGTACAGGATGCTCTGGGTTACCCAGAGCAACTGTCAATTCATCCCTTGTGCCCTCAGGGTTGAACTTGCCTTTCTTCCTCTTCTCATGAATCTCTCGCTAATTGCCATCAATAGAAATTGGTAAGTAAACATAACAATCATCAATATAGAATGCTCTAAGAGTTGAATTTTACCATTTTTGCATCTGCCTCAGTAGTTGCGGGCTTGGTTATATATCCTTTCTTGTTTTGCCTCCCAACTATCCACACAGCATGGCGAGGCAGAGGTGTGGGTGTAACAGTAGAGGACTCACCAGTCCCCTGAGTAGCAGCAGACTCAGTAGCAGCAACCACCACTAGTTTTTTGTGAACGCATGCATAGCCACTTGGACCCATCTTGCGGTCATGCACATTCAGTGCATTCCTTGCTCTTTGAGCATCTCTGATAGTCTTGTTAGTAAGCACATTATATTCGTTAGTAACAGTAAAGGTCAATCGTGAATAGGTGAATTCATAAGAATTGGTTGATACCTTGAATTTATCAGTATTTCTCATGGCAAAAAATGCCTCCCAGTCCTTCAGTTCAAGGTAGTTCCATTGCTCAGTGGCTGACTTCTTCCTATTCTCAACATCTCGAATGTATAGTCAGGTGATATTTGTCCTATAATTCCTTAGAACCCTCCCATGGCGCTGCATCACCTTTTTACGATGTAGGCTTTCATCCAATTCAAATATACTCTGCAAAATGTCATATATTTAATAGGCTAGAATATCCTAAAAATTAGTATTATGAAAAATAGAATTGCAAATGATAATAACTCACACATAGTTGTTTCCATATACAGTATTGCTTCCCTTTAGGAACATTCTGCCAAGAACATTCTAAATGAGGACTACAATGGCTACGAGTAAGAACCCCAAGATATGAAATAAATGAGTCGTGGTTCACTCCAGCTGGATTTCCTGCATGATCAAAATCCACAGCCAGTTTTGGTCCATTGCCCCTATGTTGTATTAACTTGTTCATCATAGTGATGCCCGTCACTTTTTCAATTTTTTTTTTGCTTCTCAACAAGTGTATCAAGGTTTTTAGCAGGTACATCCTCAACCTAAAAATTGGTATGTTAAAAAAACACTTATAGGATATAACTTATAAATGGAAATATAGATAGATATATATGATATATTTTAAAACTTACATTGTGAGGCGACGCCTCATTGATATCCTCACCCTCATGATAATCATCATTACGATCATCATATTCATGGTCAGCCATCTGAAAATAAAAACATTGTAACATTTAACATAACTAGAAGATAATATAACATTGTAAATTTCACATTGATATAAAAAACATATAAAAAATAAAAACATGCCTCTAATACTATGATCTTTTATCAATTAACATTCCTTCAGTGTGATCTCCATGCACATATAAGTCATCGTTAGCTTTAATATTTAGTATTGGCAACCCAACTAAGAATGGACTCGAGTCATCATACTTATCATAGTACTCTTCTTCATATATAGGATCTTCAATGAACTGTCTTTCACCATGAAGAACAACTGACCATTTTTCATTTACAGGATCATCGATATAAAAAAAAATTTCCTGTCATTTCAATATGAATGGTTCACCCTTCACGCCAATCTTTTCAAAGTTCACTAATGTGAAACCCAAATCATCCACTATAACTCCTTTGGTGTTATCAACCCAATTACATTTAAAGAGCGAAATTTTGAAATTTACATATTCAAACTCCCATATGTCTTCAATGACACCGTAATATGACATTTTAGCTTCACGTGGACTCTTATCATTTGCATTGGCAAAAAACAATGAAGACACTTGAAGGGTGACCCCACTATTTTGGACTATAATCTTATCATCTTGACACTTTGTGTTATATGAGTACCCATTTATGTCAAACCCTTCATTAGACATAACATTCGTTCTTGGTTTAAAGGTGAGGTATCTGATATTTTCAGTAATATTATTTGGTGTTTGAGATGGTTGATGTAAGACTTTATCTTCAAACCCTTAATAAATGTCTTGTTATGCTCTCTAGCAAGCCACATTGAATTGGCTCGAGGATATTGTTTCTTAATGAAATTGGTATGTTCCTCGATATAAACACTCACTTCATCGATGTTGTGTAAAATATACAAGTGAGTTTGTTCCAACAGCTCACAGATGATTACTTTCATCTGTGATCCTAAAATCCCTTTGCCAGAATAATCCTCAATATTCTTGTCATTTATAGGAGCATCATTACCACTCAGAAAGTCATTGCAAAAATCCATATCCTCTCTCACCACATAACCCTCAATAATACTCCCTTCAGGCTAATAACGGTTTTGAACATCACCTTTAAAAATGCTCATGTATCCTTCAAAAGGATACATCCAATGCAAGAAAATTGGTCCCAACATTTTCACTTCCCTAGTTAAGTGGACAACAAGATGAATCATGATATCAAAGAACAAAGTAGGAAAATACATCTCAAGCTAACATAGGGTAACAACCACATCTCTTTGCAACTTATCGAGAGTCCCAGGATCAATAACTTTGTTGCACAGACTGTTGAAGAAGAAACAAAGTCTGGTGATTGCAAACCTTACATGCTTTGGTTGTATATATTGAATTGCCACATGCAATATTTGTTGCATTAGAGTGTGACAATCATGAGATTTAAGACCTATCAGATACAGATCTTTCATTGATACCCATCTACGGATGTTGGATGAGTAACCCTGTGGCACTTAGCATTAACCAAGCACTCACAAAAAAACTTTCTTCTCATTTCTAGATTACCTGTAACAAGCAGGAGGTAAATATTTTCTCCAATCACTACTAACTACTTCTGTTAATTCTTTCCTTATTCCCATTTCACGTAGGTCCATTCTGGATTTGATCTCATCTTTAGTCTTACCTGGTATATTCAACAGAGTACCAATGACGTTATCACAGACATTTTTCTCAACATGCATGACATCAATACAACGTCTGACTGCCAAAGAACTCCAATAAGGAAGATCCCAAAATATTGACTTATTCTTGAATAAAGCTTTATCACTCTGTGTGGCCATTGTACATTGTGATCTCTTACCAAATTCATTGACAAAGTCTTTTACTCTTCCATAAATAACCTCCCCTAGTATAGGTTTAGGCACACTCTGTTCCTCATTCCATCCATTGAACGCTTTGTGCAACCTTTGGTACAGATGGAATTTTGGAAGAAACATTTGATGACCAAGATATACAGTCTTGCTGCCATATTTTAGTCATATTGAATCAGTATTCTCTTTACTTATAGGACACACTTTAGATCCTTTGACATTGTATCCAGATAAATTCTCATATACTGGAAAGTCATTAACAGTGCAAAATAGCATAGCATGCAAATAAAATGTCTCTCTATGTGCAGCATCATGTCATCAAACCTTCACCCCAAAGTTTCTTTAAGTCATCAATCATAGGTTCAAGATAAATGTCGATATCATTTCTAGGTTGTTTAGGGCCGAATATCAACAACGACAACATAACGTACTTATGTTTCATACACAACCAGGGAGGAAGATTGTATATAATAAGCAAAACATGCCAAGTGTTATCTTGGCTCCTCAATGTCCTGTATGGATTCATCCCATCGGTACAAAGCCCAAGTCTTAGATTCCTGACTTCTTCACCAAATTTAGGGTACAATAAATCAATCTTCTTCCACTGTGGGGAATCAAACGCATGTTGTAGGATCCCATCATTATTTTTCTTAACCTCTGCATGCCACCTCAAATTCTTTGCATCTATCGAATTGGAAAACAAGCATTGAAACTGTGGTATTATAGGTAGATACCACATCACCTTGGTAGGAGAACTAGTTTTGGACTTCCCTAAAGTCATCATTTTATACCTTGATGCACCACATTTTAGACAATCTTTCAAATCAACATAGTCCTTTTGAAATAATACACATTCATTCAGGCATGTGTGTATCTTCTTGGCCTCCATCCCCATTGGGAACAAGAATTTCATTAACTCATATTTTGAGATTGGCAGCTCATTTCCTTCAGGAGGAATTTCTTTCAACAAAGACAATAATGACGTGAAACTTTTGTCGCTCCATCTATTGTTAGCCTTCAACTTATACAATCTCAAGACAACTCTAAGCTTCGTAAACTTAGTACAACATGTGTATAATGATCTCTCAACATAATGCACAATGTTCCTAAACATGGGAGGTGGATCGATGTGCTCTACCCCACAACTATCCATCATCTCATCAATGATGTATGCTGGAACTGGTTCGTTCACATATGTCATCAGAGACAATTTCTTCTTCCACACAAGCACTGCTATCGACAACTACTGATTTTAGGTTTGAAATCTCTCCATGCCAGTACCATTCTATATAGCCTTGTACAATCCCATTGCACATGACATGAGTTTTGATTTTGTCACCAGTGCTGACATTTTGAAGTTGGCACTGCAATTCCTACATGGACAGTAGAACCTATCTCTAGGTTGTTTCCTATGTTCCTCGACAAATCTAATAAACTAATCAAGACCAGAACTAAACTCTAGGGTGCAGCGATTTCAAATGGTCATCCATGATCTATCCATTCTATGAGAAAAAAAGTATACATTAGGATTAAGGGTTAAAAGATTAGGGTTTAGGGTTAAAAGATTAGGGCTTAGGGTCTTATATATAATAAATGTATATCACCTATCCCATTCTTGATCACCTAATCTCACTAGTAAGTGTATAATGTGTATTCGATTTTCAGGAAATTTTGGCAGCATTTCCCCGCCGTTCTCCAAGTACATCGATGTTCATGGCAAATGCCCACTGACATATGTACTTAGAGAACAAATGGGGAAGTGCTGATGAAACATCATGAAAATTGAATATACATTATACATTTACATCCTAAGTGAGATTAAGTGTTCAAGAACAGTCCCACACCAAGGACTATCTGAGTTTTACTCCTAATGAGTAAATCTTGGATGGGTTTCTAGGCCAACAAAATACATGTATGTTGTCATCATCATCATCATTCCTAGACCTACAATCCTAGTTTCATCGTTCATATCCTAGGTTTTGTGTAACATCATTTAATTCAATTCATTCTTCCATTTTGTGTTCATTCATTCATCATTCACCCTAATTAATCATTACTAATCAACTACACAAGCTTGAAGAAAAATTGTTGAACTAAGTTAAATCATTCACTAACAAGAGAGAAAGAAAGCAATATCAATTAATTAAATTCATTCATGCATCATTAGCCCTTATTAATCAATACTAATCAACTACAAAATCTTAGAGAAATTAAGTGCAAATCTAATTAATTAAGCTCATTAATGCATCATTAACCCTAATTAATCAATAGTAATGGCATCGTTAACCCTAATTAATCAATATTAATCAAATATTCTTCCATTTTGTGTTCACTCACCATGTTGGTGGATCGAATAGGCTGTGGTGGCGGGGAACGGAGGTGGAGGTGATCGGGCTGGAGGTGAAGGTGGTCGGGATGGAGGTGAAGCAGAGAAGGTGCAGGAGGTGGTCAGTGGAAGTGACTAGAGTAGCTGAAGGCAGCTAGAGCAAGGCTCCTCACTCCGCCTGGAGCAGGTCATGGCAGTGATGAGAGCAGGTGGTGGTGGTGACTGGACAGCAGTAGAATCTCCAATGTGAGCAGCTTCAAGCTCCTCGTGGCGGCGACTGGAGGCGAACAGAGGTGGTGAGAAGCTTCAAGCTCCTCACAGCAGTAGGCGGTGAACAGAGGCGGCACGCAGAGGTGGCGGAAGAAATCATGACACCTAGTTCAGTCTGGCTCAGAAAATCAGGAATGAAACAGAGAAGGGGAAGACTCTGGCTCACGCGGGTGCTATTAAATTAACTATCGACATTGGTTAATAGAAATATCTGACGCCTAAATACAATAGATGTCGTCCAACCACAAAAATGACACCTATCTACAACTTTAAATAAAAAAAATTTGCTCCAGGTCGGGGTGTTCGTTGTTGGTTTCAACATATAATAACCAATGTCTACCCACATATGCTGACAAAAAAAATTGTTCTTGAGTTACAATCTTAGTTGTCATTTGCCAACCTAAAACCGATGTCGATTAGACAAATGGGGGGGGGTTTCATTGGGACAACACGCGAACACACATCCTCGTCGGTTCTTCTGTAAAAACCAACGACAATAAGGGAGTGAATTTTGCCTCACGAAGGATATTTAGTCTTTAGTTCTTTGAAACAAACCAACGACAAATGAGGGGACAAAAACTTTCGTGGGGCTTGGCGTGGAACATGTGTCGTCGGTGTTTTCACAACCGACGTGAATTGAAAATTTAGGAGACAAATTTTTTTCCCTAGAAAATTGTATTTTGCGGATGATTTTGAACATCAATTTTTATGTCGACAAACCAACTTTAAAGAAAAAGTGATACCCATGTCTTTTGTAAATCGTCCGACCTTCACATATAGGTGTCAGTTGTCATTTTAAGTTGACGTCATAGTATATTGGCGTCGGTGTTTTAGTTTCAACCGACGACATCAAATGTGATGCTATACACCATTTTTGTACTAGTGAACCCTATTTTAGGGCTTCGACTTGTGCCAATTTGTTCTTTATTCACATCTAAACATAGTAGAATACAAGTTAAATTTTCCAATATGTGTATCATTGTCAAATGCACTTATGGACATTTTTTGCATACTTTTTAGGTGCTTGGACCATTCTTTGGATGGATGAGAGAAAAGGAAGGAGTCCTCCACTCATTGACGGGTCTGAACAAGACCCTAAAGCTCCCTCAACCTACCCCTAATGGCCAAGGGTCTACATCAAGCAAAGAAGTCCATTGATCATGAAGATTCAAGTTGATTTTTCTAATGATTATCCCAGCATGGCCGTGGTGCCAAGAAACAACCGCACTGGCCAATGTCAAAGTTACATAGAAAATCCTAAAATTACAAGCTACAACAACATTTCCACCATGGTCGTGCTACCCAGAACGGTCATGACATGAAGCCCCCAAAACTTATGTTCTTCCAGAAGTCAAAATGGGCATGTTGAAGGTAACAACCTCACCTCCAACTCACTCACCATGGCCGTGCTACCCAACACGGCCATTTTACCTAGCATCCACCACAGTCGTGCTACCCAACACGGCCATTCTACCTAGCCTCGACCAGGATCATGCTGCCCATCACGGCCGTGCTACCAGCCTCCATTTCACCACTTCAACCCGTCATTTTTTCACTTTCTTATAATGATTGTTCCACACCACCATAGTCATTCCCAAACCTACCCACCACAGTCATGCTACCTAGCATGGCTGTGCTACCACCTAAACCCTAGTATTTTCCGCACTATTTTTTCAACAATGCCCCTACTTACCCTAGTGCTTCCACAACCACCTATATATACATGGGTGGTAGCCACAACACAAGGTTAGCTACCATTACTCCTCTCCACCCACTCTTGAGTATTAATTGCACTCCCCTTGCATTTATGGTCTCCATCCACCATTTCCACCTCATTTCCACCATAGAAACCTAGTTCTCGAGGTTTTCTACCATAATCCCCTTCATTTCCATGCCCATCATCCACCTTGGAGGAGGGAGGTCACCCAACACATCTAGGAGGTGAAGAAGGAGGATCTACTTCGAGCTCCATGGAGTCTTATCCCCTTCTTCTCATTTGTTTTATCTTTTCTCTAATCATGTCTAGCTAAGCCCTTAGTGGTGGGCTGTTTGGGGTTAAAATGTGACTTTGATACCATGTTGGGGGAAAATAACTTGTAATGAACATAATTTCATTGATAGTTTCCTCTTTTTCCTATCTCATTTCCCATTATCTTGAATGTGGTTTGTGGTTTTAAACATAAATTGTGTGTTTTGTGATGCTTGGTGACACTTAGCTTCTAGGGGAAATAGGAATGTATGTGGCAATCTTAGGAATGGCTCCTAGTTCCAATTAGTGGATCCCTATATAGCCCCCTTTGTTCCTACATACATCTCCCTTCTTCTATAAGTGAGTATGAGATCTAAGTAGCTAGTGTAAGTGTGATTAGTGCAAT
Source organism: Alisma plantago-aquatica (assembly GCA_963693085.1). Classification (NCBI taxonomy): domain Eukaryota; kingdom Viridiplantae; phylum Streptophyta; class Magnoliopsida; order Alismatales; family Alismataceae; genus Alisma; species Alisma plantago-aquatica. The sequence goes on from OY856412.1 coordinate 1,167,145,297, forward strand.
TTCCTAAAGTTTCCTAAAGCCTAGATGGCAAGTAACATGAGGTGATATGCCCTCACCTATACTCCCATTCCTACCCTTGGCTCTCAATTGCCCTAATACCACTTCCCTAGAAACCTAGACTTGCCAAGTCCTACTAGAATTACACCTAACCCTAGTTCTCCAACTAGTAGTATTGGGTATATTCTAATAGCACTTGCCATGTTGTTTGGTCTGGTAATCTAGATTGAAATGTGAGATTTGCATGCCATGTTGACCTTCCCCCAATTAATATCAAGTCATATTCCCAAACGGCCCACCTATCCAATCTCATTGCTTAAAACCTAACTTGTCATCTTAGCTTGTAAATTCTAGTTTAGCTTAATTGCCTTTGTTCACTATAGTTAATTGCTTAGTCTTGTTAATTAGGTTTAACCTAAATTCTTGCTTTCTCTAGTATTTAGCTTAGTTCTTAGTTGTTAATTGCCTTGCTAGAGTAGTGATGGAGCCTCCACTCGCATGAAGTTGCATGCACCACTAAAAATCCTAGATATAGTAGGTTTCTAAGTTTAGCCTTGTGTGTGCTATAATAAGATCTCCACCCACGTACGCTAAGGTACATGGAAGTCTTATCGTAGTACAGTTGAGGGTTGAATCCATGAGAAAACGATCTTGTTAAGGATTAACAAGATGGAAAATGTTATAATTCTATTTATCTACTTAAGAGTTGATATTTAGATCAAAGAGTTGGGTTGATGATTAAACTAAAATTAAAGTGTAAATTAAATGGCAGAAAATTAAAATTAAGGTTGTAAACAATATTTGGAAACCACTAGGATGTGATCGAGTTTCACCACCACTACACATGAATCATAACATACATTATAATAACATGGCTTGCAAAAAGGGTCTAATCAGTTAATATCTTTGTAGACTTAGCTTTCTTTCAAATAGCCAACTATGAGAAACGTGGAAGTATTGCAATGCCATCCATCCACAAACAAATGGTCACTTACTTTACATCACTCCCTTCACAAAATGTGTTCCTCGACCTATCAAAGATGTACTTTCATACATCAACTGATTCCATTTCATAGTATGAAAGTACAACAATGGAGGTGAGTTTACTCCACTCCTTGAAAAGTTCTCCTAGATACCAAAATAGATATATGGTGACTACATACATCAAGAACCTACATACAATCGATAATCGAATCTAAAAGCACAAATATAGACAATTCGTACTAGTAGATAATAGGTAACACAAGTTGGTGATCAAGCAACTAGCATTCATGAAACGATTGATTTTGAACTGAAAAGATAATATTTCTCTATTGCAAACTCATGAATTACAATGCATGAAATTAAAACATGGGTAGCGGGGATACTCCCCGCACCCTAGTGTATGGAACTACTCGCTCATGGAAAGAACAAAGAAGGAGACAGGAGAAGAGAAGGCAAACACCATCTCCACATAGGAGGGAGAAAGGTTGACCCCTTGGAGTAGAGAACAACTATCTTCACATTGCGTGGTTACTTTGGTGATGAACCCTTCACTCCCCACCTTCTATGTCGATGAGAGAGAAAATAGGCTTATGGGTGGAGTGTCGATCTTAGACCGGAAATCTTGGGGTGAAGGATGAAATAGCTCTAGAACAAATGAGGCAGCCTTTGGGCATCTAAGAATTCTCTCCTTAGTTGAGGACTCCTTGAGTCCTATTTATAGGCTCCAGGGAACTTGAACGGTCTTGAGACCGTTAAGCATCCTCATGGTCTTGGGGGACCGGTTGGGTCTTCATGGTCTTGAGACCATTAAGCACCCCCACGGTCTTGGAGACCGGTTGAGTCTTCGCGATCTTAATACCGTTAAGCATCCTCACGGTTTTGGAGACCGGTTGAGTCTTCACAGTCTTGAGATCGTTAAGCATCCTCACAGTCTTGGAGACCAGTTGAGTCTTCGCGGTCTTGAGACCGTTAAGCATCCTCACAGTCTTGGAGACCGGTATTGTCCTCTCAGTCTTTGGACCAGTTGGACCTTCACTCGGTCTTGGGACCGTTTTGGTTGAGACTTTTGTGCTTTTTTTGGGTTTATCTGTATGAAGAAAAGAGAAATATCATTCTATTGGTATATTTACAATAAATCTAGAAAGTTAAGTATTTAATCTAATTTATCTAAGAAAGAGTGTGGAAAACTAGAAAGATAACATCATAAAATGGGAGGTTATCACCCCCCCAAACTTAGACTCTAGCTTGTCCTCAAGCTTGAAAGAGCTAAGGCACGTAGTGGCGAGGCGATTTTATTTAGTGAAGATTTCCATACTCTTGCTTCAATTTTATACTAGAGATCCCCTTGGGTTTTTTTGTTGAGGCTTCTGCTTACTCTGGCTCTTTCAGGTATCGGGAGTTGCATGGTCCTCAGGTTTCTTCTGTGTCATGTAATTCTCATTGAGACCACCTTTTCCTTGATTATATTATGTGCATGTCTTCGACTCTAAGAAGCTTTATACTTCTTTGGAATTCCTACCGGAAGCTAAAGTAGGTATGAGGGTTGGCAGAAGGCTAATGTGTAACTCCCCCTTCGAGGGGGGAGGGTTTATCTAAACTTTGGGGTCTTACTACTGGGCATGACACATCTGCCTTTGTGAGGGCAGTTGAATGTACCGGCCAGTCAAGACCTTTGTCAGCTTTTCATATATTTGGAGACCTTAGGATCTTACTACCGGGTGCGGCACATCTTCCTTTGTGAGGGAAGCTGAATGTGCCGTCCGGGAAAGACATTTATTGGTTCTTCATATAAGTCCTTATGCATGGCACAACTCTCATGTTTTTATTCAACACTCAAACTTTTATTCATATGCTCACCGACTTGGGAATTGGGTATTTAGGGGTTTTATTTGGGCTGCCAAGCCTCTTTTTGAAAAGAAGAAAATGGTTCCCTAGAGTTTCCCATCATGCACTTGTTCCGGATTTGTACTTGGCGGTCCACTTACGAGGTCCCTTGATTTGGATTTCACCTGGTTCCCTCCCGTCCTTGAGAGCGTTTGGCTTGTTTCGGCCATGGTTTTGACTTGTGGAGAGTCTGATGTAGAACTGAAGCAAATGCATGGATATCGAGTGTGGAGGTGATTTATTAATTCCCCATTACATGACTAAATGCTACTATGTAAGTTCTTCTGAGGACTACTTTGTCTCTAACTTAGTTAGGGGTGTCCCCTTACCAAAGTTAATGTTGTCTTATGTAAAAACATTATTTTATTTTATTAAAGAAATTATCAGAAAATCTAAACAAAAAGAATAATTTGTGCAAAAAATGAAGGTAAATGAAAAAGGGAGAGGGAAGAGAAGGTTTGAATATAATACCTCTTCCCTTGACCAGTGTACTCCCCCCCCTAACTTATCACTCACTCTGTCCCCAGAGTGTCAAGGTGATAGGTTGAGAAGTACATGGGCAAGGGTGTCAAGGTTCTATTAAACCCTTGTTGGCTCCATGAGAATGGAGCAGATTGGCAGGGAACTTCCCCCGTAATGCATGATAGTCCACGTCCATCATATCCTCAACGTGTTTGTCAAGAACGGTGAGGGTATACATCCAGTAAAGGATGTGGAATCTGTAGTTGTTGAATTCTCTAATTTGCTAGGGACATCTGTGGCAGAAGGTTGGGTGCTTGAAATGTGCTCTGTTGTACGCCTTTGTGTGCTCGCCTAACAGATCATGTAGTCATTCGACACAGTTTTTTTCCACTTCCTCTGTGGGCATCATTGCTATGATGTTATACTGTCTCTGGTTTGGATTGATCTAGCTATCAAAACTATTGTAGATAGTTGTAGTTTCATTGTGTAAGTTTGTTGCCAGTGGCATCCAATGCTCAGAGTGAAGGAAGGGAAACAAGATGAACTTTGGAGTCGTATGTTTAAGGTATGATATAAGAGCTTCTATGGTTCTAAAGTTCTTTTATCTGAGCAAATCATCCTTCAGGTATGTTGACGCCATGTAAACCGTAGGTAAGTCCCGTGCTAAAAGATATTAGTAGGCAGCCATCATGTTCATGGACATTGTACCTTTTACTTGTATGGTCTCGCGGAGTGCATCGGCCATTACAAGAATATTCCCTTCAAGGAAAACAAGCTCATCATTCTCTGCATATAGTCGAGACAAGATGAGTTTTAGTTCATTATTAGAAAGACTCTTACATGCAGCAAGGTCAAAATTTGGGAATGTCGGTGTTATTTCAGAAAGAGGCACCATATCTTTGGGGGATCTATTGATGATAGCTCCTATTAGTAGATCTGTGTCCCCCTTATCTTCTGCCATATCAAAAGTGTAAGGGTCCCATTGATGTTTTTCTGGGACCGTGGCGGTTTGTTGTTGTTGTTGCTCCAACTCCTTTAGGATTTGTCTAAATGGTTTCTTTTAAGGATGTTGGATGACAGAGAACATATAGTGGGGTACGACGTCATGTCCCATTGTCGGGTCCTTGAAGAACCTTCTATCGCAAATAAGTTCCATGGTGTATCGTCCCCATAAAGCATGTATGTCTTCTTGAGCTAGCTCGGTAAAGGGGATGTGTCTGTTGAGTGCCGTAGTGAATCTGATTGTGCAAAGAGCACAATCCCCTGAACCTTCTAGTGTTTGAATGGTTGGGTTGATGATCTTGAACCATGGTTGGCTCCAATTGTGTCCAAGAGATGGGAAGGAGGCCCATATAACTTTGAGAAGACAGAAGGGAATGTATCATGCTTCTTCAGCTTCTGAACCAGTGAAGGTAATGGTTCCTACCTTAAACTCACTGGCGCATAAATTGTACACCTTGGCATTGCGGGCCTCAGTGTCAACGATCATAAGGAGCCAGTCGCCAGAAACTTTGAAAGGCACCATGATGTAGTGTGCCTTTCTTGTGAGACCCGTTTGCATCCTCTCAATGGATTTTGCCTGTAAGTCCTTATTCATTAAGCATAATGCTAGAGCAGGTGAAGCATTAAAAACTGGCTGCTTTTACTTTGGGCTCTGAAATTCCTCTATTGTGTTAGCAAGCAGTACACAGAAGATAGCCATCTTCACCGCCGACAGAGATCGTATAAGTCTTGGGTTTTAGGGGAGGCAGAGAAGGCAACGGAAACAAAAAATTTCTCCCCCAAACCCAGAACAAGGAAACGCGTCAACGTCTATACAATAGGAAAGCATGGTTTGTGGAATCATACCTTGTCACGAGGCTTGCTCGGCGATAATACATCGTGCATTATGCGGTCTTTACCTCCGGTCTTGGACGGTGTCTGTGCAGCTCCTGGTCACACCGGGACTGACGACTCCTGGTCTCACCGGGACTGTCGGGATTGACAGTTGTCCTCTGAGCGGCAGAAATCTCCCGCCTCTTAAGTAGTCCACACGGACCACCTAGAACTCCAATATCCTTGTCCCACAAGGAATTGGAAGAAGTCGCACCCTCCTGTCAGCGTACTAGTCGCCAACACACTCTCCTACCACCAATTGCTTACTGCAGTTGTCTTTCCCTTGTTGTGCCTCCCTTATCGGGTAGCACTTGCTCGGGCTCTCTCTCGGTTACCAAAACCAGAGAGAACGATAACTTCACAGAGCCACTGGTTGTGTTGGGTTGTACTTTGAGAATCCCCCAATACCCCTATATATATAGGAGGGTCATGGGACATGGTTCTCCATCCTGGGCAATGCGGGACTAAAAGCAGGAGTAGAAGGGTTCGAGATTTTCCACAAAAACAACCAACTCACAACCTGAACCGATCGTTTCACAACTGAAATGGTCGGTTGGGGACCTGTGCCGGCCAGTTGACACCTCAACCGATCGGTTGGGACACCTCAACCGGTCAGTTGGGACACCTCAACCGGTCGGTTGGGACACCTCAACCGGTCGGTTCACTTCTGAACCGGTCGGTTCACTTGTGAACCGGTCGGTTCGTGGCCCTGGTCAGTTCCCAATTGACTTTTTCTCTTTTGTTTCTAATTGGTATCAAATGCCAATCCTTGTTCCAATCAAATTGGGCAAGTGAAACGAAAGGAAAATTCTCACCAATCCTACGTTCCCAACTTGCTCGGTTGCATCAGTTGAACCGATCATTTCAACACTTGAAGCAATCGTTTCACCCTGTCCATGAGTCGATCGACTCATCACCTGAGCCGATCGGTTCACCAAGCTGAGCCGATCGGTTCATCACATGAGCTGATCGGTTGGGAGTGAAGATTGTGCAGAATCAGTCAATTGCAGTTTCAATCAATATGATACTCTAATCAATCTGTCCAACACCTTGAACACTATGATTTTGAGCTATCAATCAATTGAGTGTTTAATTGAACTACTAAACTCCTTTAGTAATCAATCTAAACATTGTTTGTGGACAAAGCTCCTCTTCTAGGTTAAATCATATGTGTGTGACCCTGTAGGTCCATTTCACGTTGGCAGTGAAAGTCCATAACACTTATGACTTCACAAGCAAAGAGCGCTGCCTAGTCACACATCAGTGCTACCCAAGTGAAATAGAAAGTTAGAGAACAACTTTCAATCCTACAATCCGTGAATGGTGTTACAGTGAATGTATAATTCCTTTGTCATTGATATCCCGAATGAACTTGAGGCATGGAACAATCATCCTATCAACGTCCATTCACTTTCTTGATCTCAGAGCAGATTGAAGAGATATGTATGACATTAATACCACATACTGATTCACACATGCGTGTGCACGCCTATTTCAATCCTACTCATCAAGTAGCATTGGATATCAAACTCCCTCAGGAGGGAAAAATCCCATATCTATCACTCACCCCTCAAAAGCCCCATGTGTCAAAGCCACCCAATCATCACCTTTATAACAACCCATGTTTCAGGACTGCGTTTGATGATGTCAAAGCGTACCCAACAACATGTGTTGAGTGTAGTGATTTTAGGTCAAAGAATCACACTCACCGCCATCACTGTGAGTACTGACTGTGACTACCATGTCATGGTTCCATGTGTCAAACTCACGATGGGTCTGTCTGATACACTTGTTCTCTAACAAGTACCTATGTGTTTGGTTTGATATCTCTATATCATGACTAATGAGATTTTGTCATCAACCAACACCACAATCTAGTCTTATGTGTCATTGCTGTCTATCTACCTTCCACAATGACATCCGACTAGGGACATAACAAAAATGTACAAACTCTTAGCATTCGTATGATCTCATCGTTCAGGTCCTTAACCTAAAAGCATACGTCATTGAGTATTGTCATTCTTTAGACATTCAATCTGTTCTATCACTATCTCATATGACTGAACTAGAAAGAATTGGAAGCTTGCCTTTGATGTTTATCAAATCAATCTTAATGTATCCCACCAATCATCCCATGATTGGCTCTCAGGGCATACATACAAACAGACTCCCACTTGCACTGCGAGCCAATCACCCTTGAATCATATTCATAGTGATCTTCAAACATGTCCCACACATTAATGTGCTCTTAGTGTGAACATAGTGAGTTATGGAAACACCTTGCCAAAGTCAGTATAAATTGCATGTCTCACATCTCTTCACTGTACGTCACACGTATGAGATGGAGTTGTCGTAATATGCGATCTAGTATTCCTTTGCTAACCTTTAGCCACATTGCATGATCAAGGATTCCATACTTGTCATCAATGACTGGAATATCTATAAGTTCATCTTATGAACTTCCAGATTCATATAGTATCTAATGTTGTTCTCTAACACACGGATACTCGGCAATTCCCTTTTAAATCGCTTTATTGGAACACCTTCAATTATCAATAAACTTTCACTTTTATATATCCTATATATATTTTGCGATTAATTTTTTGTCCTCTCAGAAGTTCGCATCAATGTAACTCTTTACATTGAACTCTTCCTTATCTCCATAGAACTAGTAATTCTCAAGTACTTATCAAGTTCTCATGGTATTCTAGTAACCCTTACTGGAAGCAGACAGACATCAACTCGTCATGTCCCACATACGAGTTATCAGGATGAGCATATCATATTTCCATGTCATACATACAAGATGATGAATGCATTTTGTTCTTGCCATGCAAGATAATGGGATGATTACATACATGATAGATCCATACCTATTCTTAGTGTTCCCATTCCTCATAAGAATTGGACACTTTCCCTTGGGATACTAACTCCATGTAACATGGACAAGTTTTCTCCCACTGAATCTGTGCATACTGAACCCTTCAGTACAGATTGCCAATGTATGCTTTCTCTTTTCAGGTCAAGAGGTTTTCGAGAACTATCTCTATAGATCTCTATTCCTATCACATAGGAAACATCTCTATCTTCCTTAAAGATAATTTCCACTTTTGGATTTCCATTCTAGAACATTTCCATTTCACATCAACATGTGGAATGTGAACACGCTCCCACTAAATCACAGATCCCTTCTTTATCTTTGACATATCAATCAAACCCTTTGACTATATCATCAAAGTAAAGATCCAATTCTGAGTTGCTTGTACTCAATCAATCACATTGATTAGTCCATTGTAACTTATAGACTTCATTTGCATTAGTGGATTCATAAACCTTACAGGTTGTATCACGTACACATCCTTGTTTTATTCCTCATAGGAATGCGGTTTTAGTATCCATATGCCAAATGTCTTAGTCATTAAGTTGCAATCAACAAGCATCATCCTTCTCAAAATGTTATCCATGTGTCTTAACACTTAAGACTCATTTCCACTTATGGATTTCGTCCAATGGGTGCTACCATCAAGGTCATACCTTATGGTTCACATGGATGTCATTTAGGAAGTAATGGTCATAAACCATAACTCAAAATTTGGTTCCTCAAATTCATCTAGATAGTTGATTCATCACATGAACAACTCATCACATAGATAATTGAGGTGTATCTGTCAAGGATATAAGAACTCACAACTCCTTGTGATTCTCAATGTCCTTTATTAGTGTGGGGTATTCTTTTATTAAGAAGAATTTAGTTATTTGATCATCATTCTCAAACTCCTTAGAGTATGACTCCTTCTTGATTTAGACATCACCATGCCTTAATCATGAGTTCACTATGATACACTATCATAATCACTCAAAAGGATCTCAAACATTTGGTCCAAGTATTTCATTCATTGATCTCATCAAGAATTAACACTTTACCAAATTTGCACTTCATCTATGATAATCTTGAACACTTCAAGATATTCATATTGGTATTTCTCTAAACACCATTTGAAGTATTAGCATTTGTTCCAATAGGTATGTAAATACATCACATGTATTATACCTAATAGGATAATCATTCTCCCACTACCATTAGTGAAGATTGATTAATCATGTTCAAGATATTCATGTCTCTTATTGGTTCTCTAACCAAAAGACTCTAGATTTATCCATCATATGGAAACTAGATATGAATTTCTCATGATTTATGCTAATTTGATTGTTTGAGTTATCTATAACCTTTTAGGTATCATTTTATCTTATGCATATCAAATACCACAAGATAAATAAGGCATTGCCACAAAGATCATATCTTTAGAAATTGAAACATCTCCTTATTGATTGCCATCATTGTCATACAATATGCAAAAATAAAGTGTTTCTATCTATTGGCAAATATGAAATAACAGATCATAACTGTATTACATGCCTTTTAGGCTGAAAGTAAACTAAAGTACTCCTATCTATGGCGGCAACATTTGCCCCAATTATGAGTGATTTACACTTTACATATTGGTATCATATACCTCAAAAGTGTTACAAGTTTAATTTCAGGACACCTTTAAGTAGAGACGTCTGTCGCCTCCTTCTTCTTTTGTTCTTCCAGATAGAGAGGACAATTCCTTTTCCAATGTCCTGGCTTTTGACAATGGTGGCAATTTCCTTTCTTGGTCACGCCTCCCTTGGCCTTGAGAGTTGAAGATGACTTGGGCTCCTGGCTAGCATCAGAACCTTTCTTAGCTTTTCCCTTGCCCTTGCGCTTGGACTTGCCTTTCTTGCTCATGATCACCATCACAAAGTTAGGCTTGTCCTTCTTCATATGTATCTCGTCTGTCCTCAACATGCCCAACAACTCTGACAGTGGCCTATCAAAGTTGTTCATGTTGTAGTTCATCACAAACTGACTGTAGGATTCTGGCAACGATTGCAGTATCACGTCAGTAGCCAACTCTTGCTCAGTGGAAATCCCAGTCTTGTCAAGTTCTCCACATACCCAATCATCTTGAGTGTGTGAGGACCAACTGGATCTCCTTCTGTCATGACGCACTTGAACAGTTCCCTTGAGACATTGTATCTCTCTTGCCGTGCTTGATCTTCATACATGTTTCTAAGATGCTGAATCATCTCAATGACACCCATGTTCTCATGTTGTCTCTGCAACTCGTGGTTCATAGAGCACAAAATCAAGCACTTTGCATCAATGGCATCATCAGAATGCTTCTTGTAAGCATCCCTTTCTGCCTTTGGTGCATTAGGAGCAGGTTCCTCTGGAATTGGAGTATCCAAGACATATAGCTTTCGCTCTTGAGTGAGAACAATTCTCAATGTCCTATAACAGTCGTAGAAGTTTGTCCCATTTAGCTTGTCCTTTTCAAAGACCGGTCACAAAGAAAAGTGATTGTTGTTTGTTGTCATTTGTACTACAAAAGGAAATATGCAATTTTAGTCCAAAACTCATTTTTGACTTATTTGATTGATTTGAAAAGTTCACGATACAATTAGGCCTTTAATTAATTATCGCTCCTACTATTTTACTTCAAATTGATAGCCCTCACCATCAATTTGGAAGATTGCAGCGTACAACCTTCTAGTGGGCAAGATCCTGAAATCCTCTAAGTCATGCACCAGCTAGGGCTGTCACCCACAACTTAGATCTCTCAGGTAAGCAACTCTTGCCAATTACATCATATGCAACTCTTGATAAGATGTCATATGAAACTCCATGCCAAGATCATCTCCATGCCTCAAGGTACTAGATCCCATCTAGATCACCTTGTTAAGTCCGACCCAAAGCAAACACGATGAACATGCACCTTGCTAGGGAAAACCCACACATTCATCCTTCATGCTTCCATGAGATAGACAGTGCACCACGCTAGGGTGTGCCCACACTTGGTCGATCAAGCTTTTCACGTGTGTCGCATTCGGAAGGCATCTAAAACTTAATATTTAATGAGGGATTTGGTTTTTATATACATATACATACCCAATCACCACAATATATAGTATGTATCATATACATACTATATCCCACAGAAAACATGTGAAATGATAAAAGCGATGATTATGGCCATCCTAATGTGATTTCTCGAGCCAAGAGGAATCACGGTCATCTAGGACTACATCACATGCAACTTGTACAAGATGAACTATGTTCTTTGCCTTTCTGGGTTTGATCAACTCATCACATGAATGATCAGCTCGCCATCAGACTGGTCGGCTGGGTGCCACCAGCCGATCGGTTGGCTCGCCTAGTCGTCGTGCATCTCATCATGGCTGGCACCTGCTCGTCTCGCTCCTCGAACCGGTCATCAACCGATCAGCTCACTCCTTGAACCGATCGTATGGAACGTCAACCGATCAGTTCACTCGTCAGGATGTCCTCCGTTCTTTGACATAACAGGAAAAAAATTCTATCCTATTTTACATTGTAAAAAGAGAAACCTCGAGTTACATTCGAGGGGAGCAAAGGTAGGAAAGAAATCTCGAATTATTTCAAGTTACATCAGGAATAGGAGAAGGGGAAGATCGGTGCGCAGACCGAGATGAAATCAACCACATACAGCCATACATAGATAGGGTTTATTGGCCATAACCACGCTATACATCCACCACAAAACTCGTTTAAGGGCGACGCATATCGAGTGCATTAATAATACATATCATATATGTAAATTGGGATTTGTGGATTTAGGATTGGACATGCATAAAGCCAATTTTATTCACATTGTATGCAATAAATAAAGGTGACAAACCAAAATCGATCATATCGATAATCCCTAAAGTATAGAGCAGTTGACGTGGCTCTGATACCACTGTTGGGTTTTAGGGGAGGTAGAGAAGGCAACAGAAACAAAGTTTGTCTCCCCCAAACCCAGAACAAGGAAACGTGTCAACGTCTATACAATAGGAAAGGATGGTTTGTGAAATCATACCTTGTCCCGAGGATTGCTCGGTGATAATACCTCATGCCTTGCGCGGTCTTCACCTCTGGTCTTGGACGGTGTCTGTGCAACTCCTGGTCGCACCGGGACTGACGACTTCTGGTCTCACCGGGACTGTCGAGATTGACAGCTGTCCTCCGAGCAGCAGAAATATCCCGCCTCTGAAGTAGTTCACACTGACCACCTGGAACTCCAATCTCCTTGTCCCACAAGGAATTGGAAGAAGTCACACCCTCCTGTCAGCGTACTAGTCACCAACACACTCTCCTGCCACCAATTGCTTTCTGCAGTTGTCTTTCCCTTGTTGTGCCTCCCTTATCGGGTAGCACTTGCTCGGGCTCTCTCTCGGTTACCAAAACCAGAGAGAACGACAACTTCACAGAGAAACTGGTTGCACTGGGTTGTACTTTGAGAAGCCCCCAATACCCCTATATATATAGGAGGGTCATGGGACAGGGTTCTCCATCCCGGGCAATGCAGAACTAAAAGCAGGAGTAGAAGGGTTCGAGATTTTCCACAAAAACAACCAACTCACAACATGAACCGATCGTTTCACAACTAAAACGATTGGTTGGGGACCTGATTCGGTCGGTTAACACCTCAACCGATCAATTGGGACACCTCAACCAGTTGGTTCACTTCTAAACCGGTCGGTTCGTGGCCCTGGTCAGTTCCCGATTGACTTTTTCTCTTTTGTTTCTAATTGGTATCAAATACCAATCCTTGTTCCAATCAAATTGGGCAAGTGAAACGAAAGGAAAATTCTCACCAATCCTACTTTCCCAACTTGCTCAGTTGCATCAGTTGAACCGATCGTTTCAACACTTGAAGCAATTGTTTCACCCTGTCCATGAGCCGATTGACTCATCACCTGAGTCGATCGGTTCACCAAGATGAGCCGATCGGTTCGTCACATGAGCCGATCGGTTGGGAGTGTAGATTGTGAAGAATCAGTCAATTGCAGTTTCAATCAATCTGATACTCTAATCAATCTGTCCAACACCTTGAACACTATGATTTTGAGCTATCAATCAATTGAGTGTTTAATTGAACTACTAAACTCCTTTAGTAATCAATCTAAACATTGTTTGTGTACAAAACTCCTCTTCCAGGTTAAATCCTATGTGTGTGACCCTGTAGGTCCATTTCACGTTGGCAGTGAAAGTCCATAACACTTATGACTTCACAAGCAAAGAGCGGTGCCTAGTCACACATCAGTGCTACCTAAGTGAAATAGAAAGTTGGAGAACAACTTTCAATCCTACAATCTGTGAATCGTGTTACAGTGAATGTATAATTCCTTTGTCACTGATATCCCAAATGAACTCGAGGCATGGAACAGTCATCCTGTCAACGTTCATTCACTTTCTTGATCTCAGAGCAGATTGGAAGAGATATGTATGACATCAATATCACATATTGATTCACACATGCATGTGCACGCCTATTTCAATCCTACTCATCAAGTGGCCTTGGATATCAAACTCCCTCAACAGGGACAAATCCCATATCTATCACTCACCCCTCAAAAGCCTCATGTGTCAAAGCCACCCAATCATCACCTTTATAACAACCCATGTTTCATGACTATTTTTGATGATGTCAAAGTGTGCCCAATGACATGTGTTGAGTGTAGCGATTTTAGGTCAAAGAATCACACTCACCACCATCACTGTGAGTACTGACTGTGACTACCATGTCATGGTTCCATGTGTCAAACTCACGATTGGTTTGTCTAGTACACTTGTTCTCTAACAAGTACCTATGTGTTTGGTTTGATATCTATATATCATGACTAATGAGATTTTATCATCAACCAACACCACAATCTAGTCTTGTGTGTCATTGATATCTACCTACCTTCCACAATGACATCCGACTAGGGACATAACAAAAATTTACAAACTCTTAGCATCCGTATGATCTCATCGTTCAGGTCCTTAACCTGAAAGCATACGTCATTAAGTATTGTCATTCTCTAGATATTCAATATGTTCTATCAATATCTCATATGACTGAACCAGAAAGAATTGGAAGCTTGCCTTTGATGTTTATCAAATCAATCTTAATGTATCCCACCAATCATCCCATGATTGGCTCTCAGGGCATACATACCAACAAGAAGAACACGGAAATTTTTGCCTGTCAGCTTGTGCTTTGTCTTTGTGTTATTATAGAGGATGTCCCCCCATCCTTGGAATCATCTACAATAGTGTTTAAGATGAAGATGTCCTGAACATCTAATGTAGATATGGCCGCCAGATCTAAGTCGTGCATCTTGTGAGGTAGGGGTCTGGCAGCGGGGGAAGGTCTTCTGGAGGAGGAAGTGAAGTCCGTTCATTGTCATCAAAATATTGTGGCAGATCTTCATTCTCTTTAGAGTAGGAGTCACGTTGATCATCGGTGTTGAGACTCACTCTGTCAGAATCCTCCTGTTCTGGGGGAAGGACTGCAGCTAGCTCTGAAGCAGATGGTTCGTGAAACGTGAAAGCTATTACGAGTGGGCTAGTGCTGGTTTCCAGTATGCATTGTTGAAACTCAGCAAAAGTCACATCTTTGGCAGTGTCCCCCAGAGAGCCCATAGTAGAAAAAATGAAGAATTAGTTTGCATAGGACATTGTTACGTTATCGGTATTGTTTGGGACACGGTGGTCTTTTCTACCACTCTTATGGTGGTCTCCACCATCTCCCCTTTTTGAGGTATCTGCTCCTTGGCTGGTACCCACCCCATCATTGCCTTGATCATCAGGTTTGTCGTCTAAAGATGAGCTTTCAGTTTTGGAGTCAGCCGAGGAGTCAGAATCATCATCATCATCATCATCATCATCTTTGTCATCTATCGCCTTGTCTTTGCTCTTTTTTGTCGATGCTTTCTTACATTGTCGATGTAGAGCTTGTAGTTCTTCAAGTGCTACTTGCATGTGCTTGTGGGTTTCGAGCAGTGCGTCATGACTTTCCTTGAGATTTGTATAACGTGCTTTAGCGAAGAGGAGTCGTGTTGTTAGATCAGTCACTTTTGTTTGTAACTGATCTAAAGCTTTGTTTGCATGCTCCTCCTGGCGACAGATGATTTGTGTGAGGTTGATTTCCATGTGATCCATATGTGTGCTCATTGCAGCTTGTTGATGTTGAAGCTCGTGAAGGGTCGCAGGCAAAGGTTGAGATTGTTTGGCGATCCTGTCGAATTGTTGGACTAATTTATCTTGCTGTCTCTTCATGCTAAGCATCAACTCCGGTAGAGTACGTAAGTGGTCGTCAACTAGGTTGACTTGCTGGACTGTTGATTCTTGTCATTGTTGAATGTTTGTAAGGAGGTCTGGTAAGGCGTTAGTCCGCTCGTTGAGCTTGGATACATGTGTAGCAAGTCCCTACACACAAGAAAAAATAGATTGTAAGATGTTAGAAGGGTCGGTGAGGAGGGTTCGAATAACATCAAATTGACGTCTGAATGCCTCACCGACTTGTGAAAAGGGGACCCCAGTGGTGGATGGGTGTGGTGGTTGGGGTCCACTTGGAAGGGTGGTGGTGTCGTGTGAGAGAGAGACACCATTGGTGGACCCACGAATTGTGTGGCTACTATAGAAGGAGTCACCAGCGGTATCGCGGTGGTGGCAGATGAGAAAGGTGGAGACATCCAGGATATGAAAGGCGGAACCAAGAATGTTGGGGGGAAGGTGGTGGAAGTGAAGGTGAGATCGGGAATTGAGGTGAAAATTGGCTCGCACATGGGGAAAGGAAGGGGATCAGATGACGTGAGTGGAGTTGTAGTTGTGGTGAATGGAATGGTGGTGGGTGGTGTGATGGTGGAAAAAAATGGGGTGGTAGAAGATAGACATCTTGACCCCTCTATCCCTAGGGTGGCGGGAGTGGATGTAGAGGTGATCCCAATATCCAGACCCAAGATGAAGGGGTCTGATGTTGGATTCACAAAGGTGTCTACATGGGGGTGCTCTACCTCTGGGGTGATCTTGGATGTGGGCGTCTCGGACTACTGTTGCTTATGTGTTCGTAGTTTGGACGGCTACATCACCGATATTTTCTTTGGCTGTGTTGCAAGAGAAGTGACACTGTGCTACGTTTACCCTTCTGTCGCTTGTTTCCCCTTTCCTTTTACAGAGGCTAATAGAGTAGCCAGCTCCTCTTGAGTGAACAGATATTTGTCTTTATCATAATCTACGATCTCAGGAAGTGGTAACAACGTTCTTGATTCTTTGACAGTGGGACAAAAAACATAATGGAGCTTTTTATCCTTCTCTTTGATGATGTATGTGTTTTTCAGAATTTGCTCATTGGTTAGGTTGTCATATTTTATCAATGTACATTTTTGTAGTGGTCTGTCCATCTTGAGGTGCTTCAAAATTGATGTGACTTGACCACCCATGCAAATTTGCTTCCCGGGGGCATAAGATGTGTGTTTATGTATCAGCTGTCGTCTGATATTGACCGGATGCCCCTTTAGGATGGATCATAGTATGAAGAGGTAAGAGATGAGGACATTCCCACTCTCTATTCTAGGGAATAGTGCACATGTTATAATCATGTGCAGTGTTCGCACCAGACAGGAGTGAATATTGGAGGCCTTGCAAGTCTTGGAATCGTAATTGGAGATTCTAGTTTATGATTTCCAGAAGGTGTGCCTATTGAACTGTGGGTGATCCAAACCTACTGTCGTAGCTTTCTTCAGCTAGTCCAGGTTGTCAATAAAGATTTTTTTCAACAGGTTTTCAGTTAGTGTAACCTTATTCCCAAAAAGCGTGGTTACAAGCTTGCGTTCACCCCCATCTCTTGGTTTGTCTTTTGCGTCTACTGGTTCTTTGGTAAGGCAGGTGAAGAATTTCAATGTGGGCTCGAGGTAGGAATTCTCGACGACGAAGTAGAGCTTGGAGAGGTTTGCCTTGTAGAGAAGGTCAAGAATGATGTTGTAGACTTCCATCTTCTTCAGTATGTTGGAGCAGATGTACTTTGTCGGCCGCAGAATTTTGTCACCAACTTCAAGATGTTGAATCTGAAGATCAATTGGTGCAGCTATGGCAGTGGTAGAAGTAGGATTTGCTTGTTCTGCCAAGACTGGTTCCCTGGAGGTTATGGGGTGGACTTGCTTCCTTGCCCATCATTTTGTAGGTCGTTCAGATGCAGCCTCCTGGGCTTTCTGCTTGCCTTTTTTCTTGCTCACTGGGGATTCTTCATTGGAGTCTGGCTCATAGTCAGAGCCTTCATCAGCTGAGGAAGGTTCTTCGAGGTCCTCAACTGGGTCCTCATCCAGACATTTGTTGACACGCTTAAGGTCATGAATGACCTTGGCCTAGTCAACTGGAGTTTTTCCTGTTTTTGTGCATAGGTCAATGATGCGTTGGAGCTTAGTTCAATGCTTCAAAAGTTGTTCCCTGGTCCAGTGGTCGGCTTCAGTGACATCCTTTGCAGGTGAGGCCATCCTGTAATTTTAACAAGAAATCATATATTAGAAGAAATTGAGATTTAGTGCTAATGGAATTATTGTATGAATGTTGAAGAGAATGCAAAAATGGTGCAAACATTGCGGTCTCAAGACCGCAAAGAGGTTCACACGATTTCAGAACCATGAAAAGGTCATGCGGTTTTAAGATCGTGAAAGCATGAAACTGCGAGGAGTGAAACCGCGAGGAGTGAAACTGCAAGGGTGATATCGTGAAGGTGAAACCGTGAAGGTGAAACCGCGAGAGTGAAACCGCGAAGGTGAAACTGTGAGAGTGAAACCGTGAGGGTGAAATCATGAGGGTGAAAATGCGAGAGTGAAACCGCAGGGGTGAAACTGCAAAGGTGAAACTGTGAGGGTGAAACTACAAAGGTGAAACCATGAGGGTCCATGCGGTTTTGAAACCGCTAGGAACCTACAGGTGCCGAAACCACAAGGGAGGCGAAGCGGAGGTAGTGACGAATGCGTCGATGGTGATGAAGCAGTGGTAGAAGAGAAAGTTGACACCACGGTGATGGTTGCGGTGGTGATGATAATGGCACTTTGATCGTGAAGGGAGGTAATCATTCTATCTTGCTGCACAGTGAAATGAGAGAGAAGAGGAAGGGGTCGGTGTTGCAAGGTGTGAATGAGAGAAGGTGGATGCACGGTGTGAGAATTGCTACTGGAGGGGTGCGGAAGAAGAAAAAGATGGATGTTGCGGCTAGGTTCGTAGGGAACAAGGAAGAAGAAGGAAAGCTGCATGAAGCGTTGGTGTTGTTCGGGTCGCATGGGAGAAAGAAGGAGGGAGCAGGGTCATGCGGGAGAGATTCGAGAATCGAAGAAAAGAAAAGGGAGGGTTTAGGGTTATATTTATAGATATGGGGGGAGTGTTCATATTCCCTTTAGGGAAAATAGTCTCAGGACCATTTGGGTCCAAATGGTTTCGATATCGTGAGGACCAAATGGTTTCAAGACCGTTTATCTCCAAACGATTTCGAGACCGTGAGGACCAAACAGTTTGAAGAACATTTGGCTCCAAACAGTTTCGAGATCGTGAGGACCAAACAGTTTCAAGACCATTTGGTTAAAATTATTTTGGTTATTGATTTTTCATATTTTTTATATTTGTTTGGTTGCTTGTATTAATTTTTATATTTTTTGAATGGGTTTAATAGGTCTAAAGAAATAATCAAATAGGAGACTAAAAAATTATCACAACTAAGCAAGGAATAATTTAAATGAAAAAGAAAGGTGATACTCAGTTCTTGGGTTGCCTTCCAAGTAGTGCTTTGGTTTTACGTCGTTGGCTCGATGAGATTTTGGCTTGATCAGGTTGATGTAGTAGGGTCATGAATGTCAATAGTTTGTCTTGGATTTTTATCGGCTGCAGTATAATATCTTTTCAGTCTGTGACCATTAATAGTCCTTTCTCCTCCATTATCATCAAGGATGATGACCACTCCACTTGGGTAGATATGCTTGATAGTAAAGGATCCGGACCACTTTGTGTGGAGTTTCTCGGGAAACATTTTGAGTTTGGAATTGAAAAGAAGGACCTTGTCTCCGATGATGATATCTTTTCTTTTAAGGTGGCCATCATGCCACATCTTAGTTTTCTCTTTGTAAATCATGGCATTCTGGTAAGCAGACATTCTTAGTCCTTCATGTTCTTGTAATTGAAGCTGTTTGTATTTGCCAGCACTATTGAAATCAAAATTCAACTGTTTAATAGCCCACCAAGCCTTGTGTTCTAGTTCGACTGGAAGATGGCATGACTTTCCATACACCAAACTGAACGGAGTTGTTCCTATTGGTGTCTTGTAAGCAGTACGATATGCCCAAAGAGCATCAGGAAGCTTGGTGGACCAGTCTGTGTAGTTTCTGTTGATAGTCTTCTCTAAAATAGCTTTCAATTGTTTGTTTGAGACTTCAACTTGTCTGCTTGTCTACGGATGATAAGGCGTGGCGACCTTGTGTTTTACTTCGTATTTTTGCAGAAGTGCTTCAAAACTACGTTCCAAGAAATGTGACCCTCCTTCGGATATGACTGTTCTAGGAACTCCGAATCTAGGGAAAATAATATCCTTGAATAGCTTAATAACCAGTTTCGAGTCACAAGATACAGTAGGTATAGCTTATACCCATTTGGATACATCATCCACAGCGACCAATATATAGGAGAATCAATACGATGAGGGAAACAGACCCATATAGTCCACTCCCCATACATTGAAGAGTTCAATTTCCTGCCATAGAGTTAGTGCCATTTTGTTCCACTTGGATATCCCTCTAGAGAGCTAACATTTACCACATGATTGTACAAATTCATGTGCATATTTTTCTATTGTCAGCCAGAAGAAACCTGACTGTAAGACTTTAAGAGCAGTCTTCTTTGAACTCATGTGCCCTCTAGTAGGGCCACAATGATAGTGTTCCAAAACTAGGGTGATTTCTTCTTTAGGAAGGAAATGGCAGAATAATCCATCTGCGCATAAGCGGAAGAGGTATGGTTCATCCCAGAAGTACTGCTTGACGTCATGGAAAAATTTCTTCCTGTCATGATAGGAAGCAGAAGGATGGACAATTCCCATAGCCAGATAGTTTACTATGTCAGCATACCAGGGGAATCCAGTGGTGACCTTCATGAGTTGGTCAACAGTTAGAGAGTCGCAGATAGGTATACTATCTTCATCTTTAGCCTCAATGTGACTCAATTTATCAGTGAAAACATTTTCCACCCCACTTTTGTCATTTATTTCTAGGTCAAACTCTTGAAGCATCATCACCCATCGAATAAGTCTAGGTTTGGCGTCTTGTTTCTGAATCAGATATTTTATTGCCGAGTGATCTGTGTAAACTATAACCTTTGATCTGATCAGGTAAGAACAGAATTTCTCAAAATCATAGATGACTGCCAAGAATTTTTTTTTCTGTAGTTGTATAGTTCTTTTGGGCCTCATCAAGCATTTTTATGTGTAATATATCACATAAAGATTCTTATCTATCCTCTACCCTAGTACTACTCCTATAGCATAGTCACTAGCATCACACATTATCTCAAAGGGTTGTGACCAATCTGGAGCTCTTAATAAAGGCATAGAGACTAAAGCATTTTTTAGAGTCGTGAAGTTGTGTAAACATTCTTGATCGAAATTGAAGTCCACGTCTTTAGTTAACAGGTGAGTCATGGGCTTTGCTATTTTTGAAAAATCTTGAATGAATCTTTAGTAAAATCCATCATGTCCCAAGAAAGCTCGTACTCCTCTGATGTCTTTTGGTGGCGACAACTTTGAAATGACATATATTTTTTCTTTGTCTACTTCAATCCCTCATTCACTCACCCGATGCCTGAGGACAACACCTTCTGTTACTATAAAGTGACATTTTTCCCAATTAAGGATCAAATTTGTTCCCTCGCATCTTTGTAGAACTTTACTAAGATTAAGCAGACAATTATCAAAGGAATCTCCAAAGACTGAGAAGTCATCCATGAATACCTCCATGATAGATTCGGTTAAACAGGCAAATATGGCAGACATACATCTCTGGAATGTTGTGGGTGCATTACATAGCCCAAAGGGCATCGTCCTGAAGGCGTAAGTTCCAAAAGGGCAAGTAAAAGTTGTATTTTCTTGATCTTTAGGGTGTATTAGAATTTGATAAAATCCTGAGTAGCCATCAAGATAGCAAAAGAATTTTTGGTGAGCTAGATGTTCAAGGACTTCATCAAGAAAAGGTAAGTGAAAGTGGTCTTTCCTTGTTTCCTTGTTCAGTTTTCTATAGTCGATGCACATCCTCCATCCGGTAACAGTCCGAGTGGGTACCAGTTCATTTTTATCATTCAAAATAATGGTGGTCCCCCCTTTTTAGGAACTACGTGGACTGGACTTACCTATTGGGAGTCGGAGATCGAATAGATAATACCAACTTTTAGAAGTTTTAAGACTTTGAGGCGAACTACCTCTTAAAGATTTGGGTTTAGCTTCCTCTGGTGCTCCTGTGATGGTTTGAACTCTTCCATCATAGGTAATTTGTGCATGCATAAAGTTGGATTTATCCCGGTTAGATTGGTCATCTTATATCCAATGGCTTTCTTGTGCTTTCTTAATTTAACAAGGAGTCTTTCTTCCTAGTCATCTATCAAAGTGGAACTGATAATGACCAGACATAGTTTTTCTTCATCTAGAAAGATGTGTCTGAGTCTGGCTGGTAGGACTTTCATTTCTGGTGCCTTGGGCACTTCAATAGTCTCCAGAGTGGTGACATATTTCAACATCTCAAAAGTAGCTTTCGGGTCTTCTTCAGCTTGTTCTAGATATTTAAGACATTGTTGAACTAGTTCGTCAGTCGAAGATTCGGCGTCTGGGTTCATTAAGGCATTCTCTAGAGCATTAGATGGTTCAGGAGTTTCTTACTTTAGCTGGGACATTTTATCAATTGCTTCAAGAAGAAAGAGTTCTTTGTGAATGTTGGGACTTTTTAGGCTGTCAAAGACTCTGAATTGAACAGTTTCCTTCCCTAGCCTTAAGGTAATTGTTCCTGCTTCAACATCAATTAGCACTCTGGCTGTGTGAGGAAAGGTCTACCGAATATTATTGGATATCTCATATCTTCTTTCATATCCATGACAATAAAGTCACAAGGGACATAAGAGTTTCTTCCTGCTCTCACTGGGATATCTTCAATAATTCCCAAAGGTGATGTAATGGTATTATCAGCCAACTGGATCATCATTGTTGTGGGTAGAAAATCGGTAAAACCCAATCTTTTACACATAGAAAAGGGCATAATAGATATGTTGGCCCCCAAATCAGCTAATCCTTTCTTGCAAGAGGTGTTTCCGATAGAACATTGGATGTTGAAGGAGCCAGGGTCCTTCTGTTTTTTCGGCATTCTATTGAGGATAATATCAGAAGTAGTCTGAGCTAATTTGACAGTCTCATGTTCTTCGGTCATGTATTTCTTTGATAGAAAATTCTTCATATATTTAGACCAAGCTGGGATTTCAGAGAGAGTGTCAAGGAACGGGATATCCACATATAGCTTCTTCATCATTTCTTTGTACTTTAGGAATCTAGTATCCAGTTTAGTCTCTCTCAATCTGCATGGATAGGGTATCATGGGCTTGTATGGTGGGACTTTTGGTTCTTCGGAAACTAGTTCTTGGTCCTTCTCCTTCTCTGCCTCTACAGATTTTTCAGTTTCTTGATTTATGTTTATATTTGGAATGCTTTTACTGGTATCTTCGTCTTCCTGAATGGCTTTGGTAGCTTCAATAAAAACATGACCAGATCTTGTGATAACCGCATTCAGTTGTTCTGGTCTGTGTTGATCATGTCTCGAATTTATTTCTGTGCTGCAATTTGTGCCAATTGGGTCTCTATAGCTTTCTGTTGAGCCTGCTGGTTGGCAAGCATGTTCTGTAGAGATTGCATCTTTTGCCTTATTAGAGACAACTCATCTGTTGACGGTGGTTGAGCATTCTTTTGTTGATGTTGTGTAATTTTTTGTTGTCCTTGAGGTTGTTGTTTTTGAGGAGTTGCCAACTGAAGTTGTTGAATTTGCAGCTGTTGTGACTGAGGTTGGTGTAATTGTGGGTGCAACGGAGGGTGAGTGTATTGATAGTATGAAGAAGAATTTCTTGGGTAGATAAATCTTTGAAACCCACCTCTATAGTTTCCTTGGTTTCAGTTCTAATTTCTCTAGCATCCAAGAGGTGGCCTATTAGAAGACCCACCTTGTGTTTGGTGTTGTGGATTGGCAGTTCCCGCGGGGTTCCCATACTGAAACCCAGGGTGGTTTCTTGGTTAATCTAGATTATAGTATGCTTGGACCGGTATGGTGTGGATAGAGTTAACCTGTTGTGGTAGCTGATCCTCGAGTTGTTCAAGTGATTGGTTCATATTGTGGTTGAGGTGTCTATAGATTCATCATCACATCATATAAAAGGCCATATGATAATGTGGGGTGATCTGATGCATGACAAGATTCACAAGTCTCATTAACTGCTTTGACTTATTGAACTTGGGAGTTCTTCTACCTGTCATATTCTCCAAATGCTATTTCAAGGGTTTGCTACTTATGAACTATGTTTTTCAGAGCTTCAGCAATGGCTTTCATTTCTACAGATTCTTCAGCTTTGCAGACTTTTAGGACTCCTCCTATAGATGGCCTTCCCCAATTAGATTGGTTTTTAGCTCCGAGCGTAATAATCTTCTAGGCGTCTTCATAATTCTATCTCAAGAAATTTCCTCCAGATGCGGAATCCAAAAACTTCTTTATTTCATCACTTACCCCTCTATAGAATGTTTCTATGAGCTGGTTTTGTGAGATTTCGTGATGTGGGCATTTTCTCAGAAGTTCCTTAAATCTTTCCCATGATTTTTCTAGTGATTTTCCAGGAAGTTGGAGGAACTGATTGATCTGTCCCCTAATCTGGTAAGTCAACGAGGGAGGAAAGAACTTCTCCAAAAAAAATCTTCCATGGGAGCCCAGGTGGTGATTGGCTCTCCATCTAAAGAGTTATACCAGCTTAGTGCCTTTCTAGATAGAGTGAAGTTGAAAAGTCAGAGCATGATTGCATCGAGCGTAGCTCCGGCTTGTGGTACCAATCGACAAAGTGTCTTGAATCACTTCAGATGGTCCATGCAATCATCCCCAGTGTTTCCTGAGAACGAGATGTCTTGCATGATTTGGATCCATTGTGTTCGAATCTCGAAGATAGGAACATTAATGAGTGGAGGTTGAACTGGGTGATTATCCTCGGATTTCTTAGGAACAACATAGTCTCGAAGATGCTTGTTCCTTATGAATAATTGAGCAGCTGATGTGGCTGCCTCATTTTCAACTTGGATGCGAGCTTTCTCTTCAGATCAAACTTTATCTTGGACTTGAGCATGTGTATTAGTGATGAGTTGTGCTCTCTAAGCTACTATAGTTGTGTTGACTCTTTCCAGTACCAAGGCGGCTTGGTGTTGTTCTTCAGCCATCTGTCTAGCTTGTTGGCGGTTGAGTCTGATGCATCGGTGGAAGTTTCGTTCTACCTCAGAGTCGTACTTTGGTTCAGGGGAGAATCTGCGGTTTTTCATACACGTTTTCTACCTGAGTAGAAGAAAAATCACACTTTAGATGGTATGGAAAAAATGATGGAATCAAAAAGATATGAACTAGCAAGTTGATAAATGAAATTAAAATGTTCCATTGTCCCCGGCAACAACGCCAATTTTTGATGCAACCTCCACTCGCATGAAGTTGCATGCACCACTAAAAATCCTAGAGATAGCAGGTCTCTAAGTTTAGCCATGTGTGTGCTATAATAAGATCTCCACCCACGTATGCTAAGGTACGTAGAAGTCTTATCGTAGTACAATTGAGGATCCAATCCATGAGACAATGGTCTTGTTAAGGATTAACAAGATGGAAAATGCTATAATTATATTAATCCACTTAAGAGTTGATATTTAGATCGAAGAGTTGGGTTGATGATTAAACTAAAATGCAAATGTAAATTAAATGGCAGGAAAGTAAAATTAAAGTTGTAAACAATATTTGGAAACCACTAGGATGTGATCGAGTTTCACCACCACCACACATGAATCATAACATACATTTCAATAACATGGCTTACAAAAAGGGTCTAATCAGTTAGTATCTTTGTAGACTTAGCTTTCTTTCGAATAGCCAACTATGAGAAACGTGGAAGTATTGCAATGCCAGTCATCCCCGAACAAATGGTCACTTACTTTTCATCACTCCCTTCACAAAGTGTGTTCCTCGACCTGTCAAAGTTGTACTTCCATACGTCAACTGATTCCATTTCATAGTATAAAAGTACAACGATGGAGGTGAGTTTACTCCACTCCGTGAAAAGTGCTCCTAGATACCGAAACAGATATGTGGTGACTACATACATCAAGAACCAACATACAATTGATAATCAAATCTAAAAGCACAAACGTAGACAATTCATACTAGTAGATAATAGGTAACACAGGTTGGTGATCAAGCAACTAGCATTCATTAAACGATTGATGTTGAACTAAAAAGATAGTATTTCTTTATTGCAAACTCATGAATTACAATGCATGAAATGAAAACATGGGTGGTGGGGCTACTCCCCACACCCTAGTGCATGGAACTACTCACTCATGGAAAGAACAAAGAAGGAGACAAGAGAAGAGAAGGAAAACATCATTTCCACATAGGAGGGAGGAAGGTTGACCCCTTGGAGTAGAGAATGACTATCTTCAAACTTCATGGTTGCTTTGGTGATGAACCCTTCACTCCCCACCTTTTATGTCGATGAGAGAGAAAGTAGGCTTATGGGTGGAGTGTGGATCTTAGACCAACAACCTTGGGGTGAAGGATGAAGGATGAAATAGCTCTGGAACAAATGAGGTAGCCTTTGGGTGTCTAAGAATTCTCTCCTTGGTTGAGGACCCCTTGAGTCCTATTTATAGGCTCCAGGGATCTTGAACGGTCTTGAGAACTTTTGGGTCTTCACGGTCTTGAGACCGTTAAGCATCCTCACGGTCTTGGGGGACCGGTTGGGTATTCGTAGTCTTGAGACTGTTAAACACCCCCATGGTCTTGGGGACCAGTTGAGTCTTCGCAGTCTTGAGACCGTCAAGAATCCTCATAGTCTTGGAGACCGGTTGAGTCTTCGCGGTCTTGAGACCATTAAGCATCCTCACGGTCTTGGAGACCGGTTGAGTCTTCGCGGTCTTGAGACCATTAAGCATCCTCACGATCTTGGAGACCGATATCGTCCTCTCAGCCTTGGGACTGGTTGGACCTTCACTCAGTCTTGGGACCGATGGATCTTCATTTGGTCTTGGGACCATTTTGGTTGAGACTTTTGTGATTTTTTTGGGTTTTTCTGTAAGAAGAAAAGAGAAATATCAGTCTATTGGTATATTTACAATAAATCTAGAAAACTAAGTACTTAATCTAATTTATCTAAGAAAGAGTATGGAAAACTAAGAAAAACTAGTAAGATAACATCACAAAATGGGAGGTTATCAAGTAGTGTAGGTCATCTTTCTCTTATTTAGTTGATTGTTTAATCTAGTCTCTTAGACCTAACTTGCTTAGGATAATCTAGTTTTTGGTAATCTAGATTTCATGTTTCCTTTACTTTCCTTCTTGCTTAGTGTAATCAAACCAAACCCACTTTTAAACCCATCGACCCTAATTTTTGGTTTAGGAACGTAGCCAATACAAACCTAGCTCTAGTGCCCCCTCTCTCCCTGTAGATCGACCCCCATCGCTTTTCGCTCATCTATATTATAACATGACCCCGTGCGCTTGTGGGGGAGCATATACTAGTGTTGTGAGTGAACCTTGTTTGGGGACTTATAAATTTAAAAGATCACACATGCGTGTAAAATCACACCATTATAGAAATTTTAAATATATAGGAGAGAGAATTTAGTCTATAAATATAAAAAGGAGATAAAAAGGTTACCAGAGAGAGTCTAGAAGAATGCCTAATATTTTAAATGTTTGTGTTGTAATTGGTTAGTATTTTTATGCAATAGTTAATTAAAGAATGTTTCGTTACTAAAACAAGATCACTCTTTTATATTAGTATAGATAATATAACATAGTGTATGCACACTTCCAATATTTACTAACAACACTCGATAGCAACACCCTTTACTATGGAATTTTTATTATGTGGTTCGTTTAGAATTTATGCAATACTTCTTGGAACATGTGTGCTTAAGAGACTCCCATTGTTTTACTTCCTATGTTCTTTTTACTCATATTCTATCTTTCATAATTTCCTAGATATTGAATAGTACACCTCACTCCTAGTCATTCTCTCTGTAAGGGAAAGATATATTGCATGGTCAATCGATGGAAGACATGCATACATACACAAATGAATATTTATTCTTTGAGATTTTGAAATTGCTAATAGGTCTCTGTTAATGATGGTAGTATCTAATATCCTCATAATTATCCATTTCACTTTTCATAGTATATTGCCAATAACATCCTTGATTGAAACAAACTTTGTTATGTTGCAACCCGAGAATGCACCTAATTTTCTTGTATGTTGAGTGTTGATCAAACTATTGAATCATATGCTAATTTCATGCCATCAAATTATATTATTTTCCAATCAACCAGTATTGGTAGCATATTAGAATGTTGCATGCTCAAAACCTTAATTGTATGTTCCTAAAACTTTACATTAAAAGTTAAAGATATCTGGCCACATGTGATCAATGAACAAAATAATATATTATAAATTACTCTTCAATGTGACTAAAAAGGATTTGACTTTTAATAAACTTGATATCAATTGAATTTGATTGATAAACGTAATGGTTTATCCTTGAGTCACATCATGATTATATGTATTTATAAAACACACTAAAAATTGGTTTGAGTTAGTTATAATTTTCTATAATATAAACAAAAATCAATTAGTTACGGTTCCACATATGTTAGATAATTATATTAATACATTATAGGGGTCAAATCAAGATAATGCAAAAGCATGATCTAGGGGTTGCCACCTATGAGATAACTAACCATCAAACATGATTAATAATGAATTGGAGGTTTTTTCAATGTAGTGGACCATACTCAAGAACCTAACTTTTGAATAATTGTATTCTTTTTAAGATGAAGAGAGGACATTTGTAACTCACAATTTGGATGTCAGGTGGGCCACATAGTTCAATGACCTCCCATGGGAGCATTTGATTTTTAGAACAATAATAATCACTAATATATAAATAGGTACTTGTAATATACAATGTATGATTCACATGAGGGTTTCCATGATCTTCTACCCAATGCCCATAAGACTGTAATCATGTATCAAGGGGTACTTTTGTTACTATTACCATGCGATAAATCCATATTTTTAGCCTCTTCCATTGGGAGCACAAACAAATAGCAGATTTTGGATGTAGACGGAATCTAAAACTAATCATGACTAGTTATAATTTCCTTTTTTGGTAGGATTCATCACTTCAATCATAGTCAGACGAAGATTTGTTTAGTGAAATAATGTAGCTCTTATAATCATAGCCAAACAAGTTTCCCAACTAATGGTGTTGTGACCATTCACGTTCCCACACTTTTTGTATCCATCCTCACATAAGAGAGGATGTGGATAACAACCATGAGGACCTTCATGAAGGCGAGATACTAGAATCTCACTTGGATCTAGATGATTTTGCGGAATGAAGATAGAATGACTAGCACATGACAATGACCTAGGTTAATTTTCCAAGCATTTGTTGTAGGAAATGATATACAAGAATACATACATAGTCTTCTATTTAAGGCTAACATAGTGGAGAAGGTTGTCCATTGCATTCTAATGTAGATCACCTTCTAGAAAGAAACCTTGACCGACAGAATTCACATAACAAAATGGGGGAGCTAGAGAACCAACTATATCAGATGTTGCTATGACATAGAGTTGATTTTTTCTCATGAGAATCCATCTCACTTTGTATGGGATAGATATAGTTTGTAGAATTATTTTAGATGAGAGATAATTCTTTCTACCTCATGTAAGGAGGGGAAATTAAACTTACAGTCAATCACAACAAGTTATTATCAAATATTTCATATTAAAGGGTAATAAATTGCAATATACAAAGAGTCTCATACAATAAAGTGTGTTGTAGATGAATTAATATACATAGAATTGAGATACAATACACTCGATTGTATTGGAGTTAAATATATAGCCAATTTTATATATATTCTCAACACAGAAATACTCATTGTGGGTGTACCAAATCCTCCTTTGCACCCCTCAAACAATAATGATACATAGTTATCATTTATTTCACCCATATTTCCACACTATTTACCTCCAAGATTGACTTACTTTTCTCTCTCATTCTAAGTTCTTCTTCCACCAATGGCATTAGCCCATTGAAATAGAAACCACAATGTCAAAATTGCACGAAGTAGGACCAAATATGCAACAACTTTAACTTTTGTTTGAAGTTATTCTATTCTAGTAATAGCTTATTAGAGAGAAATGATTCCTTAACATGTTTTTTGTATTTTGTAAGGATATATCTTTGTATCCTTGATCGTATACCATATTTTGTGGTTCTACTCTAGCATTGTATCAAGATAAGATAATGATATTTCCTCTTCTTACTATCTTCCTCTCTCCTTAAGATCTTTAATTTGTCTTTCTAAAAGTAGTAAGAGAGAAGCATGTTGCTTGTTGAGTGATATTTGACTTCCATACCTTCATCATGCTTAACTTGTGATTTTTGTTGGTCACTAAACTGTTGGTGTATGCTCATTTGGTAATATATAATTGGATACTAGCATGCCATGCATTCATTTAGGATGCATAACACTAATCTTATTATGAGAACAAAATGAACTAGAGTGTGTTTTATAACCTCAATTTTGCTTGTAAAAATTGAAATGCAAATTTTTGAATAAAAAGGATTTTCATGAAAAATTGTGTGATTTGTTTTCAAAGAATGAGTTCTTGCGCAATATTTCCCTTTGGATGCATGATTTTGTGATTCATACTACTTGGATAAATCCAATAGTGATAAAAGGGTAAAGAGATAAAAGAAATCCCATAATAAATAAAAAGAAAAAGAAATAAAGGGATAATTTTGTGCATATGAGAGAATTATGTAGAATTCTATAGAAAGTGGTATGGAAGAAAACTATTGTCTAGGTTTTGTTTACTTTTGGTTGTAGTGAGGAAATAAATCAACGGAAAGAAAATAGAAGAGAAAGTTAGAGAAATATGAATTTTAATCGCATAAAATATGCCTTTTGAGTGGATGACTTGCATACAAATAAAAGACTCTTTTATTTTCGATTTTTGGTTCCAACCTTTGTACACAAGTAAATTAAGTTACTAAGGAGTTTCCCTTAAAATTTGGGATTAAAAGGATGGGTGGTTTAGGAGATATGGATTTTTGAAAAATCCCTAAAGTGAGAGGAATATCATTAAATGTCACATTTATTTTCCAAACAGATTTATGCTATTTTATGGCTTTTGTTTTAGTGTGTGGAATGATACCCCGAGTCGGAAGGGGAAATAGGAACTAGTGACAAGGAATTTCTCGATCAATTTCCTCACTTACTCAATGCATGAGAGGTTTAGGGAATAAGTCTGTTGAACTCGTCACATCAACGTAATTTTACCTAACCTAGGTTTTGCCACCTATTGAGGGATATCTAGAATTTTCCCAATTTACTAATCCATCGCCGACCAACCCATGACCCATGCCTATAAAAGGAGGGTTCTTGACCCCCAGCAAGGATTAAAACCCCTCCACAAGGTTTTGCTGGACTCCCCGATCACATCCCTATGATCAATTCCACCTTAGGACTTGATGTTCACCCCAATTCATGATAAATATGTATTTATCCCTTTTATTTATATATTTTTTATATTTGTTTAGGATTTTTTTGTTATTTATTCCCTTCGTTTCATAATTAATTATGTTATGTTAGATTTTTTTTCTCTTTGATTGGAGTTTTAATTATATTTTCTTGGGATTTGTAAGAAAATTACACAATTTATAGCAATCTTGAAATTCATGTATAGCCATCACCAAAAGTGATATAACTTTTGCGTTCAAACTCCAAATTGAAATTACAATTATTTAATGGAAAGGGAATTTAATTTCCTAACAAAAAATCCTATTATTTGGAATTCTTTTGTGTGCTTTTTATGGGAAAAAAATACGTTCAAAATCATTGTTGTGAGAATGTGGATTAAAGAGAGTTACATGGTCAAGATAATTAAAGACAATCAATTTTCTATTTGACCGGATCCAGAAAATTCAAAAATTGATCTCCCTCTCTTTTTCCCCCTCTTTTGAGGACAGCCTACCCCTCCCCCTCCTATAAAATGAGGTACTCTCCACTTGTAAAAGCATTCCATTCTTCATTCTATTTCATCCTATTTTTAGTTGTAGACCACATCTTGTACAATGTTGGATCTTATTTTAGTTTTCATTTCTTCTAGTCTCGTTATGTCTGAGTAAATTTCTCTAGGGCATGCGAGTATCCCCTTAGCCCGTTTTATTCAATATAATCAGTTATATTGCTCCATCGAAAAATGTCTTCTCTCTATTTATGTGTGGTTATTTGGATGATATGACTGTGGATCTCTGTAAGAATGAAATAATAGTCCCTTAATTGTGATTATCATCTTTTTGTCTTTTTAATTTTTTATTTATGTTATCAAACCTCCCTGGCATCTGCCAGAAGTTTCGCTTTGTAATCTGATTGTGAGTTAATAAATGCAGTTTGCCCAATCTTTTATTTATGTTATAATCCTTAGTGACGAGACCACCTGAGCCTTGGGTTTGAACGCCAGTTTGAATTCACATGCTTCTTTATATGACCGTGGATAGTGGCATGTTGGACGGCTAGGCAATGATCTATGAATGTCGGGACCAATGGCTTCACAGGAAGTCTGACCCTTATGAGTTCGTCTGTAAGGACATGTAACCACAATGTCTTGATTTGACCTTGGAGTTTAGAATTTGATTAATTGAATAGGAATGTGGTTTTGGTGGTGATCTTTCAGACCCCCAGATCTTTATTTCTTGGTTAATTAAACTTTATTTCAGCACTTTTATTTTTGTTCTTAGTTTTAAACAATCTTCTCATTGAAATTTATTTCTTATTCTTGCGATCGAATTTGGATCTTGACTTTTCTTTTCCTCCGTCCCTTGGAACGATACCTATCTATATAAAGTTGACTTGTTGTTCGCAACAAGTTGACAACTGGGTTAGAAGCTTAAACTCTAGGACTTTTCCTAGTGATTGTTGTGTGTACAACGACGCACATCAATTTAGCGTTGTTTGTTTTTCAGATCTGGTTGCTTGTATATCTTGTACAATTGTTTTCATATTTCTCTAACTTGTATAACTTTAGTTTTGTTCTATATCTTCTATTTCATAATTTCTATTGTTAGATTTTTATAAATAAAAAATTCCTACCGAGTAACATTCTGGTAGTGTATCTCCTCGTTTTTCTGAGTTTTCATTCTGGTAGTACTACTTTCTAGTTTTTTTTTGTAATTTTTAATCTTGTTCCGTAATTTATTTTTATTTCATAATTTTTTAGCCTATTCAATAACTTTTAGCCTTGTTCTATAATTTCTTTCTTAATTTTTTTATCTTCCGAGCACAATTCTTGAAGTATATCTCCTCTTTCTACTGAGTTTCCATTCCAGCAGTACTTTTTTCTAGTTACTACTTTTTTGTAACTTTAGTTTATTCCATAATTTCTTAGATTTATAATTTTTAGTTCTTTTTGTAATTTTTGACTAACCTCTTATCTCGTAATCTTTCTTCTCTCATTCGTTGATTTACATATCTTTTAGGAACTTTTTTTTTAAATGGAGTGGCATCCCAATATCACTCACAATATTATTATTGTGGTCTTTACCACCATGCATCTCTTGCCTGCCCGACACTACCCATGCTTATGATATAACCCCTTTTAATTGCAAGCCCTTTCATCCTTGTGGGTACAATGTGAATCCACATTTTTCTGAGAACCATTATGGGGAACCTTGCTATCCATATTCTAATGGGAGATATGATCAACAAAATTTTGTGGGGTGTAACCAACAAAACCTTGGGGGTTATGAACATGTTTATGAAACCCAACGTAACACTCAACAAGAAGAGAGACTTAGGGCCCTAGAGAAGATAGCAGTAGGAGATCCAAAACTAGAAACCAGCCAAGCCTTCTTAACTTCCCTGCTAGAATCCCAAACCCAAAATATAGATTGTTCAAATATGTTTCCTCATGATTTGGTGACACCTGGTAATATTGAATCTTCCTACCAAGATGGACGCAATGGAAATTACAATCCACCATCGTTTGGAGATTATTATGAGGAGCAATACTATGGCCAAGGACACTATGGCGAGTGTGGCATGGATGGCCCAAATTTTGGGGTGTATAAATCCTATGATGAAACACAATTTAATCTTGAATTGGAAGAGAGACTTAAGGCACTAGAAAAGATGGCAGCAGAAGAACAAGCAAAACTTGAATCCAGTCAAGCCATGTTAGCTACCTTACTAGAGGATCAATCACAAAAATCCCCTATAGAGCTTGAGCAATCCAAGATAGTTCTTACGAACGATGACGATGATGATGATCTTATTTTTGTGTCATATATGTAAGATCCTAAAGAAATAACACAAACCATGGAGCCATATTTTTCCTGTGATGAGGACGTTGGTATCCCTACCTTTCCTTTTGAGACTCTATTACTTGAATATGAAATGTCGAAGTAGGAGAGTCATTATAAAGATCCAATAGCTCCTCCCATCCTTAACATAAACCCAATTGATATCAGAGACCAAATTCATTTTTTGAGTCTATTTTGGATAATGAGCATCCAACCCCCTTTGACAAAACAATTCCTCCCATTTTGACACAGCCAATTCTCGTTCTACATAAGGCTGACTTAGATGGGGATACACCCTTGGAAGAAGCCCATACATCCCCTTCTATTGTTTGCAAGGAAGATGTCCTCATCCCTCCTGAATCCTTGGGGACCCCTTGTATAAAATAATTAGAGCCATATGTTATATCAACAATGAAACTTACCAAACCCAATGTTGATGACATTATTTTTTAGGAGAAGCAAAATACTTTTGTAAATAATTTGACATCTTTTGTATCAACATCAATTCTCTCATATGTAGGTCATTGTGACAGAGGAAAATGTAAGCCAGATCCTCCACATGACTATGTACATCCTGCTCTAGCGACATTACTGGTTGGGTACCCACCAACCTCCCCCAATCCACATCCATCTTCAACACTTCTCTTGCTATGGAAGGAAGATTTATGGATCTTATTGGAGGGAATGATGCGAGGTGAAAGAAAATATGAACACCCCACTGAGCTTCCAAAACTATCCTATCATCAAGTACACTATGAAGCTCCTCTGATAAAGGTCCCAACCCTCATACACATCCCCTTTAGCTGGACATTTTTGAGCTACCAGGACCTCCTGGTGAACCTAACAATTTTGTTCCCTTTATCTCAGGTTTGGGTTTTGCTCGAGATGAGAAAAAATCTAAGTCCAGGGTGGAGGTGGGTGGTATGTTTATGTTCCACCCCCCTTATTTTTTTATTCTTGCATTATTTCTACCTTTTTATTTTATTTTCATATAGTTGCTTTGTTCATGGCCATTATCTAGTCG
Organism: Alisma plantago-aquatica; assembly: GCA_963693085.1. Classification (NCBI taxonomy): domain Eukaryota; kingdom Viridiplantae; phylum Streptophyta; class Magnoliopsida; order Alismatales; family Alismataceae; genus Alisma; species Alisma plantago-aquatica. Next base: position 1,167,180,073 of record OY856412.1, read on the forward strand.
GCCATGTTTTTATTTCTTTTGTTACAAAATGGCCTTTATCTAGTCAGCCAATATGAATAGATGTTTATCATTGTACCCCTTTGAATTTATTAAATCTTTTACAAAAATTGTTACAAATTGCCATGTTTGAAACCACCATGTCACCTAGGACCCCAAAATAGCATCGCTCCTTGGAAAAGTTGGCAATCCGTATGGAATCAATCCAAACCAAATATAAATGTTCTCTATTTTTAAACTATGGATTAACTTGATATAAATCTTGTATAATGTGATTGACATGAATGTTCTTTTTGATGTAATGACACTTTCAAAAAAGAAAAAGAAAAAAAAGAAAAAATAAATGTGTGAAGTTATAAGCACAAGGACACATTTTGTTTCCCCCTTATTTTCTTTCTAAAAAAATCAGCAAAGAATCACCACCGGACAAAAATTAAGTCCGGGTGGCATGCTTCCCATATTAAAAGTTTCATACCCCACAAAGGGGCGTACTATCAAAAGATGCCAAAAGTGCACATAAAAAATTGTGACCAATGTAGCCACAACTCTACAAATTTAAATCCCGAGTCGAATAGAGGAGGGATTAAAAAATCATCACTTCCTTCTTTATTTTCACACCCCCCATTTCATCATGTTCTTGTGCAACAACTCACATAAAAAAATACAATAATAAATGAGAGTGTCAAAGAAAAAGTAAGATGAAGCATATTTTTTCTACAAAATCTTAATTTAGAAATAAGATATGATATTTGTTTTCAATAGGGAATATCGAATTTTGTGTTTTGTGATTTTAGGAGATTGGGTTGCTGGCCAAATTGGAGGTAAGGAATAAAGTGATGTTACAAGGGTGAGGATAGACATGTTGTTAGTATAAATTCGAATAATTTTTTTATTTTATTTGTTTGAGGACAAACAAGGATTCAAGTCTGGGATATTTTGATAAATGTATATTTATCCCTTTTATTTACATATTTTTGATATTTGTTTAGGATTGTTTTGTTATTTATTCTCTTAGTTTCATAATTAATTATGTTATTTTAGATTTTTCTCTTTAATTGGAGTTTTAATTATATTTTCTTGGGTTTTGTAGGAAAATTACACAATTTGCAGTAGTCCTGAAATTCTTGTATACCCGTCACCAAAGTGACATAACTTTTGTATTCAAACTCCAAATTGAGTGTACAAGTATTCAATGGAAAGGGAATTTAATTTCCTAACATAAAATCTTATTATTTGGACCACTTTTTTGCATTTTATGGGAGATAAATATGCTCGAAATCTCTACTGTGAGAATGTGGATTAAAGAGAGTTACATGGTCAAGATAATTAAAGACAATCAACTTTCTATTTGACCAGATCTAGAAAATTCAAAAATCGGTCTCCCTCTCTTTTTTCTCCCTCTTTTGAGGGTAGCCTACGCCATCCCCCTCCTATAAAATGAGGGACTCTCCACTTGTAAAAGAATTCCATTCTTCATTCTATTTCATCCAATTTTTAGTTGTAGACCACATCTTGTACAATGTTGGATCTCATTTTAGTTTGTATTCTTCTAGTCTCGTTATGTCTGAGTAAATTTCTTTGGGGCATGGGAGTATCTCCTTAGACTGGTTCTATTCAATATAATCAGTTATATTACTCCATTGAAAAATGTCTTCTCTCTATTTATGTGTGGTTATTTGGATAATCTAATATATTCTAATGGAGTGATATGACTGTGGATCTCTATAAGAATGAAATAATAGTCCCTTAATTGTGATTATCATCTTTTCATCTTTTTAATCTTATTCTTATTATAATCGTTGGCGAGCGACCACCTGAGCCTTGGGTTTGAATGCCAGTTTGAATTCACATGCTTCTTGATATGACCGTGGATAGGGCATGTTGGATGGTTAGGAAATGATTCGTGAATGTCGGGACCAACGGGTTCACGGGAAGTCCGACCCTTGTGAGTTTGTCTATAAGGACATGTAACCACAAGGTTCTGATTTGATCCTTAGAGTTTAGAATTTAATTAGTTGAATAGGAATGTGGTTATGGTGGTGATCCCAGATCTTTATTTCTTGGTTAATTGAACTTCATTTCAACACTTATATTTTTGTTCTTAGTTTTAAACAACCTTCTCATCGGAATTTATTTGTTATTCTTGCGATCAGATTTGGATCTTGACTTTTCTTTTCCTCCATCCCTTGGATCGATACCTATATATACTAAGTTGACTTGTTGTTCACAACAAGTTGACAATTGGGTTAGAAGGTTAAAATCTAGGACTCTTCCTAGTGATTGTTGCATGTACAACGACGCACATCAATTCTCACTACCATCCTCGCTGGAGCTCATCCTCATCGTCCCAACAACTCCGACCACCTCTGGTGGAATTGAGGATGTGGTCGAGTCCACCAAAGTGAGACAGCGGTAATCATGCCTTCACCTTGTGATTAGGAGGAAGGGATCGCTAAGTCAACCCCTCAGTTGACCAGTTTCTCATGAGAGAGGAGGAACAGGAGGTTGAAGAAGGGAGGTGAGGAAGTTACGTCGCTGCCCTCGAGTGGACGTTGAATAGGTAAGGGTATTTCGACCCTTTTGCATCTTTTGTGTTCCTTGGGTGATTTTACTCACGGGCTCGGGTGCCACCGTGGTGCGAGCTGGTTGGCTCAGGCCTGGCCCCACTGGCGCGGCTTGCAATAACCCGAGTAAATAGGTGAGAGCTCCTGATTGGCTTAGAAATGAATTTTCTTGTAAAAATCATAACTAATGATAGGATGATTAGATTAAGGCAAATAATATATAGTCTTTGATCATAAAAATCCATAGAATCCAATAAAAATAAGTTTGTAGCCTAAATATGCTTCCTAATCAAAAAATATGTAAAAGTGCTACCTTTAATTGTTTTAATGAATTTAAAACCCTAAGTTTGAAGATTAAAGGATTTAATGGTGTTTCTTGATATTGTTAAGAAAAGTTTAACCTTTTCACTTAAAAAGATGGATTAGATCATATTGGATGATAATTGCACATAATTTGTCTAATTAGGGTTTCATGATAATAAAAGTGCATTAATGGACTTAAAAACCCTAATTTTGGTTATTGTGAGGTTTAATGGTTTTAATTATGGAAAACAATCAAGAAGGCATGAAAATATGTTTTTGATCTAATTTTCATATAAAGAACCTTAATTTGAGTAATTAGGATTATTCTAACTGGAAAGGTTTATTTAGGGTTTGTGGACCTAAAAAGGGTAAAATTGGAAAATGAAAGCTTAAAAATCAAGAAAATATAAGGAAACCCTAAAATACAATCCCAAGTCAAATAAAGATGTTTGGATGCAATTGTACCAATTAGGTGTTATATATGTTTTTAAGATCAAGGCTTGATCTATTGCTAGGCTTGGTTGATTAGACTTCTTGAATGGATTAGCAACCTTGATTGATTTTAAGACTACCAAATCAGGTATGTGGTTACACTTATGGCTAATCGATCTAGTTTCATAGTGATTTTTGAGGTTTTATCGATTTCTTGAAATAAAATGCTTGGATAAATGTTAATTCATGCAATCTATAAAGTGACTATGATTCTCACCTTATGGTATCAATAACTTGCTCGAACCTGCATACCACCTCTAGGATATATGAGTGAAAAGATGAGTAAAGGACCAAGCCTCGGGTTGGGAAGGTTAGACCAAGCCCCAAGTTGGGAAGACCTGATGGCACCTAGCTCTAGATTGAGACGTGACCAAAGAGGTACCTAGCTCCAGATTAAGAGATAACCTAATGTTCATTGTAGGGACAAAACCCAAAGAGAGGGTATACCAGAGGTTAGGTAAAAACGGTTGAGAAGATATGTAGAAAACGTAAATTTTATTTTGTAACAAATAATTGTTGTGGTTATGTTGTTACAAATATCTACAAACTTTTGGTTTCCCCCATATACATGTACAATTCATCATACTGGCAAAGTTTTATTTGTCAACATTTTAGGGAATTATGCAGTCACATTTATGAAAAGTCTTTCATAAGCTTTTAGGGTTATCCATTCTAAAGGTACTGATCATCTAGGTACTTTAGGGTTTCAACCTTTGTACCTATCATTGATAATCATTATTATCAACCATTGGATAAATGGATCAATCATCACCTTAAATCTCCAAACGATTTGATCATTATAGACCTCCATTATGTGACACCCAAGTCACATGATGTATTGTGACCCATGTACTAATGAAAGTGGAGACACAATAGTTTTCATAAAAATATTTGAGTTATTTATATTGAAAAGTGGAGACACAATAGTTTTCATAATAACAATTGAGGTATTTTTATAAGCTTACATTGTGTATATACACATTCTACAAAAAATTGCTTGTGTGGGTCATGGAGTTATGATTGTCAGACTAGAAGGATGTGCTATATGTAGTTCTATTCATACTTTAAAAGACTTACAACACATAGATGAACCATCAATTATCATTATTATGTGTATGAAGTGTGTGATTAATTGAGTAATTCAATGCAACACATAGATGACTGCAATAGTACATATAATAAGTATTATATTGTTAGATCGGATCCATGTGGAATCAGTGAGATTTTAGAATTTAACTTAACTATTTTAAAGAAGCAATATGCACAAAAAGCTTGTTGGTTGGTTTTTGTGTATTATTTGATTTAGAAAAACACTTTAGCACTAAAGATGGTAAGTGCAAATGCACACATGTTTATCCTTTATACATAAAGAATAAAAATAAGTTAATGATGTAGTGACTAATTTTACCATTAAAATACAAGAATAGAATATATATGAGCAAGAAAGAACTTTATATAGAAGGGACAAAACTAGAGGGTTATTACAACATTGATTCATCCTTTTATAGAGAGAGTTCACCCTCGACACTTACTTTCTACATCCTCCTCTTCATCTGTAACATACCCATGCATAGATATATACTTAGCCCTCTATTATCCATTATTATAGTTAAGTTGGGTTCTCTTTTCCTAGGATTAGAGAATATATTAGCAATTAGAAAACTTATTGAAATCGGGACTCAAATGATAATCCCTTTACATGAAGAATTAGGAAAATAAAAAATTAATGTATATAACAGGGCTAATAACATAAATACACTAATCAATAAGTTTAATAATGGTTGATTGTTTAGAAGATTCCTAATGTAGTGACTGAAGAGGGAAAAAACGAATTATAATATTACAACTTAGTGAAGAGAGTATTATGTACACATTAACATACAATGAATTAAACCATACACTAAATGACCCCAAAATAAAAATTGATCACATAATCATAGTTTCCACACTTCAATGAGATACCATGAGAAATCTCATACTAATTACAATTTTATGTTCACCCCCAATTAAATGGAGAAAGAAATCAATTAACAAACACAAGTGGTTAATCGAATAGTTTGATATGTCCTTTAATTTTCTATAGAGTTAGTTGTTTTAGTGTTCACACCCTATGTGGGTCACACCACATGATGTGGACTAATCTTGTGGGATCTGGTAGTGGAAGAGTTGCCTCCCACCTCATACTTCCCCTCCCATACATGTGTTGTACTTTATACACACTCTTCTTGCTCCTCAATCAATCTTACCATGTGGGTTCTCTCCCAATTTTTACCTCTCCTTCTCCCAAACTCGATAGACCTTGGTTGTCGAGGGTTTCATCACCCATTCAAGAAATGCATCTTTATATGTCAACATTAAAGCCTCATCTCCCGTCAACTCTTAATTGCTTGGAAAAATACCTTCCCAGATTTGAAGCACACGCCCATTTTCACTACCCTAATCCTTCAATTGCTCTTATGTGCATTTGTGGTGGTTGAGTGGATTAGACCTGCTTCCTCAATGACCAAAGATATGTCATGGCAGATTGCACCACCATATAGAAGTTTAGTACACAATAACTACTTTGTATTCCCCTCTATCTTTACATGAGTTCATTTTTTTCATGCTATTTGCCTTTTTGCTCCATCGCCAAACCCTCTCATTCCCTTCCTCAAGTCTGAGCATCAATATGGTCTACTCGAGGTCCCTAGATTTTGGGAAGATGTGAAAACTCATCCTAGGAGCAAGGACCAACTTCAGGGAAGCATGGTTGGTCATTATCCGCCGCAACACCACATTTCTTTTGTCTTCTCCACCTAAATTTTGGATAATGATCCAATGGTGTTTTGGTCCTACTATAAGTATATTTAGTCTACCCTATATATGCATACAACTGTATTATTTCATAAAATTATGGAATGCTTTAATGGAAAAACTCTTACTAGTCTCATTTCATTATCTTGAATATAATGTGCCTCATTCTTTTGATAAACACTTTATTTGAAATTTTCCTAATTGTATACTCTTGTGGGAACACCTTCTATTGTACTTATAGTTCTTGAAATGCCAAATGTTTCACATTGTGCACATATATCAATTTTTTCTAATGTGTTACATTTTTATCTATTTTTTGGGTATGTCCCACCAAACACCTAGAGGAGCAGCATACCAATGATCATGACTTTGTGGGACAGGATTTTGAGGATCATGTTAAGGAATAGTGTATGAGGAAATCTTCTAATATGCCTAGGTTGCCTATGCAACTTCTCTGTTTAAATATATTATTAATTACCCTTCTATTTTTCCTTTTGATTAACTTTATGTAGTTATGTGTATACCATGGAAAATTTACATAATAGTTTAGTATTCTTTCAATTTCTATGATATTTTTTTGTATGCCCATGCTATATTGAAAAGTACTTGGCACCCATTTTCCTTCGCTAAAATAATGGAATAGCTTGGAGAAGAACTTTGGTAGGATTTTTGAAATAATAAGTATGGAATGGATCCCCTATGGGTCTCGCTTCTTATAACTTCTTCATGATTTTTAGACTCCTACTCCTTGCTTCCCATTCCTTCACAATCTAGGGGTAGGGAAGCCTCTCTCTAGAGCCTAAAGCCATTTGAAGTGGGATAGAATGGCTTGATTTTCTTATAATTATAAATGTATGCATATATATTTTTGTCTGAAACTATCCAACACAATGTTTCAATGGGAAAACACAATGTGTCCTAAATTATTATTTAAAGAAAAACATCATTTGGGGCCTAACTACAAGTGAAATGACATGTTGTTTGATCGACTTGTCTTATCACTTTGTCGTTCACTTGTTATAGTAGAACCTAGGAGTTGTTGGTTTGAAAAATATCACATCACTCATTGCAAAGGCACCATAACACTCATGTAACATCACATGATGTGTTCACCTATTGACACATTGTGTCATACTTGAGAAATTCCTAGATTTTTCTTTATTATTTCAATGTCAACTTTGTGCAGGATTGGTCCTTGATACATATATAGCGTATTTAACTTAAAGTCTACATTGAACAAAAACATTTTAGTTGAAGATGATATATTTATGAAATTTAAATAAATACACATATATATAATAAAATAAAATGATAAGTGCATAAATAATAGTATATAATCATGATCTTAACATGGTCAAAAACATGGTCGAGTTTTTAATATGTAGATTTACAACAAGCAACAACAGTGCATTGTTCAAAAGTTTCCAAATCCAGCAAGTATCTCCAATGTATCAACATACACAAGCACGTCAGTTGGACTTCCCAACGTGCAATGCATGTGATATGAGGAGTGAAGGACTTCTAATTCACCAGTAGATATATTTCTTATATATATATTTTATACATCATTTGAATTTGTTTCTCTTGATAGAGTGACATATTCCTAGAATGTACTCACTTTCAGTTACATCATTTTGTTGTATCTTTGCGAAGGATAAATAGGCATGAACTCCTCAGTGCAAACAAAATTCTTATATAAATGCTTTGTTGCGCCAAAAAACATGGTGTAAAATACACTTATCAAATCATCCTACACCAACAATGATTTCATATCCTCAAATATAACACCAAATATTAGACAAATAATCACAAAATAGAAGTTACATCAAAAAAATTATATCCATTTATGTGTTACGCACAACTTTGTGAAGTTTTATTTAATTCCTTCATACATTATGCATAATTTATTATGCATCATGTCATTTTCATTTGAATATGACTTTTTTTGCAAGGGGTAGAAGATTTGATTAGTGTAGCTATTTGACATTTGAGAGAAAACTTATATCTCTTGCAAAGGGGGGAAGACAATTAAATGGAGTGACTTTTTATGGTCAAATGCAACCACTAAAATATGAAATTTTAGATCAAAAGGATATAAATTTAGGTGTATGAAGATCCTTAATACCCTTGAGTTTACTAGAATAAACTATACAACCAAGAATATTAATATTGCATCATACATCTTAAGTTTTTCATAGAAGATCATCAATTGAAGAACGAGCCAATTATTCATTTCCATTTTGACAATGATAAAGCAACTGCATTTTCCATTTATCTCATCTCTTTTCTAAAACTACTTTCAGAAAAAATGAGTTACCTTTCTCTCTTCTTATGGTTTCTTCTTCCTCAAATGGCTTTATCTCATTGAACAAGAAGCAATAATGTGAAAATTGCAAGTACCAAGACAACAATACACAACACTCTAATTTATTAGAACTGAGCACAATTTCATATCTAACTAAGATTATATACACAATGGTTTCTATAGTAAAATAGAGGTACTTAGGTATTTTTACAAGGTACATATAAACATCCTTCATAATAATCATTATGTGGTTTGTGGAGTTACGATATCAAAAGTATTGGGTTGGGATATATCTACTTATGAAAATATGCGACTTGGATTGCTACATATAGATGAACTGGAATTTTGATATACCAACATATTTGTAAATTTGATGAACTCTATATACAATGTAAAACTGAGATACAATGACAACATACAAAATAAGAAAGATAAACTTATGATGCAAAAGTTGTATGCAAGGCCAAACATTTAAAATTCTTTAATGTACATGATACATGCCATATCAACTAAGAATTTATCTTTGCAACAAATCAATCGATGGGTTCATATAGAGAAAGAGTTACAGACATAATAAACATGCAACTGGTTGAATAATTTGCCATTGACCATGCATAATTCTCACACTTAGGATTATTTTTATTAATATTCAAAGTGTGTACTTACGATTGAATACGTTAAAGATAGGATCCAATTACTTCTACCTAGTTCTAGTGCTATAAGAGATTGTTATGACCATGTACAACTTCATATGGAACCAACTTTGAAGTAATAAAGAAAGATATGATAGGTTTATATTATCAACCCATATTTAGTTCTTACTAAATATTCCACAACTACGTTACAAGAAGCATAAGCTTGAAACGTCCATCCCAGCCCCTTCTACATGATGTTGTTCTGAGTGAAAAGGTCGAGCATAGGGGAAAAATCATACAAGACAAGGTCATCACTAGGAAAACAATCTTGGGTATTACTAATTGAGATGATAATAGAAAAATCATAATGGTAAGATGAAATACAAACCTCTTAAAATGATTTGGCACTTCAGTTTACATTTTTTATGGATAATTTTTTGAAATACTTATCTAGAATGTTATAACATAGAAACAAAACATCCATCTAGCACATATGTAACTAAAATGAACAATATCACTAGTTCTTTCCTTTTTTTTAGGTAGAGAACCAAATTATTTAGACTTAAGATCTTAACTTGATCA